>CM051234.1:31036246-31448746 GCA_027917425.1 Gastrophryne carolinensis
AGATCTTAGTTATGAAGAAAGATTACGAGAACTAAATCGGTTTAGTCTTGAGAGGAGACATCTAAGGGGGGACATGATTAACTTGTATAAATGTCCAATACAAAAAATATGGGGGAACACTATTTCAGATAAAATCCTCTCTAAAGACGAGGGGGCACTGCCTACAATTGGAAAAAATAAAATTTAGTCTCCGGAGGCGACAATCATTTTTTACCATAAGAACTATAAATCTATGGAATAGCCTCCCACATAAGCTTGTTACAGCATCAGCCGCTGACAGCTTCAAAAAACGATTAGATGCTTTATTCAGAAGACAATATCTTTAACAGTTACTATTAGCGGTTATAAGTAAAAAAAAAACCAAAAAATAAAATAAATAGCTTCCCCTTTAAAATAAAAAATAACTTCCCCTCCCCCAACACCCTTGGTTGACTTGATGGACTTAAAGCGGACCTTCACTCTGAATAAGAGTCTATCTTATATGTTTCCCACACCCTGTACATACAGATTGTCCACATTAAAAATCATCCTACCTGCATCTACTACATGTTATGAGCCTTTAAACATCCAAGATGGCGGCTTATGGAAGCCGCCATCTTATCAGGCAGCCTGCAAACAGGAAGTGCCTCCTGACTGTGCTGCTCTGCATTCTGGGACTGCTGACCTTTACCTGACCCCAGCTCTGCTCTGTCTGAGCAAAGCACAGCTATAACCCGCCCCCCTGTACCTTATCTCATTCTCCTCTCCTCAGTAAGTGTGATGCTTCTGAGTCAAGATGGCGGCGCCCGTATCCTAAATCGTGAACAGAGTTGCAGCCCAGTGGGGGAAAGAATAATAAGTTAGTGACTAAAAACGTAAAATATATTAATTTTAGATGCTGGGGAACCGTTTTTTAAGAGTTTGGGCTTTTCATTAAATCACGCTGAAGGTCCGGTTTAAGTCTTTTTTCAACCGTATTAACTATGTAACTTTGTGTTGTATAGCAGTGATAGGAGCATTAGGTAATGCTGGGATTTGCAGTTCTACAGAAAAGGAGCATGGCTTGTCCACTTGTGTTAGGGCGAGTGTTGATTGATTGAACACCATTGCGTGTCTTGGTCCATGCCCCCAGGGCATCCCAGTTTGGGAAACCCCCTCTGATGGCCAGTATATACCCACCTCACCGGCAATCCCATGGCTCATGCATTGGCTATCGTCCAATCAGTGCTCTATTCCCTGTATATTAAACTGGACCTTCAGCATAATTTATTGAAAAGCCCAAACCCTTAAAAAATGATTCCCCGGCATATAAAATTAATATATTTCAAGTTTTTAGTCACTTATTATTCTTTCCCCCACTGGGCTGCAACTCTGTTCAGGACTTTAGGATACGGGTGCCGCCATCTTGACTCAGAAGCATCACACTTACTGAGGAGAGGAGAGCGGGATAAAGTACAGGGGGGCGAGTTATAGCTGTGCTTTGCTCAGACAGAGCAGAGCTGGGGTCAGGAAAAGGTCAGCAGTCCCAGAATGCAGAGCAGCACAGTCAGAAGGCACTTCCTGTTTGCAGGCTGCCTGATGTCCCATGAGCCGCCATCTTGTTTGTTTAAAGGCTCATAACATGCAGTAGATGCAGGTAGAATGATTTTTAATGTGAGAAATCTGTATGTGCAGGGTGTGGGAAACATATAAGATAGGCTCTTATTCAGGGTGAAGGTCCGGATTAATGTGAGCAATCTGTATGTACAGGGTGTGGGAAACATATAAGATAGACTCTTATTCAGGGTGAAGGTCCGGATTAATGTGAGCAATCTGTATGTACAGGGTGTGGGAAACATATAAGATAGACTCTTATTCAGAGTGAAGGACCGGATTAATGTGAGCAATCTGTATGTACAGGGTGTGGGAAACATAAGATAGACTCTTATTCAAGGTGAAGGTCTGGATTAATGTGAGCAATCTGTATGTACAGGGTGTGGGAAACATAAGATAGACTCTTATTCAAGGTGAAAGTCTGGATTAATGTGGGCAATCTGTATGTACAGGGTGTGGGAAACATATAAGATAGACTCTTATTCAGGGTGAAGGTCTGGATTAATGTGAGCAATCTGTATGTACAGGGTGTGGGAAACATATAAGATAGACTCTTATTCAGAGTGAAGGACCGGATTAATGTGAGCAATCTGTATGTACAGGGTGTGGGAAACATATAAGATAGGCTCTTATTCAAGGTGAAGGTCCGGATTAATGTGAGCAATCTGTCTGTACAGGGTGTGGGAAACATATAAGATAGACTCTTATTCAAGGTGAAGGTCCGGATTAATGTGAGCAATCTGTCTGTACAGGGTGTGGGAAACATATAAGATAGACTCTTATTCAAGGTGAAGGTCCGGATTAATGTGGGCAATCTGTATGTACAGGGTGTGGGAAACATATAAGATAGACTCTTATTCAAGGTGAAGGTCCGGATTAATGTGAGCAATCTGTCTGTACAGGGTGTGGGAAACATATAAGATAGACTCTTATTCAAGGTGAAGGTCCGGATTAATGTGAGCAATCTGTCTGTACAGGGTGTGGGAAACATATAAGATAGACTCTTATTCAAGGTGAAGGTCCGGATTAATGTGGGCAATCTGTATGTACAGGGTGTGGGAAACATATAAGATAGACTCTTATTCAAGGTGAAGGTCCGGATTAATGTGAGCAATCTGTCTGTACAGGGTGTGGGAAACATATAAGATAGACTCTTATTCAAGGTGAAGGTCCGCTTTAAGTTTTTACTGGGTGGTCTGTTCTGCGCAGCACTGGAATTTTAAGAGGCTAACACGAGGGATGTTCACTCTCCGGTGGGGTATCCCGAATTGGAATGGCTCTGATGTGTGAAACTCCCTGGGATCGCCAGTATTCTCACTTTGCCACGCCACTTCCGCAGGCTCTCATCCAATCAGCACTCTGGGATGGCCAGTATCCTCACTCACACCACTTCCGCAGGCTCTCATCCAATCAGCACTCTGGGATCGCCAGTATTCTCACTTTGCCACGCCACTTCCCCAGGCTCTCATCCAATCAGCACTCTGGGATCGCCAGTATTCTCACTCACGCCACTTCCCCAGGCTCTCATCCAATCAGCACTCTGGGATCACCAGTATTCTCACTTTGCCACGCCACTTCCCCAGGCTCTCATCCAATCAGCACTCTGGGATCGCCAGTATTCTCACTCACGCCACTTCCCCAGGCTCTCATCCAATCAGCACTCTGGGATCGCCAGTATTCTCACTTTGCCACGCCACTTCCCCAGGCTCTCATCCAATCAGCACTCTGGGATCGCCAGTATTCTCACTTTGCCACGCCACTTCCCCAGGCTCTCATCCAATCAGCACTCTGGGATCGCCAGTATTCTCACTCACGCCACTTCCGCAGGCTCTCATCCAATCAGCACTCTGGGATCACCAGTATTCTCACTTTGCCAGGCCACTTCCCCAGGCTCTCATCCAATCAGCACTCTGGGATGGCCAGTATCCTCACTCACGCCACTTCCCCAGGCTCTCATCCAATCAGCACTCTGGGATGGCCAGTATCCTCACTCACGCCACTTCCCCAGGCTCTTATCCAATCAGCACTCTGGGATGGCCAGTATCCTCACTCACGCCACTTCCCCAGGCTCTCATCCAATCAGCACTCTGGGATTGGCAGTATCCTCACTTTGCCACGCCACTTCCCCAGGCTCTCATCCAATCAGCACTCTGGGATCGCCAGTATTCTCACTCACGCCACTTCCGCAGGCTCTCATCCAATCAGCACTCTGGGATCACCAGTATTCTCACTTTGCCAGGCCACTTCCCCAGGCTCTCATCCAATCAGCACTCTGGGATCGCCAGTATTCTCACTTTGCCACGCCACTTCCCCAGGCTCTCATCCAATCAGCACTCTGGGATCGCCAGTATTCTCACTCACGCCACTTCCCCAGGCTCTTATCCAATCAGCACTCTGGGATCGCCAGTATTCTCACTCACGCCACTTCCCCAGGCTCTTATCCAATCAGCACTCTGGGATCGCCAGTATTCTCACTCACGCCACTTCCCCAGGCTCTTATCCAATCAGCACTCTGGGATCGCCAGTATTCTCACTCACGCCACTTCCCCAGGCTCTCATCCAATCAGCACTCTGGGATCGCCAGTATTCTCACTCACGCCACTTCCCCAGGCTCTTATCCAATCAGCACTCTGGGATCGCCAGTATTCTCACTCACGCCTCTTCCCTAGGCTCTCATCCAATCAGCACTCTTGTTCACAGAGCCCAGACATAGAGAGCGAGGAGCGGCTGATTCCCCAAATAGTTTAATACCAGAGTGCACATTAGTCAAGGGGGACCCGGGGAACACAGCCTGCCCTGGGATCACTATGTAGGTGATTATACCAGTGATCCCAGTCACACAGAGGGGCATCCCAAGTTAGGTGTCTGGACTCCAGGGTGGATTTTGTTCACCCACAAGAGGAACAATGGCCTATACTCCAGGGAGGCCGATATCCTCAGCCCTGGGAAACCCCTTTGGGATACCCTGCTGTGTTAAACCCCTGCAATCCCCTGGTATACTGACACAGCCAGCAATCCCACAGTGTATGCGTGGTCCAGGGGCTGACATCAGATCAACAAAGGAAAGTATGAATGGAGTGCAAGCGCTGATATGCCAGCATCCCGCGCATGCGCTGTGGGATCAGCGGAAATTTTGTTTTTACCGGGGTGATACGTTCTGGCCAGCCCTGGAGTCTTAAAGGGGAATAACACACAAGATTTTCCTTCTCTGGGGAGTTGTTTCTTCCCAGCGGGGTATCCCGAATTGTGATGCCTCTGATGTGTAAAACCCCCTGGGTTTGCCGGTAAACTCACTTTGCTGGTGATCCCATGGTGCCTCCACAGGCTCTAATCCAATCAGCACTCCTGTTCATAGAAAACGGGCAACGATTGGCATCCCCGATTGCCCAAATAGCTGAGAGAGCGCGTATCAGCCGAGGGGGGCCTGGGGTGCAGCCTGCTCATGTGCCGACTATACCTAGAATTATAGAGGGAGGCACTCAAGAAATTTATAAAAAATAATAAATTTTATTCCATATCACTAAATTAATCACTGCACATAACCACTACACAATTAAAATCCCTTAAAAACACATAATGAGACAATACATATAAGACAAACCAACATAAAGGTGTGTAGGCGATGGGGAGAGCACTGGCACACATAAATATCAATCAGCATCTAGATTTAAAACACATAAACACAAGAGGTCTAATCAGTGCAAATCCTGCCTATGATCCGGATTCTATATCAAATAACTATAAAGTGCAAAGTGCGACCAATCAATAGATACAAATACAATGTGTAATCACAAACAGAACCTACATGATTACCCTATAACTAAATACCCCATAAGAAATATAAATGACCACAAAATACCTCACCAATGTAGATGCTAGTATCAATCAACCATTAAATACCAAATGCAGCGCAAAGGGTCTCCCCACCGCCTACAGCACCAGGAGCCACGCGTTCCGTGGGTGTATCCCCCACTTCATCAGGCTATTTTGTGACTATACCTGTGATCACAGGGGGAGGGGCATCCCGAATGAAGGTGGTGGTGTCTCCTAGACACCGGAGCTGATCCAGAAAGCATTTTGGTCCACTTTAAAGAGAAACAATGACCTAGACTCCAGAGAAACCCCTGGAAAAAGGTTTTTACCTGGCCCTTTAGTCCCTAGGGCCGGGTGTGTTTTGTGTTTGTGAGACCTCCCAATTGGTCATATATAGCTGCCTCGATCAGTTGATACCATGGCGCATGTGTGGGCCACCGGTGGCATCCCCTGCGCACACCTGCACTGAAGGAAACAGCAAGTGGGAGATAAGCAACAACGAAATCAATTCATTGCTGCACATAAATATACACATCAAGAAATGCTAATTGGAGGAGGCCCGTGCATGCGCATTGGGATCACCAAAAAAGGCGGAGGTCCGAATCGCTAGCAGGGTGCGTGCCCTGTTAGAGGCAAGCAGGGGATGCGGCCGCCAGCACGTTCGGAACCACTGGCCTTAGACGAAGCTTAGACAACATGATGTCAGTGGCTCCGAGCGCGCTGATTGGACCAGCAACCGCGAATGCGCTGTTGGACCAGGACGAAGTGAGTTGTCATTGGCGATCTGGGGGGTTTCACACATCGGGGCACCCCTCATCAGGGTGCCCCATGGGAGAGGACCAAAACCCAGGATAGTCCAAATCCTGGGTTTTGGTCCACTTTAAGTGCTTTCTGAAACTAGAGCAGGGGAACCCGATTTATTTATATTAAAGGAGGGTTACAGACAGAACGGAAACACCACAAACTATTCCCGAGTAACGTCCAGTAATAGTTGGTCATCACAATTTAAAGTGGTCCAATAGCCATTTTAAAGTGGAACTACGCCTGGCATTTTCACCATCCTGGGTATTGTTCCTCTTCCCTGATTGGGGGATACCCCACTATGTGAACTCCCCCAAGTAGTATGCTATACGCACCGCTCTGGCCATCCCACATAGCCTGCGCGGGGCGCCAGCCATTCAGCCTTACTAGCGGCTCTGATGCTGGGGCTGCCTAGTAGATCTGGATGCTGGTCTCTCCCCCCTCTGTGTACCCGCACCTGCCATTCAGAAAATTCTGGTTCGGACCTTGCAACAGCCGAGGTAAGCCGGGGATGCTGCTGCAGCCCACGCAGGTGCTGTGAGATCCCTGGCGAGGTGCGGATAGTAGGCGATCACATAGTGAGGCATCCCAACCTGAGATGCTCCAGGGATAGTGAAATTGGCCTCCATGTAGTCTTTTTGTTTTTAAACCGTGATTTTAACTAGCCCAGGTTTTGTTCCTTGCCCCAGGGGCAGGGCTCCGGGTTTATGTGGGCCCTTGGGCAGCATGGTCTCAGTGGGCCCCTTTGTGGTGAAGAGTCGCGTCACCGAGAGACGTCCCAAATCTGGATGCCCCCTAAGAATCATTCTATTTGGACCAAAACTCTAGTTTAAAGGGCACCAAAGCCCTTTAAACCTGACCTCGGAGTCTAAACGAATCTAGATCCTCCTGATTTTGGATGCCCCTGTGTAACCCCCCCCCCTCCCCTTGTTCATTACTTTCCTGGAACTGGTGAATGCACTGTGGGATCGTCAGGTTGAGTTAACGTCCAAACCAGGGGGGTTCTTTCACAAACAGGGGCATTCCAAATTGAGATGCCCCTGTCAAGAGGACCAAAACTCAGGGGTGGAATTGCTTGCATAGTGGGTATGCCAGTGATCCCAGGGGGTGTCACACAGTAGGGTGTCACAGATTGGGAAGCTCCAGGGATAGGAAATCAGCTGGGGGTAGGCAACTTAAAAGCAGAACAAAACCCAGCACTTCCTCCTCTAGAATCTAAATCGAGATGCCCCGTTGTGTGGAACCTTGCAATTCGAGGAGATGTGGGCACCAGCTGTGGCGGTGCCCTCCCAGTCCGCCACCAATTAAGTGCCACCGCACACCCCAAAGGCGGTCCTGTCAGTAGGCCCCCCCAGAGGGTGGGGGCCCCCGGCAGCTGCCCTGCCTTGCCGGGTGCAGACGCCAGCCCTGCCCAGGGGCATCCCGAATCGCCCACTGTGTGAAATCCCCCAGAATGCCCAGAAAAACTTCAGCTCTTCCTGGTCCAATGGCGCATTTGCGGGCTCTCGAGGCATTCATACCTCCCAAGTGTCCCTGATTTGGAGGGACTGTCCCTCTTTTGAGTCCATGTCCCCCTGTCCCTCATTGTTCCCATTTGTCCATCTTTGAGGTGTAACAATCAGATCTGCAGCAATAAATTATTCATTTTCCTATTCAAAGTGTTTATATTGATGTAACTGTTACATCTCCTATCCATCCCTCAATGAGGGGGTGTGGCCTAATTTAACTAGTGTCCCTCTTTCCCACCGTGAAAAGTTGGGAGGTATGGGCATTTTCCATGCCATTTGGCAAACGGCTCTGAGAGATTTTGATGAGGAGTGACACTAGGAAGACACAGCTAGAAATGTCCGACGTTGGTTAGAAGAACATGACCGAGACTTCCAAGCTCTACCTGAACCTAAATGAGCATCTGTGGGGCCACCTTGATCCCCATGTTTCCTCTATGGATCCTCCATCACGCACGCTCCTGCGGGGTGCACTGTAGTCAGCCTGACCACCTACCCGCACCTTACTGAATCACTCCCAGCATGTTTGGCTGCTGTCTCTCACTCTGGATAGTAGCCGCCTTGGCGCTGTGGTATTACATTCCTGAATAAGGAAGCCAATCAATTGGGGTGCCCATGAAATGACCTGACTTTTTACTACAAGGCCTCCAACAGGGAATATTGTCCACTTTAAAGCAGACCTAAACCCATTTTTTTCACTCACCTAGGTTTTGGTCCACTTTACTAGGGAATACGAAATTATGATGCCCCTGTGCATGAAACCCCAGGGAATGCCCTATAACTTACCTCGCGCCAGACTCTATTCTGAATGACTGGATTGATGGGCACCAACCGCACCCCTCCGGTTGGTCCAATTCAGAATGGCCTGGTTGCGGGAGCATGCATGAGGCGGATGAAAGCTTGGAAAGCCCCCCACAATGCCATAAAGCATAAAAGGTATGCTTTATGGCATTCCAGCACAGCAGGGACATCTCAAATCAGGATGCCTCGGGCAGGGCTGGCGCCAGCACAGGGCACGCTGGCATCTTTAGGGGCCCACTCAGGCTCACACTTGGCCATGGTATTATTTTACAGTGGACCTGAACCACCGAATGCCGGGTGTTGTGTGCAGACCTGCTCATGGCTGGCCTCAGCAACAGGGGATGATCAGCAACAATGGAAATGGAATGGAATGGAGGGCAGTTGATGGAAGCTCAGAAGGTGGAGAGAACCAGGTGACAGCAGACAGCAATGATGGAGTTAGTGGCAGCGGAGCAAGCAGTAAGGGCTGATGGGTGTTTGGTGGCAGTAGAGAATGTAACAAAGACTAGAGGATGATTGGTGGCTATAGGGAAGGCAATAAGGACTGGAGGGTGATTGGTGGCTATAGGGAAGGCAATAAGGACAGGAGGACGATTGGTGGCTATAGGGAAGGCAATAAGGATGGGAGGGTGATTGGTGGCTATAGGGAAGGCACTAAGGACTGGAGGGTGATTGGTGGCTATAGGGAAGGCAACAAGGACTAGAGGATGATTGGTGGCTATAGGGAAGGCAATAAGGACTGGAGGGTGATTGGTGGCTATAGGGAAGGCGATAAGGACTGGAGGGTGATTGGTGGCTATAGGGAAGGCAATAAGGATGGGAGGGTGATTGGTGGCTATAGGGAAGGCAATAAGGACTGGAGGGTGATCGGTGGCTATAGGGAAGGCAATAAGGATGGGAGGGTGATTGGTGGCTATAGGGAAGGCAATAAGGATGGGAGGGTGATTGGTGGCTATAGGGAAGGCAATAAGGACTGGAGGGTGATTGGTGGCTATAGGGAAGGCAATAAGGACTGGAGGACAATTGGTGGCTATAGGGAAGGCAATAAGGACTGGAGGGTGATTGGTGGCTATAGGGAAGGCAATAAGGACTGGAGGGTGATTGGTGGCTATAGGGAAGGCAATAAGGATTGGAGGGCAATTGGTGGCTATAGGGAAGGCAATAAGGACTAGAGGGCGATTGGTGGCTATAGGGAAGGCAATAAGGACTGGAGGGCGATCAGCAGCAGGAGACTCATTTAGTGGCAGTGGAGCTGAAAAGATTCCCTGCTGTGTGCAACCCCCCAGTTTGCCCCACACTCCTCTATCCGGCCATCCAGGGGTGCATGCATCCTGGGCATCCCGGCTAAGGTGTGCACACTGGTTATTCAATCATTTTGCAGTACTCACTGTATTTCTATTTTGCTATTGTCTGTGTTTGTTTTACAAGCCCAACAGACTTGAATGGCAGGGGTGGGATGCAGGGCTAAGCTTAGATGTTCAAGTTTTCCAGACGCTGTGACCACACACAGCAGGGATGCCGGGAGCGAGGCGCACATGCACCACTGGATCAAGGAGGATCCATAGAGAACATTGTGCAGTAAAGTAATCAGAGGTAAGCTCCAGCAGCATGCCTGAACCCACCAGTGGCCAATGGGCTTCACCATATTGAAAGAACAGGCTCCTCCCACAATTACTGAAGCCACCGCTACCCCCAACTCCCCCCCCCCCCCCCCCCCCGTGACACCTAACTCCAATAATAAATGAAAAAAAAAAGTTCCACTTTACAGCAGGTCTCCAGTAGAGGGCGATGTTCCTCTATAGTGCAGACATGAAGCTACATACTGTATAGGTCAGCAAGGGAAATGTTCACCCAGTCCAGGTCTCAGTTCCCCCTAACTCTCTCCAAACCAGTTTAATCCTAAAATGTGACCTCTGCACTTTCCCCATAGAGTTACTCCACCAGTCCACCTGATCCCTTACCTTTATCTAACCCCAAACTATTTTCTTGCATAGAATGTCAAATCTCAAGATTCATCTTCTACAGACTAAACTTTAATCCTAGTGCCTAATCCCTTTAACCCAGTCTAATCCCAAGATGTAACCTCTAAACCTTTCCCCATACAGTGACCCCAGCCTAATCCCTTACCCTTATATCCTTATATAAGCCCAAACTATTCTCTCACAAAGAAAGCCTAAACTCAAGCAAAAGCTCTCTCAGACTAAACCTCACTCCTGGTTACTATTATCCTATAATCCAGTCTAATCTGAACCTTCCCAATACAGTTACTTGGCCTGAACCCCTAACCTCAAAATATTCTTTCACGAAAAAAAGCCGGAACTCATGCTAAACCTTTTACAGACTAAACATAATCCCAGTGCCTAATCCCATAACTATGAACCAGAAGACAGAAACCAGAGACCGCACCCACCAAACTATGTAAAGAGTGTGCACAATCAAGGTGTGGAGGCACATATGTGCGCTACTACATACCACACCAAAACAGAGAGTCCCACACTCCCTTAATCCACTCCTTATAGTGAATGGCACCACTCCATGTTAACTGCCAATTCATATTACTTTATTTAAATGATTTTACTATGTACATACATTTTGTTAAAAAACATTAGTTAAAGTGGACCAACACCCAGGATTTTGACTATCCTGGGTTTTGGTCCACTTCGGCGGGGCATCCCGATCGGGGTGTGTGAAACCCCCCAGAAAGCCCAATAAACTCACCTCTCCCCGCTCCCACGTGACTGCCCGGTCCAATCCCCGCCAACGTCCAGGCGGGGAACAGGAACGTCCAAGCGGCTTCCGCCGCCGCCGCCTCCCTCACGTCACTTTCGGCGCGCGCGCCCGTGCCGGCCATTCACAGACGGCCGGCGCGGGGGCGTGCACGCCTAGAGGGGCACGAGGGAGGCGGTGGCGGCGGCGGAAGATAAGGTAGGTGATTTGAGGTGTTTGGGGGGGTTTCACCCCGCAGGACATCCCGATCTCGGATGTCCCGCGGGGTGGGAGGTGATCGGCCCGGGAATCTTATAGATTTCCGGGCCGATCACCTCTCGGTGTTGGTCCACTTTAAAATACATATATTTACAAACAATCCCCCAAAATATAAGGGGGAGAAAAAACACAAGGGAGGACCAGAATGTGTGGAGGGGGGGGGGGGGGCAGGGCACACTAACCAGGGTGTCCTGATGGAAAAAGCCCCTGTGGCTCAATGAATAATTGATGTCTGTTGATCTAATGCTACTCTAAACCAATCTAAAGCTGCCTATCCATAAGTGTCCAATGCATAACTTAAAGTGGACCAACACCCAGGATTTTGACTATCCTGGGTGTTGGTCCACTTAGGTGGGGCACCCCGATCGGGGGTGCCCCGCTGTCTGAAACCCCCCCGATCGCCGCAAAAACTCACCTCTCCCCGCTCCCACGTGACCTCGTCCGGCCAATGACAGAGCTCAGAGCAGCTCTGGTATGCGCGTCCAAAGCCGCTTGGACGCGCATACCAGAGCGCTGTCATTGGCTGCGTCTCTCGCTTCCCTCTAACAGGGAGCGCGCCCTGCTAGAGGGAAGCGAGAGACGCGGCCACGTCTCGCGCATGCGCCGTTGGATCGCCGGTAAGGTGAGGATTGTGGGCCTCCTGGGGGGTTCCTCCCCGCGGGACATCCCGATTTCGGATGCCCCGCAGGGAGGGATCTGATCGGTCCGGGAATCTTATAGATTTCCGGGCCGATCCCCCCTGGGTGTTGGTCCACTTTAATTCATTCATATAAAGAATGTGCAAAAGAGATTAATATATATATCTATATAAAGTGCTAAGTGCCATATATCAAACCAAACTATTTACAACTAACCTAAGGACAGCCATAGGGAGGAACGAGCAAACATGCATATGCATAATCCCATAACTAGGTATGATCCCAAAATGTTGTAACTTGTAACCAAAAAAGAAAATATATTTTTAAATAGAATTTGTGTTGTGCACTCCCCTGGTCCAATAGTTTGATATACTTTCTGCATCCTGGACACCCTTAGTATATATATATATATATATATATATATATAGGAACACACCATAGACATAACAATATGTAAAACATGAATTGCATTTAGGTTTTAAACAAAGATATGGACATTCAGATACCCTTTGTAATATATAAGTGATCACTATAAGATATTGTAATATAATCTTATACAGGCAGCAGTGTCTGGAAAGTTGGAAAGTGTAACAAGACGAATGTAACAAAAATAAAGCTACATTATATGTACACAGTCCTCTTGGAAAGCTGCCAAGCATCATGGTGTGTCTTGTACAATGTATAGCTCCAAGTTCACAGTCTGAATATTAAAATCCACTGCAGAATAATACCAAAAAAGAAAAGACTATGAACATTTATTTACAATGGCACCATCTGACCCCATCAGGGTAAAAAAAAAGGATCTATATCAATACAGGGATAATACCAAGTCTCTATTGCAAGCTTAGACCGCCTCTCCACATACACTATCACCATCACTTACCATGAGGGTTATTTAAGAAGGGATAGCGCCAGGTAGCGCCTTGTAGCTGCAGGCAGCGTCTGGTGAACGACTGGCTCTGTACGCAAAACCACATTTAAGAAAGCGAATCTGGTGAGCGCCTCTAACAGCGCCAAGTAGCGTCAGATGTATCATTACAGGCAGCTCAGCGTATAGTGCCGGTGCTCTAGGCTCAGGAGGGCGATGTAGTACCTGTCGCTCTGTAGCGCCTCTCCCATACATTTCAATGGGGCGTCATTAGTTGTGTATAAACAGCGTGTTTGCCAATTAATTTAATTTTTTATTTTGCTCAAATCATTGTGCGACCTCTCCTGGCTGCAAACAAACGCTTAAAAAAAAAAAAAAAATATATATATATATATATATATATATATATATATATATATATATATATATATATATTTTTTTATGCAGAATTGTATTTACAGGTCTGGCACTAAAGTATTAATGTCACAGTGTTATACAATGTCATTCCATGTGTTTTCGCTTTGTTACTGGTGGACTGGTGGCGCTCTATGCTACAGCGCCCAGATTTAGAGCGCCAGCGCTGTGTGTGTGTAAGTATGGTGTGGAGCGCCGAGTGCCGGACACACTGAGCTGGCGCTACCTCTCGCTCCCTGCAGCGTTATACTGTTGTTAGAGCGGCCAACATACCTCACATTGATTAAAGCTGGCCAGGATACTACAGCGACTGAGGCGCTAGGTTACATTGACCGATACCCGCTTAGAGCTTCTACTAGCGCTAAGCGGCGCTATACGGATGCTCATGTGGCAATACGTGGCGCTAGTAGTGAATCAGCCTCCATGTCTGATTAGGGGATGAGCATAGGAAATATGGTCTGAGATCTACTCTGTCATTAAGGCCCAATGCAGCCACACGCTCACCTAATTGCGTGATCCCGTATGGTTAAAATGTGGGGACGAGTATCCCCATCCCTCCACTATGCGCGCCCCCATGGCAGAGCAGGACAGAACAGGGACACCGGTGCAGCGGAAAGCCCCTCTGATGTTGCATCATGAACATCTTAGGATCCCAAAATTAGATGACTATGTGATTCTGACTGTGGGAGGTCCATAGGGTTTGGAGCTGTGGATCATTGCTTATCAAAATGCTCCCTAGGATGAATTTTAATGGCCCCAATCCTGTGAGTTTGACTATCTCTATCTGATCTGATATGACCCCTGTCATCTACTCTCTACTGTGTCCTTTACCGCCTGGCGCTGTCTTCTGCCACTTACCTAACCCCTCCACCCCTGCCGCTGTCCTCTACAACTCAACTAAGCCTTTCACCACCTGTCACCTCCTCTACCATTCACCCAACCCCACCATCCCTGCTGCTGTCCTTCACCATTCACCCAACCCCACCATCCCTGCTGCTGTCCTCCACCATGCACCTAACCCCACCATCCCTGCTGCTGTCCTCCACCGTGCACCCAACCCCACCATCCCTGCTGCTGTCCTCCACCGTGAACCCAACCCCACCATCCCTGCTGCTGTCCTCCACCATTCACCCAACCCCACCATCCCTGCTGCTGTCCTCCACCATTCACCCAACCCCACCATCCCTGCTGCTGTCCTCCACCATTCACCCAACCCCACCATCCCTGCTGCTGTCCTCCACCATTCATCCAACCCCACCATCCCTGCTGCTGTCCTCCACCATTCACCCAACCCCACCATCCCTGCTGCTGTCCTCCACCATTCACCCAACCCCACCATCCCTGCTGCTGTCCTCCACCATTCACCCAACCCAACCATCCCTGCTGCTGTCCTCCACCATTCACCCAACCCACCATCCCTGCTGCTCTCCTCCACCATTCACCCAACCCCACCATCCCTGCTGCTGTCCTCCACCATTCACCCAACCCCACCATCCCTGCTGCTGTCCTCCACCATGCACCCAACCCCACCATCCCTGCTGCTGTCCTCCACCATTCACCCAACCCCACCATCCCTGCTGCTGTCCTCCACCATTCACCCAACCCCACCATCCCTGCTGCTGTCCTCCACCAATCACCCAACCCCACCATTCTTGCTGCTGTCCTCCACCATTCACCCAACCCCACCATCCCTGCTGCTGTCCTCCACCATTCACCCAACCCCACCATCCCTGCTGCTGCCCTCCACCATTTACCCTACCCCACCATCCCTGCTGCTTTCCTCCACCATTCACCCAACCCCACCATCCCTGCTGCTGTCCTCCACCATTCACCCAACCCCACCATCCCTGCTGCTGTCCTCCACCATTCACCCAGCCCCACCATCCCTGCTGCTGTCCTCCACCATTCACCCAACCCCACCATCCCTGCTGCTGTCCTCCACCATTCACCCAACCCCACCATCCCTGCTGCTGTCCTCCACCATTCACCCAACCCCACCATCCCTGCTGCTCTCCTCCACCATTCACCCAACCCCACCATCCCTGCTGCTGTCCTCCACCATTCACCCAACCCCACCATCCCTGCTGCTGTCCTCCACCATTCACCCAACCCCACCATCCCTGCTGCTGTTCTCCACTATTCACCCAACCCCACCATCCCTGCTGCTGTCCTCTACCATTCACCCAACCCCACCATCCCTGCTGCTGTTCTCCACTATTCACCCAACCCCACCATCCCTGCTGCTGTCCTTCACCATTCACCCAACCCCACCATCCCTGCTGCTCTCCTCCACCATTCACCCAACCCCACCATCCCTGCTGCTGTCCTCTACCATTCACCCAACCCCACCATCCCTGCTGCTCTCCTCCACCATTCACCCAACCCCACCATCCCTGCTGCTGTCCTCTACCATTCACCCAACCCCACCATCCCTGCTGCTGTTCTCCACCATTCACCCAACCCCACCATCCCTGCTGCTGTCCTCCACCATTCACCCAACCCCACCATCCCTGCTGCTGTCCTCTACCATTCACCCAACCCCACCATCCCTGCTGCTGTCCTCTACCATTCACCCAACTCCACCATCCCTGCTGCTCTCCTCCACCACTTTCTAAACCCCTCCACCCCCTGCTGCTGTCCTATACTGCTCATCTAACCCCTTAACCCCCGCCATTGTCCTCTACCCCTGCCACTCATCTAACCCTTTCACGCTCTGCTGCTGTCCTCCACCACTGACTTAAACCGGACCTTCAGCATGATTTAATGAAAATTCTAAACCCTTAAAAAACTATTCCCCAGCATCTAACATTAATATATTTTAAGTTTTAGTGACTTATTATTATTTCCCCCACTGGGCTGCAACTCTATTCAAGAGTATTGGATATGGCCGCCGCCATCTTGCCTCAGAAACATCACATACTGAGTAAAGGAGAGCGGGATAAATTACAGGGGGAAACATATAAGATAGGCTCTTATTCAGGGTGAAGGTCCGGATTAATGTGAGAAATCTGTATGTACAGGGTGTGGGAAACATATAAGATAGGCTCTTATTCAGGGTGAGGGTCCGGATTAATGTGAGAAATCTGTATGTACAGGGTGTGGGAAACATATAAGATAGGCTCTTATTCAGGGTGAGGGTCCGGATTAATGTGAGAAATCTGTATGTACAGGGTGTGGGAAACATATAAGATAAGCTCTTATTCAGGGTGAAGGCCCGGATTAATGTGGGCAATCTGTATGTACAGGGTGTGGGAAACATATAAGATAGGCTCTTATTCAGGGTGAAGGCTCGCTTTAACTCCTCCACCCCTGTCACTGTCCTCTACCACTTACCTTACCCCTCAACCCCCTGCCTTTGTCCTCTCCACTCACCAAACCCCTCCACCCAGTGCTTCTGCCCTCCACTGCTTACCTAACCCCTTCACCCCCTGCTGCTGTCCTCCCCGCTGGCTTGCTGCCCCCCGCACGCTCTGTCTACTGGTTCCCTTTCCCCCTCCCCCGCCACCCATTGACTTGCTGCCCCCTTACACCCATTAGAAGTCTAAATGACCCCAGGGCCGTCCATCTAGGTGCCCTACTGTGTGAGCCCCCCTCCCCCAGATCACCCGAAGGGACTTACCCTTCCCTGGGCCCTCGTCGTGATCGCCGCCCGCCGCCACATCCCTGGCATCGCTGCAGCTATGCAATGCTCCCGCGCCCAGCCCATCTGAATGGAACGCGGACTCAACAGGGGAGCCGGGGAGGTGCGTGCTTCCACTCTCTGAATTAGCGAACAGCAAAATGACACGCCGCCGCGCAGGGCATCGGAGGTACGTTTTTTTTAAAACTATCATTAAGGGGTCCTGGGGCATGTTGTCCATTATTTTTTTAAGGAAAAAAAAAGGCAGGGTATTGGTCCACTTTAAGAGTGACCATTTCCCCCTTGCCTATGATGGGCCCCTGCAGTGCTAGAGCCTCGGCTGACCAAGGTGCTCATTGACTGGCTTTGAAGCACCCTGGGGATGGACTTCAGCATCTCGTTGGCTGGCTACTGATACTGATAATAACTGAAGCTAACCCCCAGCTCCCCCTTGTCCACACTCTTAACCTAGCCCCCTATGACTTACCCTTCACCCTGACCTAGCTGCTAATCACTAACCTCAACCCTAATCATAACCCCTAGATGTAATCTCAGATGACAGGGATTAGAAGACTGGCCACATACACGCCTATGCCATGGTCTGTCTGTTCTCACCAGCTCCAGTCTAACCCCCTCCCTTGCAGCCAGGGGTGGACTGGCCATAGGGTGACCCGGGACAATGCCTGGTGGGCTGCACTGCTTTGGAACCCCAGCCCCCCAATGCTATACCCCAGTTTCATGGTTGGGGGCCTTAGCAAGGATGTCTCAGGCTAGACAGGGGCTGGTAAAATCCAGGGCTGATTTTTGGTCCCAGTCCGCCACTGCCTGCAGCCAATAGAGAGGACTGTCAATTTAACCGCCTATACAATCCAGGGTCGCTTTAAAACTAACTAGTCAAATATTCAGTGTTAGCATTCAGGACGCCTACTCGCAAACTTGATTGGTTGTCGGTGGTCACATGGGTCTTGTTGAGTGTGAGCACGGCAGGATATCCCAAATTGAGAAGCCCATGGAAGTGGAGTGTGAGCAAAACTCGAGAGTGAAGGTTCTTTTTATATCTTTGTGTGTGCAGGCAACTCTCCTTGCGACATCCTGATTTGGGATGCCCCGCTGTGTAAAATCCCCTGGTTTCTGTTTTCATTCAGTGTTCTATGCTGTTCATTTAAATGCATGGCATAGAATGCTGATCGGAGGAGAGAAAATCTATGCACACCCTGGGGACAGGGACCAAAACCTAGGACATGCAAAATATCGGCTTTGGTCCACTTTAAAGTGAACAAAAACCCAGGATTTTGACTATCCTGGGTTTTGATCTTTGCTCCCCCCCCCGGGCACCCCGATCGAGGGTGCCTTGCTGTGTGAAACCCCTCAGGTCGGCCAATCTCACTTACCTTTCCCCGGTCCTACGGCCCATGCGCAGCCCTCTCATCCAATCAGCGCGCTTGGATCCGCTAGAGCCCGTTCATCCAGGGGCTCCTCTAATGAGCGGATCTGATTGTGCTGGCGGCCGCACCCCCCGCTACCCTATAACAGGGAGCGGGATAGCGGGGATGCGACCGCCGCTCGCGCAGGTGCCGTTAGACCGGGAACAAAGGTGAGGGCGACCTGGGGGGTTTCACACTGCGGGGAACCCCTGATCAGGGTTCGCCGGGGGGAGCGAGTATGCCTGCCTTGAAGTCTCATAGACTCCAGGGTGGGTTTTGGTCCACTTTACCTATTTGAATAGCTAGGTGCCAGAGTGCACATCCGATGCCGAGGATGCAGTGGGTTCCTGTGGAATTGCTGGCAAGGTGAGTATACAGGTGATTCTAGGGAGGTTTCACATGGGGGCATCCCAAATTGGGGTTTTCAGGAATATAGAATTGGCAAACCCCAGTGTCTTTTAGACTACAGGGCAAGCTAAACAGGGTTTTGGTCCACTTTAAAGTGGACCAATACCACCCCTAGAATGTATAAGTCACTAGGGTCAGTTGTCTCCCTCTCACTGGGGCACCCTGACTTGGGGTGCCCTGCTGTGTGAAACCTCTTCGGATCTTCTGCATACACTGGTGATGCCATGGTGCATGCACAGGCTCCTGTCCAAAAGAGTCTGGCATAGAGGGTAGGGAGTGGCCGCATCCCCTGTGTCCCTAGATATCTTAATAGCTGGCTACCAGCCACCATCAGCCAAGAGATGCCGGGGAAGCAACTGCTGCACATGCATGCACCATGGGATTGCCGGCAAGGTGAATAAAGAGGTGATCCTGGTGGGGGGCGGGGTCACACGGGGGGCATCCTAAATGAGGGTGTTTCGGGGTTATAGAATTGACCATCCCCCGGTGTCTTTTAGACTCTAGGGCTGTCCAATAAGGGTTTTGATCCACTTTAAAGTGTACCTAAACCGGTCCTAGAATCTATAAGACACTAGGGCTGTTGCTTTTCCTCTTCCAGGGGCATCCTGATTTGGAATGCCCCACTGTTTGGTCCCCTCGTTTGTCATGCTCTGTGTTGGTCTCTGCTTTCATTCACAGTAATAAGCTGTTTAGAGAATGCTGATTGGAGGAGAGCCATGTGCTTTGGGAGTGGGAAAAAGGCAGGCAGACCCTGGGGAAAGGGACCAAAACCTGGGACATGCTAAATCCTCTGTTTGTGGGACAGAAACACCTTTTATGGCCAGCCTTGGAGTCTAAAAGACTCCAGGGCAGGCCGGTTGCCTACCACCAGGGCATTCTAATTTGGGATGTTCCACTGATATCACCGATATACTCACATAACTGGTAATCCCATGGTACATGCAGCCTGGGGCACATTACGGGCATGTCACGTTGGAGGGCGCTTTCTTTTGCCAGAGCTCTATTGTAATGAAGACATACAGCGCTAATTGGATGAGAACCTGCACATGCGCAGTGGGATTGCCGGAAAGCTGAGTTTTGAGGGATGACTCGGGGACACAAAATCCAGGGTTGGTCCACATTAAGAATAAGAGTTTCCCCCTGCAAGAGCAGGGCCCATGGCCGGAACACTTCCTCCAGGCTGAAATCACAGAGTAAAGGGAATGCGCAGCGCCATTCACTGTGTGCAGCGGGGACATATCCGGACTCCCGGGAGTACATGCAGTTATTGTCATGGTGTGAGATTTGAAGGTCATACACAGAAATGGGGGAGCAGGGTAAGCGTACCCCCAACTGTCCCGATTTCCGTGGGAAAATCCTGCTTCCAGGCCCTTGTCCTGGTTTCCCGCGCAACTATGAAGTGTCACGCTGCATGATGGATGCAGCACACTGGTTGCAATGGATGGATGGTCCTTGCTGGCTGTAATGGAGGGATGCCGAACACTAGCTGTAATGGAGGGATGCCCCACACTGGCTGTAATGGAGGGATGCCGCACACTGGCTGTAATAGAAGATGCCGCACACTGGCTGTAATGGGAGATCCCGCACACTGCCTGTAATGGGAGATGTTGCACACTGCCTGTAATGGGAGATGCCGCATGCTGTCTGTAATGGAGGGAAGCCGCACACTGGCTGTAATGGAAGATGCCGAACACAGGCTGTAATGGGAGATCCCGCACACTGCCTGTAATGGGAGATGTTGCACACTGCCTTTAATGGGAGATGCCGCATGCTGTCTGTAATGGAGGGAAGCCGCACACTGGTTGTAATGGAAGATGCCGCACACTGGCTGTAATGGAAGATGCCTCACACTGGCTGTAATGGAAGATGCCGCAAACTGCCTGTAATGGGAGAAGCCGCACACTGGCTGTAATGGGAGATGCCGCACACTGTCTGTAATGGGAGATGCCGCACACTGGCTGTGATGGAAGATGCCGCACACTGACTGTGATGGGAGATGCTGCACACTGGCTGTAATGGGAGATGCCGCACACTGTCTGTAATGGGATATGCCGCACACTGCCTTTAATGGGAGATGCCGCACACTGTCTGTAATGGGAGATGCCGCACACTGGCTGTAATGGGAGATGCCGCACACTGCCTGTAATGGAAGATGGCGCACACTGTCTGTAATGGGAGATGCCGCACACTGTCTGTAATTGGAGATGCCGCACACTGGCTGTAATGGAAGATGCCGCACACTGCCTGTAATGGAAGATGGCGCACACTGTCTGTAATGGGAGATGCCGCACACTGTCTGTAATGGGAGATGCCGCACACTGTCTGTAATGGGAGATGCCGCACACTGGCTGTGATGGAAGATGCCGCACACTGACTGTGATGGGAGATGCTGCACACTGGCTGTAATGGGAGATGCCGCACACTGTCTGTAATGGGAGATGCCGCACACTGCCTGTAATGGGAGATGCCGCACACTGTCTGTAATGGGAGATGCCGCACACTGTCTGTAATGGGAGATGCCGCACACTGTCTGTAATGGGAGATGCCGCACACTGGCTGTAATGGGATATGCCGCACACTGCCTTTAATGGGAGATGCCGCACACTGTCTGTAATGGGAGATGCCGCACACTGTCTGTAATGGGAGATGCCGCACACTGCCTGTAATGGAAGATGCCGCACACTGTCTGTAATGGGAGATGCTGCACACTGCCTGTAATGGAAGATGCCGCACACTGTCTGTAATGGAAGATGGCGCACACTGGCTGTAATGGGAGATGCCGCACACTGTCTGTAATGGGAGATGCCGCACACTGTCTGTAATGGGAGATGCCGCACACTGTCT
The DNA here is from genome assembly GCA_027917425.1 of Gastrophryne carolinensis. NCBI lineage: Eukaryota > Metazoa > Chordata > Amphibia > Anura > Microhylidae > Gastrophryne > Gastrophryne carolinensis. Next base: position 31,057,939 of record CM051234.1, read on the forward strand.
GTAATGGGAGATGCCGCACACTGCCTGTAATGGAAGATGCCGCACACTGGCTGTAATGGGAGATGCTGCACACTGCCTGTAATGGGAGATGCCGCGCACACTGTCTGTAATGGGAGATGCCGCACACTGTCTGTAATGGGAGATGCCGCACACTGTCTGTAATGGGAGATGCTGCACACTGCCTGTAATGGGAGATGCCACACACTGTCTGTAATGGGAGATGCCGCACACTGTCTGTAATGGGAGATGCCGCACACTGGGTGTAATGGGAGATGCCGCACACTGGCTGTAATGGGAGATGCCGCACACTGCCTTTAATGGGAGATGCCGCACACTGGCTGTAATGGGAGATGCCGCACACTGCCTTTAATGGGAGATGCCGCACACTGTCTGTAATGGGAGATGCTGCACACTGCCTGTAATGGGAGATGCCGCACACTGTCTGTAATGGGAGATGCTGCACACTGCCTGTAATGGGAGATGCCGCACACTGTCTGTAATGGGAGATGCCGCACACTGTCTGTAATGGGAGATGCCGCACACTGGGTGTAATGGAAGATGCCCACACTGTCTGTAATGGGAGATGCCGCACACTGCCTGTAATGGAAGATGCCGCACACTGTCTGTAATGGAAGATGCCGCACACTGGCTGTAATGGGAGATGCCGCACACTGGCTGTAATGGGAGATGCCGCACACTGTCTGTAATGGGAGATGCCGCACACTGCCTGTAATGGAAGATGCCGCACACTGTCTGTAATGGGAGATGCCGCACACTGTCTGTAATGGGAGATGCCGCACACTGTCTGTAATGGGAGATGCCGCACACTGGCTGTAATGGGAGATGCCGCACACTGCCTGTAATGGAAGATGCCGCACACTGTCTGTAATGGAAGATGCCGCACACTGGCTGTAATGGGAGATGCCGCACACTGGCTGTAATGGGAGATGCCGCACACTGTCTGTAATGGGAGATGCCGCACACTGTCTGTAATGGGAGATGCCGCACACTGTCTGTAATGGGAGATGCCGCACACTGCCTGTAATGGGAGATGCCGCACACTGGCTGTAATGGGAGATGCTCCTCACTGTCTGTAATGGGGTAATTAGGAGAGGGATATTAGCACATATCATATCATTCTTATTTTTGTCCTCTAAACCCTGTGTGCGTGTTATGGTCAGGTGCATCTTATGGAGCGAAAAATATTATATATATATATATATATATATATGTGTTGTGATGTGACATTAAGACAACTGACAACTGTCCCAGATTTGGAGGGACTGTCCCTCTTTTGAGTCCATGTCCTCCTGTCCCTCACTGTTCTTCTGTCCCTCTTTGAGGTTTAATATGCAGATCTGCATCAATAAATGATTAATTCTCCTATCCATCCCTCAATGAGAGGGCGTGGCTTCATTTAACAATTGTCCCTCTTTCCCACCCTGAAAAGTTGGAAGGTATGCATTAGGATACTATTAAGACAGGAGCAGTACAGCAGGGCCGGTGTGCCCAATTAATGTGGGCTGTATGTACAGGGGGAAACATATAAGACAGGCTTTTATTCAGGGTGAAGGTCCGGATTAATGTGGGCAATTTGTATGTTCAGGGTGGAAACATATAAGATAGGCTCTTATTCAGGGCAAAGGTCCGGTTTAATGTGGGCAATCTGTATGTACAGGGTGGAAACATATAAGATAGGCTCTTATTCAGGGCGAAGGTCTGGATTAATGTGGGCAATCTGTATGTACAGGGTGTGGGAAACATATAAGATAGGCTCTTATTCAGGGCGAAGGTCTGGATTAATGTGGGCAATCTGTATGTACAGGGTGGAAACATATAACATAGGCTCTTATTCAGGGTGAGGGTTTGCTTTAATACCAGTCTGACCTAACCACACCCTAAACCCAGCCCCCAGGCCTGAACGTCACAATAATGTGCTTCCCAATCCGATGTAATCCCATTCTGTGCCGCTGCCGAGGGATCGAGCCAAATCCAGCGGGTTTGGATTCCATTCGAATAAACAAATTAGGAGGCATTGCGGTCTCTCCCGCGCCCACTAATCTCGCCTGTTCCCGCACCGCGCTCGCTAATCAATGATTCCCGTCTCACAATTATCTCTCCGACTGATCTGAGACGCGCCAACGCCATCATTTCCAGGGCTGGCAACGCAGAATTATAGCAGCCGACGCCACGTGTCGCCGAGAGACTCAGCAGCCGACCATCAGAACAGCACTGAGCACTGTACAGAGATAATATATAGGAATATATACTGTAGACTATAGAGAGCACTATCATACCTTCCAACTGTTCAGGGTGGGAAAGAGGGACAATTGTTAAATTAGGCCACGCCCCCTCATTGAGGGATGGATAGGAGGGCGGGTGTAAAAGTTACAACAATAGAAACACTTTAAATAGGCAAATGGATAATTTATTGCTGCAGATCTGCAGGTTACACCTCAAAGAGGGACAAATGAGAACGAGGGACAGGGGAACAGGGACTCAAAAGAGGGACAGTCCCTGCAAATCAGGGACACTTGGGAGGTATGCATTACAATGTCATCCATCACCTACTATATACTATATAGCAATATATAGAGCAATATTTAGAGCATTATGATGCCATGCCATCCATCAACTAGATATACTATTTAGCAATATATAGAGCACTATGATGTCACTCATCACCTATAGATACTATATAGCAATATATAGAGCACTATGATGTCATCCATAACCTAGAGATACTATATAGCAATATATATATATATCTATGATGTCACTCATCACCTAGAGATACTATATAGCAATATATAGAGCACTATGATGTCAGGCATCACCTAGAGATATTATATAGGAATATATAGAGCACTATGATGTCAGGCATCACCTAGAGATATTATATAGAAATATATAGAGCACTATGATGCCACGCATCACCTAGAAGTATTATATAGCAATATATAGAGCACTATGATGTCAGCCATCACCTAGAGATACTTTATAGCAATATATAGATATTTATGATGTCACTCATCACCTAGAGATACTATATAGCAATATATAGAGCACTATGATGTCAGGCATCACCTAGAGATATTATATAGGAATATATAGAGCACTATGATGTCAGCCATCACCTAGAGATACTATATAGCAATATATAGAGCACTATGATGTCCGCCATCACCTATAGATACTATATAGCAATATATAGATATCTATGATGTCACTCATCACCTATAGATACTATATAGCAATATATAGAGCACTATGATGTCAGCCATCACCTAGAGATATTATATAGGAATATATAGAGCACTATGATGTCAGGCATCACCTAGAGATATTATATAGCAATATATAGAGCACTATGATGTCAGCCATCACCTAGAGATACTTTATAGCAATATATAGATATTTATGATGTCACTCATCACCTAGAGATACTATATAGCAATATATAGAGCACTATGATGTCAGGCATCACCTAGAGATATTATATAGGAATATATAGAGCACTATGATGTCAGCCATCACCTAGAGATACTATATAGCAATATATAGAGCACTATGATGTCCGCCATCACCTATAGATACTATATAGCAATATATAGATATCTATGATGTCACTCATCACCTAGAGATACTATATAGCAATATATAGAGCACTATGATGTCAGCCATCACCTAGAGATATTATATAGGAATATATAGAGCACTATGATGTCAGGCATCACCTAGAGATAATCCCCTCGATTCAAAGAGCAAAAGTTAATTGATTTCGGATCGAGAATCGTAAGTTTGGGTGGGTGTTAGTCATTTTTTCCTGTTTTTTTGGCCATTTCCGACTCGCACGAGCCTACGTACGAATGCGTATATGCTCTTACGATCATCGCAAGTTCGTTCCTAAATTTTAGGATCAAAACGTAAAACTTAGGATCAAATCCTAAAACTTAGGATCAAAACGTAAAACTTAGGATCAAAACGTAAAACTTAGGATAATTGGATGTGTTTAGGTGTGATTCAGAGAACAGTTTTCAAACCTCTAAATACGTTTTAAAAGAAAGCCACTGCCGACACCTTTTAGCAGTCGGATTGCTGTTCTTGAACAGGTTTTTTGGCTATGTGGAGGAGTCTGCGCGTCTTGAGCTCCAATGAACTGCATGTATCAGCATGGCCGAGGCCATAAATTGTATGGCAATGCATACCTGATTCATGTATGCCTTATAAAAGCATTTTAATGTGGACCTTAATTAGTCCTTTGCATGTAAACCTTTATTTTGCAATATATTTGCGTTAATTAAAGAAACTTATGTCCTTTGTTATTTATTTTTAAATTGATGTACTAGAATAATATTTTTAGATAGCATTTATTGGTGTAGTTGTTTACCTTTGCTTTGTTTAATTATTTAAGCACATCTTTGGTCAGATGCATCACACTTACTGAGGAGAGGAGAGCGGGATAAAGTGCAGGATGTGGGTTACTGCTGTATTTTGCACAGACACAGCAGAGCTGGGGGCACGGAAAGGTCAGAAATCAAAGAATGCAGAGCAACACAGTCACAAGGCCCTTTCTGTTTGCAGGCTGCCTGATAATACCTGACCCGCCATCTTGGCTGTTTCTAGACTCATAACATGCAGAAGTTGCTGGGTGTTTTTTTATATTTGAGAGCAATCTGTATGTAGAGGGTGTGGGTAACCACACACAAAATTTTAAGTTGTACCATTTGAAGCCAAAATATTAAAATTAAATCCACAAGTAAAAAATGCAAGTTAACTAAAAATTAAACAAAGTAAGATTTACTTATGCAAATGCATTCATTAATGGTTGGTTACTACAAAATGAATGAAATAAAGAAAAATAAGACCAAATATTTAGAATGCACTTTAATGAGGTAAGTTTGTAGTGCGCAGCCACAAGATCAGAAGGATTTACGTCCAGGGAAAAAAGGAAAAAGGGCAAAACCAATGTTGCAACCTGAGAAATGAAACGGAAAATTCAGGATGGAAACTGACATAGGTCTGATTCCCGAACTGCCATACGAACGGACGTATATTTTAGGATAGAAACGTATTTGCTTATAGAATCACTCGCAAGTTCATACGAACGCACGAGCGTACGGGAAAAATAGGATGATCGGCACCAAAATCAAAGCTGTTACATGTTTCTTTGAATCGACCCTATTATATAGCAATATATAGAGCACTATGATGTCAGCCATCACCTAGAGATACTATATAGCAATATATAGAGCACTATGATGTCACTCATCACCTAGAAGTATTATATAGGAATATATAGAGCACTATTATGTCAGCCATCACCTAGAGATACTATATAAGAATATATAGAGCACCATGATGTCATCCATCACCTAGAGATACTATATAAGAATATATAGAGCACTATGATGTCATCCATCACCTAGAGATACTACATAGAAATACATGAAACATTATGATATTACTGCCCTCTAAGACAATATGTAATGTTATGGTGTCACTGCTTCCGAGTGGCCTCTCCATAGAAACATATTGAGGATTATGATGTCATCCACCACCTAGCAGACACCCGATAGATGTATAGAGACTAATATGAAAATGGCCATCACTTAGACCATTACAATCACACTAGCCCCATAGTGGCCTCTCCATAGCTATATACATTAATGTACATTACTATAGAGAAGCCACTAGGGGGCAGTGACACCATGACATTCGATATATTACTATAGAGAAACAACTAGGGGGCAGTGACATAGAAACATAGAAGGTTGACGGCAGAAGGAGACCATACGGTCCATCTAGTCTGCCCTTATGTGTATACTGTATGTACTCTTTATCTTAGGATAGATGTGTGCTTATCCCAGGCATGTTTAAATTCAGTGACTGTTGATGTTTCAACTACCTTTGCTGTGACACCATGACATTCTATATATTACTACAGAGAAGCAACTAGGGGGCAGTGACACCATGGCATTCTATATATTACTATAGAGAAGCAACTAGGGGGCAGTGACACCATGACATTCTATATATTACTATAGAGAAGCCACTAGGGGGCAGTGACACAGGGACATTCTATATATTACTACAGAGAAGCAACTAGGGGGCAGTGACACCATGACATTCTATATATTACTATAGAGAAGCCACTAGGGGGCAGTGACACAGGGACATTCTATATATTACTACAGAGAAGCAACTAGGGGGCAGTGACACCATGACATTCTATATATTACTACAGAGAAGCAACTAGGAGGCAGTGACACCATGACATTCTATATATTACTACAGAGAAGCAACTAGGGGGCAGTGACACCATGACATTCTATATATTACTACAGAGAAGCAACTAGGGGGCAGTGACACCATGACATTCTATATATTACTACAGAGAAGCAACTAGGAGGCAGTGACACCATGACATTCTATATATTACTACAGAGAAGCAACTAGGTGGCAGTGACACCATGACATTCTATATATTACTACAGAGAAGCAACTAGGAGGCAGTGACAACATGACATTCTATATATTACTACAGAGAAGCAACTAGGGGGCAGTGACACCATGACATTCTATATATTACTATAGAGAAGCCACTAGGGGGCAGTGACACAGGGACATTCTATATATTACTACAGAGAAGCAACTAGGTGGCAGTGACACCATGACATTCTATATATTACTACAGAGAAGCAACTAGGAGGCAGTGACAACATGACATTCTATATATTACTACAGAGAAGCAACTAGGGGGCAGTGACACCATGACATTCTATATATTACTATAGAGAAGCCACTAGGGGGCAGTGACACAGGGACATTCTATATATTACTACAGAGAAGCAACTAGGTGGCAGTGACACCATGACATTCTATATATTACTACAGAGAAGCAACTAGGGGACAGTGACACCATGACATTCTATATATTACTACAGAGAAGCAACTAGGAGGCAGTGACAACATGACATTCTATATATTACTACAGAGAAGCAACTAGGGGGCAGTGACACCATGACATTCTATATATTACTACAGAGAAGCAACTAGGAGGCAGTGACAACATGACATTCTATATATTACTACAGAGAAGCAACTAGGGGGCAGTGACACCATGACATTCTATATATTACTATAGAGAAGCCACTAGGGGGCAGTGACACAGGGACATTCTATATATTACTACAGAGAAGCAACTAGGTGGCAGTGACACCATGACATTCTATATATTACTACAGAGAAGCAACTAGGGGACAGTGACACCATGACATTCTATATATTACTATAGAGAAACAACTAGGAGGCAGTGACACCATGGCATTCTATATATTACTACAGAGAAGCAACTAGGGGGCAGTGACACCATGACATTCTATATATTACTATAGAGAAACAACTAGGAGGCAGTGACACCATGACATTCTATATATTACTATAGAGAAACAACTAGGAGGCAGTGACACCATGGCATTCTATATATTACTACAGAGAAGCAACTAGGGGGCAGTGACACCATGACATTCTATATATTACTATAGAGAAACAACTAGGGGACAGTGACACCATGACATTCTATATATTACTATAGAGAAACAACTAGGAGGCAGTGACACCATGGCATTCTATATATTACTACAGAGAAGCAACTAGGGGGCAGTGACACCATGACATTCTATATATTACTATAGAGAAACAACTAGGAGGCAGTGACACCATGGCATTCTATATATTACTACAGAGAAGCAACTAGGAGGCAGTGACACCATGGCATTCTATATATTACTACAGAGAAGCAACTAGGGGGCAGTGACACCATGACATTCTATATATTACTACAGAGAAGCCACTAGGGGGCAGTGACACCATGACATTCTATATATTACTACAGAGAAGCAACTAGGGGGCAGTGACACCATGACATTCTATATATTACTATAGAGAAACAACTAGGGGGTAGTGACACCATGACATTCTATATATTACTACAGGGAAGCAACTAGGGGGCAGTGACACCATGACATTCTATATATTACTATAGAGAAACAACTAGGAGGCAGTGACACCATGGCATTCTATATATTACTACAGAGAAGCAACTAGGGGGCAGTGACACCATGACATTCTATATATTACTATAGAGAAACAACTAGGGGACAGTGACACCATGACATTCTATATATTACTATAGAGAAACAACTAGGAGGCAGTGACACCATGGCATTCTATATATTACTACAGAGAAGCAACTAGGGGGCAGTGACACCATGACATTCTATATATTACTATAGAGAAACAACTAGGAGGCAGTGACACCATGGCATTCTATATATTACTACAGAGAAGCAACTAGGAGGCAGTGACACCATGGCATTCTATATATTACTACAGAGAAGCAACTAGGGGGCAGTGACACCATGACATTCTATATATTACTACAGAGAAGCCACTAGGGGGCAGTGACACCATGACATTCTATATATTACTACAGAGAAGCAACTAGGGGGCAGTGACACCATGACATTCTATATATTACTATAGAGAAACAACTAGGGGGTAGTGACACCATGACATTCTATATATTACTACAGGGAAGCAACTAGGGGGCAGTGACACCATGACATTCTATATATTACTATAGAGAAACAACTAGGAGGCAGTGACACCATGGCATTCTATATATTACTACAGAGAAGCAACTAGGGGGCAGTGACACCATGACATTCTATATATTACTATAGAGAAACAACTAGGAGGCAGTGACACCATGGCATTCTATATATTACTACAGAGAAGCAACTAGGGGGCAGTGACACCATGACATTCTATATATTACTATAGAGAAACAACTAGGAGGCAGTGACACCATGACATTCTATATATTACTATAGAGAAACAACTAGGGGGCAGTGACACCATGACATTCTATATATTACTATAGAGAAGCAACTAGGGGGCAGTGACACCATGACATTCTATATATTACTATAGAGAAACAACTAGGGGGCAGTGACACCATGACATTCTATATATTACTACAGAGAAGCCACTAGGGGGAGTGACACCATGACATTCTATATATTACTATAGAGAAGCCACTAGGGGGCAGTGACATAATGACAGTCCATATATTACTATAGAGAAGTCATTCGTGGGCAGTGACCCCATGACATTTCATATATTACTATAGAGAAGCCACTAGAGGGCAGTGATGCCATGACATGACATACATTGCTATAGAGAAGTCACTAGGGGACAGTGACGTCATGACATTCCATCTATTACTATAGAGAAACCACTAGAGGGCAGTGATGTCATGACATGACATACGTTACTATAGAGAAGCCATACATTACTATAGAGAAGCCACTAGAGGGCAGTAACGCCATGGCATTCTATTATTACAGATAATCCAATAATAGCAGCGAGGTCATGTCATTGTACAGAAGATATAAAATAATGACTTTTATGGGTGTTGTTCCTCCCTGGCGCGCCATGCCACTATGGGACGCCCCGCTGTGTGTATCTCCACAGATCGCCCCCTAAAACGCACCTCTTGTGGGTACCAACGTGGGCTTACAATAGGGTGGACAATGCAGTCGCACCTACACCAGGGGGCGCTATCACCAACATCAGAGAGAGCCAATGGGCATCCAGCCTCTGGAAAAGGAAAGTGTGCACTGAGGGCAACCATCATGGGCCCTAAAGGGGAGCTCTACTGCTATTTACAAATAAATTAGGGGGTTACATAGTTACATAGTTAATACGGTTGAAAAAAATATGTCCATCAAGTTCAACCAAGGGTGTTGGGGTAGGGGAAGTTATCTTTTATTTTATTTTATAGGGGAAGCTATTTATTTTATTTTTTATTTTATTTTTTGTTTTTTTACTGATAACCGCTAATAGTAACTGTTAATGTTATTTTCTTCTAAAAAAGCATCTAATCCTTTTTTGAAGCTGTCAGCGGTTGATGCTGTAACAAGCTTCTGTGGGAGGCTATTCCATAGATTTATAGTTCTTATGGTAAAAAATGATTGTTGCATCCGACTAAATTTCTTTTTTTCCAGTCGAAGGCAGTGCCCCCTTGTCTTTAGAGAGGATTTTACCTGAAATAGTGTTCTCCCATATTCTTTGTATGGTCCATTTATATATTTATACAAGTTACTCATGTCCCCCCTCAGTCTCCTCCTCTCAAGACTAAACAGATTTAATTCTCGTAATCGTTCCTCATAACTAAGCTCCTTCATTCCTCTTATTAGTTTGGTGGCTCCTCTGATCTCTTTCCATAATCAGAGCATCCTTTCTGTGATCCGGTGCCCAGAACTGGACGGCATATTCCAGGTGAGGGCGCACCAGTGCCTTGTAAATAGGCAAAATTACTCACCTATCCCATGATTCCATCCCTCTATTAATGCATGATAGTATCTTAGTGGCCTTGGAAGCAGCTGCTTGGCATTGCATGCTGTTATTTAGTCTGTGATCTACCAGTGCCCCCAGATCCTTCTCAACAAGTGACTCTCCCAGTTTTACTCCCCCGAGGATATATGTGGCCTTCAGGTTAATAGACCCCAAGTGCAGGACTTTACATTCCTCCACATTGAACTTCATTCCATTCCATAGACTGCACTGTGCTACATATCTCTGTGTCATCTGCAGTGAAGACAGTGCATTTAATTCCATCTTCTATGTCATTTATAAACAAGTTGAATAATAGTGGGCCCAGCACTGAACCCTGGGGTACACCGCTTACAACCGGTAACCATTCAGAGTAGGGATCATTAACCGCAACTCGCTGCACATGATCCTTCTGCCAGTTTTCAATCCAGTTACAAACTGTATTTTCTAATCCTGAAGATCTCAATTTCCCCAATAAGCGTCTATGGGGGACAGTGTCAAATGCTTCAGCAAAATCCAGAAAATCTAAATCTACAGCCGCCCCTCTGTCCAGGCTTCTACTCACCTCCTCATAGAAGCCAATCAGGTTAGTCTGTAGAGATGAGCGAACTTTTGAAAAATTCGATTCGACTGATTCGCCGAATTTTCCGACAAAAATCGTTTCGACCCGAATAAATTCGCGACGAATCGCTATTAAAAACGGCTATTTCTGAGCCTCCTACAGCCTCAATAGGGTTGTAAACCATTCAGCCTTGCTGTAACACGCACAGGATGCGTGCTGGGTTAGTTAAATAATACTTTGAAGAAATATCACATGCAGATCAGAGGCATCGCTAATAGAATCGCAGAGCGGCACAATTGCAGAGAGTTGAAGTGGCATCACTATGAGGGGCAGAAGGAGCCCAAATATACACTGGAGTTGGCCTCAGGAGCCCAAAAATTGGATGAATCACACCCTGGAGTTGGCAGGAGTTGGCAGCAGCAGCAGCAGGAGCCCAAATATACACTGGAGTTGGCTTCAGGAGCCCAAAAATTGGATGAATCACACCCTGGAGTTGGCAGGAGTTGGCAGCAGCAGCAGCAGGAGCCCAAATATACACTGGAGTTGGCTTCAGGAGCCCAAAAATTGGATGAATCACACCCTGGAGTTGGCAGGAGTTGACAGCAGCAGCAGCAGGAGCCCAAATATACACTGGAGTTGGCTTCAGGAGCCCAAAAATTGGATGAATCACACCCTGGAGTTGGCAGGAGTTGACAGTAGCAGCAGCAGGAGCCCAAATATACACTGGAGTTGGCCTCAGGAGCCCAAAAATTGGATGAATCACACCCTGGAGTTGGCAGAAGTTGGCAGCAGCAGCAGCAGGAGCCCAAATATACACTGGAGTTGGCTTCAGGAGCCCAAAAATTGGATGAATCACACCCTGGAGTTGGCAGGAGTTGACAGTAGCAGCAGCAGGAGCCCAAATATACACTGGAGTTGGCTTCAGGAGCCCAAAAATTGGATGAATCACACCCTGGAGTTGGCAGGAGTTGACAGTAGCAGCAGCAGGAGCCCAAATATACACTGGAGTTGGCCTCAGGAGCCCAAAAATTGGATGAATCACACCCTGGAGTTGGCAGGAGTTGACAGTAGCAGCAGCAGGAGCCCAAATATACACTGGAGTTGGCCTCAGGAGCCCAAAAATTGGATGAATCACACCCTGGAGTTGGCAGGAGTTGACAGTAGCAGCAGCAGGAGCCCAAATATACACTGGAGTTGGCCTCAGGAGCCCAAAAATTGGATGAATCACACCCTGGAGTTGGCAGAAGTTGGCAGCAGCAGCAGCAGGAGCCCAAATATACACTGGAGTTGGCTTCAGGAGCCCAAAAATTGGATGAATCACACCCTGGAGTTGGCAGGAGTTGACAGTAGCAGCAGCAGGAGCCCAAATATACACTGGAGTTGGCCTCAGGAGCCCAAAAATTGGATGAATCACACCCTGGAGTTGGCAGGAGTTGACAGTAGCAGCAGCAGGAGCCCAAATATACACTGGAGTTGGCCTCAGGAGCCCAAAAATTGGATGAATCACACCCTGGAGTTGGCAGGAGTTGGCAGCAGCAGCAGCAGGATCCCAAATATACACTGGAGTTGGCTTCAGGAGCCCAAAAATTGGATGAATCACACCCTGGAGTTGGCAGAAGTTGGCAGCAGCAGCAGCAGGAGCCCAAATATACACTGGAGTTGGCTTCAGGAGCCCAAAAATTGGATGAATCACACCCTGGAGTTGGCAGGAGTTGGCAGCAGCAGCAGCAGGAGCCCAAATATACACTGGAGTTGGCTTCAGGAGCCCAAAAATTGGATGAATCACACCCTGGAGTTGGCAGGAGTTGACAGCAGCAGCAGCAGGAGCCCAAATATACACTGGAGTTGGCTTCAGGAGCCCAAAAATTGGATGAATCACACCCTGGAGTTGGCAGGAGTTGACAGTAGCAGCAGCAGGAGCCCAAATATACACTGGAGTTGGCTTCAGGAGCCCAAAAATTGGATGAATCACACCCTGGAGTTGGCAGAAGTTGGCAGCAGCAGCAGCAGGAGCCCAAATATACACTGGAGTTGGCTTCAGGAGCCCAAAAATTGGATGAATCACACCCTGGAGTTGGCAGGAGTTGACAGTAGCAGCAGCAGGAGCCCAAATATACACTGGAGTTGGCCTCAGGAGCCCAAAAATTGGATGAATCACACCCTGGAGTTGGCAGGAGTTGACAGTAGCAGCAGCAGGAGCCCAAATATACACTGGAGTTGGCTTCAGGAGCCCAAAAATTGGATGAATCACACCCTGGAGTTGGCAGAAGTTGACAGTAGCAGCAGCAGGAGCCCAAATATACACTGGAGTTGGCCTCAGGAGCCCAAAAATTGGATGAATCACACCCTGGAGTTGGCAGAAGTTGGCAGCAGCAGCAGCAGGAGCCCAAATATACACTGGAGTTGGCTTCAGGAGCCCAAAAATTGGATGAATCACACCCTGGAGTTGGCAGAAGTTGGCAGCAGCAGCAGCAGGAGCCCAAATATACACTGGAGTTGGCTTCAGGAGCCCAAAAATTGGATGAATCACACCCTGGAGTTGGCAGGAGTTGACAGTAGCAGCAGCAGGAGCCCAAATATACACTGGAGTTGGCCTCAGGAGCCCAAAAATTGGATGAATCACACCCTGGAGTTGGCAGGAGTTGACAGTAGCAGCAGCAGGAGCCCAAATATACACTGGAGTTGGCCTCAGGAGCCCAAAAATTGGATGAATCACACCCTGGAGTTGGCAGGAGTTGACAGTAGCAGCAGCAGGAGCCCAAATATACACTGGAGTTGGCTTCAGGAGCCCAAAAATTGGATGAATCACACCCTGGAGTTGGCAGAAGTTGACAGTAGCAGCAGCAGGAGCCCAAATATACACTGGAGTTGGCTTCAGGAGCCCAAAAATTGGATGAATCACACCCTGGAGTTGGCAGAAGTTGGCAGCAGCAGCAGCAGGAGCCCAAATATACACTGGAGTTGGCTTCAGGAGCCCAAAAATTGGATGAATCACACCCTGGAGTTGGCAGGAGTTGACAGTAGCAGCAGCAGGAGCCCAAATATACACTGGAGTTGGCCTCAGGAGCCCAAAAATTGGATGAATCACACCCTGGAGTTGGCAGGAGTTGACAGTAGCAGCAGCAGGAGCCCAAATATACACTGGAGTTGGCCTCAGGAGCCCAAAAATTGGATGAATCACACCCTGGAGTTGGCAGGAGTTGGCAGCAGCAGCAGCAGGAGCCCAAATATACACTGGAGTTGGCTTCAGGAGCCCAAAAATTGGATGAATCACACCCTGGAGTTGGCAGAAGTTGGCAGCAGCAGCAGCAGGAGCCCAAATATACACTGGAGTTGGCTTCAGGAGCCCAAAAATTGGATGAATCACACCCTGGAGTTGGCAGGAGTTGGCAGCAGCAGCAGCAGGAGCCCAAATATACACTGGAGTTGGCTTCAGGAGCCCAAAAATTGGATGAATCACACCCTGGAGTTGGCAGGAGTTGACAGTAGCAGCAGCAGGAGCCCAAATATACACTGGAGTTGGCCTCAGGAGCCCAAAAATTGGATGAATCACACCCTGGAGTTGGCAGGAGTTGACAGTAGCAGCAGCAGGAGCCCAAATATACACTGGAGTTGGCTTCAGGAGCCCAAAAATTGGATGAATCACACCCTGGAGTTGGCAGAAGTTGACAGTAGCAGCAGCAGGAGCCCAAATATACACTGGAGTTGGCCTCAGGAGCCCAAAAATTGGATGAATCACACCCTGGAGTTGGCAGAAGTTGGCAGCAGCAGCAGCAGGAGCCCAAATATACACTGGAGTTGGCTTCAGGAGCCCAAAAATTGGATGAATCACACCCTGGAGTTGGCAGAAGTTGGCAGCAGCAGCAGCAGGAGCCCAAATATACACTGGAGTTGGCTTCAGGAGCCCAAAAATTGGATGAATCACACCCTGGAGTTGGCAGGAGTTGACAGTAGCAGCAGCAGGAGCCCAAATATACACTGGAGTTGGCCTCAGGAGCCCCAAAATTGGATGAATCACACCCTGGAGTTGGCAGGAGTTGACAGTAGCAGCAGCAGGAGCCCAAATATACACTGGAGTTGGCCTCAGGAGCCCAAAAATTGGATGAATCACACCCTGGAGTTGGCAGGAGTTGACAGTAGCAGCAGCAGGAGCCCAAATATACACTGGAGTTGGCTTCAGGAGCCCAAAAATTGGATGAATCACACCCTGGAGTTGGCAGAAGTTGACAGTAGCAGCAGCAGGAGCCCAAATATACACTGGAGTTGGCCTCAGGAGCCCAAAAATTGGATGAATCACACCCTGGAGTTGGCAGAAGTTGGCAGCAGCAGCAGCAGGAGCCCAAATATACACTGGAGTTGGCCTCAGGAGCCCAAAAATTGGATGAATCACACCCTGGAGTTGGCAGGAGTTGACAGCAGCAGCAGCAGGAGCCCAAATATACACTGGAGTTGGCTTCAGGAGCCCAAAAATTGGATGAATCACACCCTGGAGTTGGCAGAAGTTGGCAGCAGCAGCAGCAGGAGCCCAAATATACACTGGAGTTGGCTTCAGGAGCCCAAAAATTGGATGAATCACACCCTGGAGTTGGCAGGAGTTGACAGTAGCAGCAGCAGGAGCCCAAATATACACTGGAGTTGGCCTCAGGAGCCCAAAAATTGGATGAATCACACCCTGGAGTTGGCAGAAGTTGGCAGCAGCAGCAGCAGGAGCCCAAATATACACTGGAGTTGGCCTCAGGAGCCCAAAAATTGGATGAATCACACCCTGGAGTTGGCAGGAGTTGGCATGTGAGCAGGAGTTGGCATGTGAGCATGCTTCGTGCCATTTTTCGTGCCATTTGCGCAAGTGACTCGGATGGACTACCTGTCTCCATCTCCACTGCATACTGCCACGGTGTGCCCGGGTCCTCTGTCTCTCCTTCCTCAAAAACCTCTAGCTCCTCTGGCTGCTCCTGCTCCTCCTCTCCTGTCCGCTGACTAGATAAACCAGCCATTTCGCCAAGCCTAAACTGTGTTTCGCTGGGCAACTCCTCCTCCTCCTCTTCCTCCTCCTCCTCCTCCAGTTCAGCTCCAAGGGGGTTCATGTGGCCGTAAGATGTAAACGCCATGTCTCCAGTGCCCTGACCAGCCATGGTTTCCAACATGTGCTGTAGTACATGAAGCAGTGGAATCACGTCGTTCATCCCGTAATCCTGCCGACTGACAAATAAAGTGGCTTCCTCAAAGGGCCTGAGCAAACGGCAGGTGTCACGTATGAGCTGCCACTGGTTGACATTGAAGTTACACAGGGGAGTCCCCCTATCTGCTTGGATCATCAGGAAATCCGTGATGGCTTTTCTCTGTTCATATAATCGGTCCAACATGTGAAGGGTGGAATTCCAACGGGTGGAAACATCGCAAATCAGACTATGTTGGGGGATACCATTCTGACGCTGTAGCTCAAGAAGGGTGTGTTTGGCGGTGTAGGAGTGGCTGAAGTGCATGCAAAGTTTCCGTGAAGTTGTTAGGATGTCCTGCAGATGGGGGGAACACTTCAGAAACCGCTTGACAACCAGATTGAAGACGTGAGCCATGCAGGGGGCATGGGTCAGGCTTCCTTGGCGCAGCGCAGACAAAATGTTCTTCCCATTGTCGGTAACCATGATTCCCATTTTAAGTTTTCTCGGAGTAAGCCATGTTTGGATTTCCTGATGAATACATTTAAGCAGTTCCTCCCCTGTGTGACTCCGTTCGCCAAGACAAACCATGTGAAGCACTGCGTGACACCTCCGTGCCCTGCACACATGGTAGACTGGAGGGGCACTGAGACTTGAGCCTACAGTGGAGGGTGAGGAGATGGCGGAGGATGAGGAGGCCGAGTCGCACGGTGTCACAGGCCCAATGGGCAGAGAGCGCGGAGGCCGAAGCGGCGTGACCTGTCCAAGTTGCTGCTGCAAAGGGACCACATTCACCCAGTGGGCCGTAAACGACATGTACTGCCCCTGACCGTAGTTACAGCTCCAGATGTCGGCGCTGCCATGTATTTTGCTACACACCGACAGGCTCAAGGACTGGCCCACCTTCTGTTCAACAAAAGTGTGCAGCGCTGGTACTGCCTTCTTGGCAAAGAAATGACGGCTTGGGACTCTCCACCTCGGCTCGGCACAAGCCATCAGTTCTCTGAAAGGTGCAGATTCCACCACCTGAAAAGGGAGCGACTGCAGCACCAGCAACTTGGACAGGAGCACATTCAGCTTCTGCGCCGTAGGATGAGTGGGCGCATACTGCTGTCTCTTGGACATGGCTTCGCTGATGGATTGCTGGCGGGATGCATGACTTGGAGGAGGAGGAGGAGGAGCAGGAGCGACAGAGGATGGGTGTGACGCACAGCTGCCTTCGGCTGAGGTGCTGGAGCCTTGGCTGGCAGAAATTGGGAGCTCACTTGGTGAGGAAGCAGACTGGACCACCCCTTGGGAGCCTCGGTTCTCCCAGGTCGTTTTATGGTGACGCATCATATGTTGACGCAGGGCCGTGGTGCCAACATTTGGACCCTGGCCACGCTTCACCTTTTGCCTACATATCTTGCATGTGGCCATGTTACCCTCCTGCGGATGCCTCAGGAAAAACTGCCACACTGCCGAGTAGCTACTTTTCCCACCCCCTGGCCTCACTGATTCACTGCTGCTGTTGCCAACTCCAGGAACCCCTGCTCCACTACCTCCCGATAAGGTAGACTGCCGCACAGCAGGTGCTCTACCCCGGCCCCGGCCCCGGCCGGCTCCAGCCTTTGGAATTGTGCCCCCATGCTGACTGCTACCACCTTGCTGCCTCAGCTGCTGACTCCGGGGCAACCTGCGCCCCTCTTCTCCTGATGATGACGATGAAGCCCCTTCATCACCCGGCTCCCAAGTGCGATCGGCTTCATCGTCATCATCATCATCATCACCGGGTTGTGGCTGTACGTCACTGATGTTCGTGGATTCGTCAACAGTGTCTGGCGCAGGAGCTGGAACGCTCGCAGCACCCACGACACTGTCCACATCACTATTTGTCTGCCTAGCTAAAGAAGCCACCTCCATTTCTTGGCTGGGCAGTAGCTGCTGACTGTCCTCCTGTATCTGATCGTCCTCCTCACTAAAGAGTGGAGCTGAACCCAAAGCATAGGATACGTCGCTGGGGGAGGGAACGGCGTAGGACAGAGGCAATGGGAGGACAGGGACTGCTCTCGGGGCATGCCAACTCAGGGTTGTGTCAGAGGAACCTACCGACCCTAGACTGGGGGTCTCAGATGTAAGTTGTGATGATGTTGTTGATGAGCGCGTCAGCCAATCTACCACGGCAGATGCGTTACTGGTGGAGACCCGACCGCTAGCAGATACTGGCAGATTAGGTCTCTCAGCGTGACTCCTGCTGCTACTGGCCCCCAGTCTGATGCGAGCTCTGCCTGCGGAATCTTGGCCTCTGCCACTCCTCTTTTCACTTCCAGGCACTTGTCTGCCCGACATAGTCTAACTGGCGTGGTAGTAGGTGATATTTTAAGAACCCCCAGGCAGCAGTGGGTCTATATAAAACAGAATATAATGCACACCAAAAGTGAGCAGTAACACTCAGCCTCCAACAGGCCTGCTTAGTGTAAATAAGAGAGCTGCTTAGTGTAAATAAAGAGGGGTATGCTATGTTACAGAATGGGATGCCTCAACAGAAGTGCACCTGGCAGGCAGCAGTAAGCCTATGCCCAGCAAAAGTGTCTTATAATATAAATATAATAAGAGCAAATGCTTATATGGTCTTAAACAGAGGCTGCTTTAGTCACAGAATGGGATGCCCTGGGCAGGAATCGACCTGGCAGGGTCCAGTAGTGCTTTGGCCAGCAAAAGTGTCTTTATCAGGCCTAATTTCAAATATAATAAGAGCAAATGCTTATATGGTCTTAAACAGAGGCTGCTTTAGTCACAGAATGGGATGCCCTGGGCAGGAATGGACCTGGCAGGGTCCAGTAGTGCTTTGGCCAGCAAAAGTGTCTTTATCAGGCTAATTTCAAATATAATAAGAGCAAATGCTTATATGGTCTTAAACAGAGGCTGCTATAGTCACAGAATGGGATGCCCTTGCAGGGTCCAGTAGTGCTATGCCCAGCAAAAGTGTCTTTATCAGGCTAATTTCAAATATGATAAGAGCAAATGCTTATATGGTCTTAAACAGAGGCTGCTGTAGTCACAGAATGGGATGCCCTGGGCAGGAATGGACCTGGCAGGGTCCAGTAGTGCTTTGGCCAGCAAAAGTGTCTTTATCAGGCTAATTTCAAATATAATAAGAGCAAATGCTTATATGGTCTTAAACAGAGGCTGCTATAGTCACAGAATGGGATGCCCTTGCAGGGTCCAGTAGTGCTATGCCCAGCAAAAGTGTCTTTATCAGGCTAATTTCAAATATGATAAGAGCAAATGCTTATATGGTCTTAAACAGAGGCTGCTGTAGTCACAGAATGGGATGCCCTGGGCAGGAATGGACCTGGCAGGGTCCAGTAGGGCTTTGGCCAGCAAAAGTGTCTTTATCAGGCTAATTTCAAATATGATAAGAGCAAATGCTTATATGGTCTTAAACAGAGGCTGCTTTAGTCACAGAATGGGATGCCCTGGGCAGGAATGGACCTGGCAGGGTCCAGTAGGGCTTTGGCCAGCAAAAGTGTCTTTATCAGGCTAATTTCAAATATGATAAGAGCAAATGCTTATATGGTCTTAAACAGAGGCTGCTTTAGTCACAGAATGGGATGCCCTGGGCAGGAATGGACCTGGCAGGGTCCAGTAGGGCTTTGGCCAGCAAAAGTGTCTTTATCAGGCTAATTTCAAATATGATAAGAGCAAATGCTTATATGGTCTTAAATAGAGGCTGCTGTAGTCACAGAATGGGATGCCCCGGGCAGGAATCGAGCTGGCAGGGTCCAGTAGTGCTTTGGCCAGCAAAAGTGTCTTTATCAGGCCTAATTTCAAATATGATAAGAGCAAATGCTTATATGGTCTTAAACAGAGGCTGCTTTAGTCACAGAATGGGATGCCCTGGGCAGGAATGGACCTGGCAGGGTCCAGTAGGGCTTTGGCCAGCAAAAGTGTCTTTATCAGGCTAATTTCAAATATGATAAGAGCAAATGCTTATATGGTCTTAAACAGAGGCTGCTTTAGTCACAGAATGGGATGCCCCGGGCAGGAATCGAGCTGGCAGGGTCCAGTAGTGCTTTGGCCAGCAAAAGTGTCTTTATCAGGCTAATTTCAAATATGATAAGAGCAAATGCTTATATGGTCTTAAACAGAGGCTGCTGTAGTCACAGAATGGGATGCCCCGGGCAGGAATCGAGCTGGCAGGGTCCAGTAGGGCTTTGGCCAGCAAAAGTGTCTTTATCAGGCCTAATTTCAAATATGATAAGAGCAAATGCTTATATGGTCTTAAACAGAGGCTGCTTTAGTCACAGAATGGGATGCCCTGGGCAGGAATGGACCTGGCAGGGTCCAGTAGGGCTTTGGCCAGCAAAAGTGTCTTTATCAGGCTAATTTCAAATATGATAAGATCAAATGCTTATATGGTCTTAAACAGAGGCTGCTTTAGTCACAGAATGGGATGCCCCGGGCAGGAATCGAGCTGGCAGGGTCCAGTAGTGCTTTGGCCAGCAAAAGTGTCTTTATCAGGCCTAATTTCAAATATGATAAGAGCAAATGCTTATATGGTCTTAAACAGAGGCTGCTTTAGTCACAGAATGGGATGCCCTGGGCAGGAATGGACCTGGCAGGGTCCAGTAGGGCTTTGGCCAGCAAAAGTGTCTTTATCAGGCTAATTTCAAATATGATAAGAGCAAATGCTTATATGGTCTTAAACAGAGGCTGCTGTAGTCACAGAATGGGATGCCCCGGGCAGGAATCGAGCTGGCAGGGTCCAGTAGTGCTTTGGCCAGCAAAAGTGTCTTTATCAGGCCTAATTTCAAATATGATAAGAGCAAATGCTTATATGGTCTTAAACAGAGGCTGCTTTAGTCACAGAATGGGATGCCCTGGGCAGGAATGGACCTGGCAGGGTCCAGTAGGGCTTTGGCCAGCAAAAGTGTCTTTATCAGGCCTAATTTCAAATATGATAAGAGCAAATGCTTATATGGTCTTAAACAGAGGCTGCTGTAGTCACAGAATGGGATGCCCCGGGCAGGAATCGAGCTGGCAGGGTCCAGTAGTGCTTTGGCCAGCAAAAGTGTCTTTATCAGGCCTAATTTCAAATATGATAAGAGCAAATGCTTATATGGTCTTAAACAGAGGCTGCTTTAGTCACAGAATGGGATGCCCTGGGCAGGAATGGACCTGGCAGGGTCCAGTAGGGCTTTGGCCAGCAAAAGTGTCTTTATCAGGCTAATTTCAAATATGATAAGAGCAAATGCTTATATGGTCTTAAACAGAGGCTGCTGTAGTCACAGAATGGGATGCCCCGGGCAGGAATCGAGCTGGCAGGGTCCAGTAGGGCTTTGGCCAGCAAAAGTGTCTTTATCAGGCCTAATTTCAAATATGATAAGAGCAAATGCTTATATGGTCTTAAACAGAGGCTGCTTTAGTCACAGAATGGGATGCCCTGGGCAGGAATGGACCTGGCAGGGTCCAGTAGGGCTTTGGCCAGCAAAAGTGTCTTTATCAGGCTAATTTCAAATATGATAAGAGCAAATGCTTATATGGTCTTAAACAGAGGCTGCTTTAGTCACAGAATGGGATGCCCTGGGCAGGAATGGACCTGGCAGGGTCCAGTAGGGCTTTGGCCAGCAAAAGTGTCTTTATCAGGCTAATTTCAAATATGATAAGAGCAAATGCTTATATGGTCTTAAACAGAGGCTGCTTTAGTCACAGAATGGGATGCCCCGGGCAGGAATCGAGCTGGCAGGGTCCAGTAGTGCTTTGGCCAGCAAAAGTGTCTTTATCAGGCCTAATTTCAAATATGATAAGAGCAAATGCTTATATGGTCTTAAACAGAGGCTGCTTTAGTCACAGAATGGGATGCCCTGGGCAGGAATGGACCTGGCAGGGTCCAGTAGGGCTTTGGCCAGCAAAAGTGTCTTTATCAGGCTAATTTCAAATATGATAAGAGCAAATGCTTATATGGTCTTAAACAGAGGCTGCTTTAGTCACAGAATGGGATGCCCTGGGCAGGAATCGACCTGGCAGGGTCCAGTAGGGCTTTGGCCAGCAAAAGTGTCTTTATCAGGCCTAATTTCAAATATGATAAGAGCAAATGCTTATATGGTCTTAAACAGAGGCTGCTTTAGTCACAGAATGGGATGCCCCGGGCAGGAATCGAGCTGGCAGGGTCCAGTAGTGCTTTGGCCAGCAAAAGTGTCTTTATCAGGCCTAATTTCAAATATGATAAGAGCAAATGCTTATATGGTCTTAAACAGAGGCTGCTTTAGTCACAGAATGGGATGCCCTGGGCAGGAATCGACCTGGCAGGGTCCAGTAGGGCTTTGGCCAGCAAAAGTGTCTTTATCAGGCCTAATTTCAAATATGATAAGAGCAAATGCTTATATGGTCTTAAACAGAGGCTGCTTTAGTCACAGAATGGGATGCCCTGGGCAGGAATCGACCTGGCAGGGTCCAGTAGTGCTTTGGCCAGCAAAAGTGTCTTTATCAGGCCTAATTTCAAATATGATAAGAGCAAATGCTTATATGGTCTTAAACAGAGGCTGCTTTAGTCACAGAATGGGATGCCCTGGGCAGGAATCGACCTGGCAGGGTCCAGTAGGGCTTTGGCCAGCAAAAGTGTCTTTATCAGGCCTAATTTCAAATATGATAAGAGCAAATGCTTATATGGTCTTAAACAGAGGCTGCTTTAGTCACAGAATGGGATGCCCTGGGCAGGAATCGACCTGGCAGGGTCCAGTAGTGCTTTGGCCAGCAAAAGTGTCTTTATCAGGCCTAATTTCAAATATGATAAGAGCAAATGCTTATATGGTCTTAAACAGAGGCTGCTTTAGTCACAGAATGGGATGCCCTGGGCAGGAATCGACCTGGCAGGGTCCAGTAGGGCTTTGGCCAGCAAAAGTGTCTTTATCAGGCCTAATTTCAAATATGATAAGAGCAAATGCTTATATGGTCTTAAACAGAGGCTGCTTTAGTCACAGAATGGGATGCCCTGGGCAGGAATGGACCTGGCAGGGTCCAGTAGGGCTTTGGCCAGCAAAAGTGTCTTTATCAGGCTAATTTCAAATATGATAAGAGCAAATGCTTATATGGTCTTAAACAGAGGCTGCTTTAGTCACAGAATGGGATGCCCCGGGCAGGAATCGAGCTGGCAGGGTCCAGTAGTGCTTTGGCCAGCAAAAGTGTCTTTATCAGGCCTAATTTCAAATATGATAAGAGCAAATGCTTATATGGTCTTAAACAGAGGCTGCTTTAGTCACAGAATGGGATGCCCTGGGCAGGAATGGACCTGGCAGGGTCCAGTAGGGCTTTGGCCAGCAAAAGTGTCTTTATCAGGCTAATTTCAAATATGATAAGAGCAAATGCTTATATGGTCTTAAACAGAGGCTGCTGTAGTCACAGAATGGGATGCCCCGGGCAGGAATCGAGCTGGCAGGGTCCAGTAGTGCTTTGGCCAGCAAAAGTGTCTTTATCAGGCCTAATTTCAAATATGATAAGAGCAAATGCTTATATGGTCTTAAACAGAGGCTGCTTTAGTCACAGAATGGGATGCCCTGGGCAGGAATGGACCTGGCAGGGTCCAGTAGGGCTTTGGCCAGCAAAAGTGTCTTTATCAGGCTAATTTCAAATATGATAAGAGCAAATGCTTATATGGTCTTAAACAGAGGCTGCTTTAGTCACAGAATGGGATGCCCCGGGCAGGAATCGAGCTGGCAGGGTCCAGTAGTGCTTTGGCCAGCAAAAGTGTCTTTATCAGGCTAATTTCAAATATGATAAGAGCAAATGCTTATATGGTCTTAAACAGAGGCTGCTTTAGTCACAGAATGGGATGCCCCGGGCAGGAATCGAGCTGGCAGGGTCCAGTAGGGCTTTGGCCAGCAAAAGTGTCTTTATCAGGCCTAATTTCAAATATGATAAGAGCAAATGCTTATATGGTCTTAAACAGAGGCTGCTTTAGTCACAGAATGGGATGCCCTGGGCAGGAATCGACCTGGCAGGGTCCAGTAGGGCTTTGGCCAGCAAAAGTGTCTTTATCAGGCTAATTTCAAATATGATAAGAGCAAATGCTTATATGGTCTTAAACAGAGGCTGCTTTAGTCACAGAATGGGATGCCCCAGGCAGGAATCGAGCTGGCAGGGTCCAGTAGTGCTTTGGCCAGCAAAAGTGTCTTTATCAGGCTAATTTCAAATATGATAAGAGCAAATGCTTATATGGTCTTAAACAGAGGCTGCTGTAGTCACAGAATGGGATGCCCCGGGCAGGAATCGAGCTGGCAGGGTCCAGTAGTGCTTTGGCCAGCAAAAGTGTCTTTATCAGGCCTAATTTCAAATATGATAAGAGCAAATGCTTATATGGTCTTAAACAGAGGCTGCTTTAGTCACAGAATGGGATGCCCCGGGCAGGAATCGAGCTGGCAGGGTCCAGTAGTGCTTTGGCCAGCAAAAGTGTCTTTATCAGGCTAATTTCAAATATGATAAGAGCAAATGCTTATATGGTCTTAAACAGAGGCTGCTGTAGTCACAGAATGGGATGCCCCGGGCAGGAATCGAGCTGGCAGGGTCCAGTAGGGCTTTGGCCAGCAAAAGTGTCTTTATCAGGCCTAATTTCAAATATGATAAGAGCAAATGCTTATATGGTCTTAAACAGAGGCTGCTTTAGTCACAGAATGGGATGCCCTGGGCAGGAATCGACCTGGCAGGGTCCAGTAGGGCTTTGGCCAGCAAAAGTGTCTTTATCAGGCCTAATTTCAAATATGATAAGAGCAAATGCTTATATGGTCTTAAACAGAGGCTGCTTTAGTCACAGAATGGGATGCCCCGGGCAGGAATCGAGCTGGCAGGGTCCAGTAGTGCTTTGGCCAGCAAAAGTGTCTTTATCAGGCTAATTTCAAATATGATAAGAGCAAATGCTTATATGGTCTTAAACAGAGGCTGCTGTAGTCACAGAATGGGATGCCCCGGGCAGGAATCGAGCTGGCAGGGTCCAGTAGTGCTTTGGCCAGCAAAAGTGTCTTTATCAGGCCTAATTTCAAATATGATAAGAGCAAATGCTTATATGGTCTTAAACAGAGGCTGCTTTAGTCACAGAATGGGATGCCTCACAGCAGACTTAAGATCAGTTCAGTATATATGCACAGTTAGTTACTATAAGCAGCCTGAAAACGCTAACAAAGGCTGGATGAAAAAAAAAAAATCTCCCTGTCAGCCAGCTCCGTTTTTCCTACCTTTCCCTGGCTTTCTGTCTGTCTCCTGTCTGTCTCCTGCCTGTCTCCTGCCTGTCTCCAGCCTGTCCCTGTCTGTCCCTGTCTCCAGCCTGTCTAACTGCCTCAGCTACACAGCGTTCTGTCTGTCTGTCACGAATGCAATAGAGAAATGAGGAAAAGCAAGATGGCCGCCGTTAAATACCGCTGTGTGACGTCACCGGGCTTGCTGGCTGCTGATAGGCTGCATGTGACTGCCCCAGCTTGCACTGGCGCGGGATACATGTCCAGACATGTCCCGTCCGCCATCTTAGAATGCCTGTAATGTAAATGAATGGATGTTAAAGGAAAACTTCGAGTGATCGAATCGCGGGGAAATTCGGATTCGATCCGAATCGAATTTTTCCTGAAATTCGGATCGAATCCGGGTTCGTCCGGATCGATTCGCTCATCCCTATTAGTCTGGCAGCTTCTGTTCTTAGTAAATCTGTGCTGGTTGTCACTTATAATATTATGGATAGTTACATACTCGTGTATGTTGTCCCTTAATAGTCCCTCAAGCAATTTCCCCACAATGGATGTTAAGCTAACAGGTCTGTAATTGCCCTGAGAAGACCTAGAGCCCTTTTTAAAAATGGGCACCACATTTGCCCTGCGCCAGTCCCTTGGCACTATACCAGTTGCTAGTGAGTCTTTAAAGATCAACAACAGAGGTGATGAGATAACGGAACTGAGTTCTTTGAGAACTCTTGGGTGAAGTCCATCTGGTCCTCCAGTCTTATTCACATTTAAATTATTTAGTTTCCACCTTTAGCTTGTTAATTATTATACTTGGGCTTTTGCTATCAGCGTACACAGAGCTAAAGAATCCATTTAACAGCTCCGCCTTATCTTCATCCACAGTGACCATTTCCCCGTTATCATTAATTAGGGCACCTACCTGTTCTGGTTTAGTTTTCTTCGAATTAATACATTTAAAAAAATGTTTAGGGTTAGTTTTGCTTTCTTTGGCCGCATCTCTTTCATTTTGTGCTTTTGCAAACCTTATTTCTTTCTTACACATTTTATTTACTAGTTTATACTTTTCAAGTGTTACAGCTGAGAGTTCAGCCTTGTGATGTTTAAATGCCCTTTTTGATTATTGCCCTTTTAACCGCAGGTGTCAGCCATGAGGGGTTAAATTTTAGCCGCTTATATTTGTTACCCGTAGGAATACATTTTGCAGCATTGGTACTCACAACTGATTTAAAGCACTCCCATTTGGCATCTGTATCTTTATTCCTCAACAGATGCTCCCAGTAAATGCCCTGGAGTGAAGCTCTGAGCCTGGGGAAGTTGGCCTTCCTAAAATGTAGTGTTTTGCCCTCCCAGGCAGAAAATCTTTCTTACAGTTTATGTTAAATACAACTATATTGTGGTCACTGTTACCAAGATTTTCACGGACTGTTACTGTCCCCATCAGGTCTTCATTATTTGATATTACCAGATCTAAAAGAGCATCACCCCTAGTAGGGGCCTCCACGAACGGATTCATATAATTATCTTGTAGCAGGCTGAGGAATGCTCTCCCCTTTGTAGCTGAAGCAGAACCGTGTCTCCAGTCGATTCCTGGGTAGTTGAAGTCCCCCTTCACCATCACTGTACCAGTCTGTGAAGCCCGTTTATGCAGTTGACCCTCTATTTCCTCAGTTATATTTGGGGGCCTATAGATTATTATTTTAACATTGTTTACATTGCCTCCATTTCCCTCCCCCCTGGGCATCCAGAATTAGGATGCCCTGCTACATGGCACCCCCGGGTCTCCCATAAACTCACCTTCTTTCCCAGTCCAACAGCGCATGCACGAGCTGTGGCCGCATCCCCACTATCCCTTTAGCAGGGCGTGTGCCAGCACCAGGCATTTGTGAATGGCCAGTGTGGGCACGCTCCCTGTTAAAGGGTAATGGAGGATGCTACCGCCAGTCGACGAGCTCCTGGACGCAGGTGCTCGAGCAGATCCGAGCACGCTGTTTGGAATAGCGGCCACACTTGTCGGTCGTAGGACCGAGAAGAAGTGAGTTTGTTTGGCCGACCCTGGGTGTTTCACACAGAAGGGAATCCCCCAATTGGGGTGCCCCGGGTGCAAGGACCAAAACCCAGGAAAGTCAAAATCCTGGGTTTTGGTCCACTTTAAAGGTAAAACATAAAGTGATATAACAAAGTAATATACTTCATACAGTATAGGTCTTTTATACTGGGTGTAATAACCCTAAAAATTCCCCTAGGGTCACAAAAGGCTCTGGACTATAGCCAGCGGCGCACTGACCCACCCGAGAACCGGAGGAGCCCGGGGCATCCTGATTTCTTTGGCTAAGGGCTGAAATGAAGCCGGATGCAAAGGATCATTGGATCATGTAGATTTTATTGGGGATTCAGGGGGTTTCACACAGCGGGGCACCCCAAGGAAATCTTGCGGCCCTGGAGTCACTAGGTTACAAGCCTGCACCTGATGGGGTTCGTTTCACAAGGTAAGTGTATGGGCGACCTGGGGGGTTTCACACAGCGGGGCATCCCGATTTTGGATGTCCCGGGGGTGTGGAATCTTATAGATTCCCGGGACGATCTATATATATAGATCTATATATATATATATAGTGGCAGACAAGTGCTTCCCAGGCCAGTAGGCTTAGCTAACAGCAGCAGGACAAGGATTGGTTGAGGTGGGGCCGGGTCGTCATACAATAGATGTGCCCATGTTGGTAACAGAAATGAATGTTAATATCTTAAGGTGGAACAAAACCCAAGATTTTCACTATCACATGTTTTGTGAAACCCCCCCAAATCTCCTGTAGAAACATAACTTACCACGGTCAAACGACACATGCTCTGGCACCGGTCCAATCAGTGCTGTATGCAGTGCATATTAAAGTGTACCAAAACTTGGGATTTTGATCCTTTCCCCCGGGGCACCCTCACATCGCCTAAGGCAACTCACCTCTTCCCGATCCCACGGTGCATGTGGGCCGCTCGTCCAATAAGCTCGCTCGGAGCTGCAGATGTCACGTCATCTAAGCTTTCGTCTAAGGCGAGCGGCTTAAAGTACGCTGATGACTGCACGCATTGGACCCGGAAACAAGAAAACGATATTGGATGCCCCGGGGGAAGGAAATCGATCTGCCCGGGAATCTTATAGATTCCTGGGCCGGTTGGAGTGGGTTTTGGTCCACTTGAATGATCAGCATACGGCTCTGTTTAAACACAGAGCTCGGCAATAGTGAATGGGAGCATCCATCGTTTAGAATCGATGGCCAGCTGCACTGGGTTTTGTTCCGCTCTAATATTGATTTGATATTGATACACTATTAGGGGTATTTGCTGTTAAAAATAAAAAAAAAAACTACTTCTAAAAAATCACTTATAAAGATGGCGCTCCATATCAGATCTGATTACTCATTGTCCACACAATCCGTAGGCCAGGATGAATCCAGCACTGTGCTGCCTCATAACTGGGGAATTAAAATAAAGTAAATTAAATTATTATCAATTAAAATCAATAATAAAATAGAACCTAATAAAATAAATAAAATAAAGCTTAATTGATGTTGCAAAAATAAGTTAGAAATGTGGGTGTAAGAAGCCTATGGCTGACAGAGAGAGAGAGAGAGAAGAATAATGTCCTACATTTGCACATAGTGAATATCATTAATATCAACTCATCGCGCCCGATCTGTTGTTTGAACGTCACCAGTCATGAAGGATTGAGCGACTGATCCATCACCGGCTGCTGTTACTGATAATAAATTGGGGATCATTTTCCCTCCATCGAGCTGAATGGTTAGGGACAATATGGTGACAGAGTGGAGCGTGCGATCAGAAATCATCATGTGATCGTCGTGACAGCGACCACTCCATTAGAAGAGGTTTTATGATGGATCTCTGGTCTGTGGAGAGTGATGGTGAAACCTGTCACGATGGATCTTCTGAGTTAAATATTAAACCTGTTCCTGTATCTCACAGGCTCCTGGAATAGGATGGGATATGAATAAGGGGCCTATTAAATTTTAACCCGGGTGCTCTGGTAGGTGACAGTGACTGTGATGAGCGAGGGGACTCTACACAAGGAGGGAAAGATGGATGAAAGCTGCTGAAGGATCCATCACCCGGCTATAATAAGGGTAATAGAGGAGCTCCACTAATTTGTACACCCTGTAATTACAGGGACAATAAAACCCTCACTTAGCACATCCACATAGTTATATCTGTGGGGAGAGATTTCCCTTCTGTAAAATATAAGTTATATCTGTGGGGAGAGATTTCCCTTCTGTAAAATATAAGTTATATCTGTGGGAAGAGATTTCCCTTCTGTAAAATATAAGTTATATCTGTGGGGGTGACTTCCCTTCTGTAAAATATAAGTTATATCTGTGGGGGTGACTTCCCTTCTGTAAAATATAAGTTATATCTGTGGGGAGAGATTTCCCTTCTGTAAAATATAAGTTATATCTGTGGGGAGAGATATCCCTTCTGTAAAATATGTTATATCTGTGAGGAGAGATTTCCCCTTCTGTAAAATATAAGTTATATCTGTGAGGAGAGATTTCCCCTTCTGTGAAATATAAGTTATATCTGTGGGGAGAGATTTCCCTTCTGTAAAATATAAGTTATATCTGTGAGGAGAGATTTCCCCTTCTGTGAAATATAAGTTATATCTGTGGGGAGAGATTTCCATTCTGTAAAATATAAGTTATATCTGTGGGGAGAGATTTCCCTTTGGTAAAATATAAGTTATATCTGTGGGGAGAGATTTCCCTTCTGTAAAATATAAGTTATATCTGTGGGGAGAGATTTCCCTTCTGTAAAATATGTTATATCTGTGGGGAGAGATTTCCCTTCAGTAAAATATAAGTTATATCTATGGGGAGAGATTTCCCTTTGGTAAAAAATAAGTTATATCTGTGGGGAAAGATTCCCCTTCATAGCTTGCTATCCCATAGGATAAAATGGGCAAATTATTCTGCATGTTATTTTACCAGTTTTTGTTTTTAGTTTTAAATCAAATTTCGCCCTTGGCATTTGGGACGTTAGAGGAGCACAGAAATGTAACTTCTCAGTAAAATTATTTATTTTTCCATCTGTTATGTTTGTCTGTTGCATTTATAACAATATTGTTTTTTTGTTGGTACAAATAGACCACCTTTATCATCAGAAGTGTGTGTTTTGTGTGCGCCAGTCTGAGCCACTCTGCAGAAATTCAAAAACACTTAATAAATATAGATGGGATGTCTAGATACACACTGGCGCAACACTGGTGCATCCTATGTAGAGGCTGTCTCATTGTTACTAGTGAGGCACACTACACCACTTTGAGCCTAATTTATCATTTTTTTTTGTGCAGGCGCTAGATGAGCGTCTCTTGTACAATGTTCTTGGCGCACTGCAGAGACGCCTGGATACAGGCAGCACTCTGTGTTTGCTGGCTCCCAACAGGCTGCAGGGCGCTAGCACAGGGCTGTTTAAAGCTGATGCGCTAGTGACCCCCAGCGCCAGGAGCACTAGAAAACAAGCACATTCATTATCAAAAACACAGCGCCCATAAATATTCCAGGCGTTCAGGGGTAAAAGCAGCACATTAAAATAAAATAAAATGGGAGTTGCATTGGGGAGATTTGAAAGACATGACTCCGGTTTTGCATGACCCAAATTATAAGTTTACATAGCAACCCAAAAGTGTATACAAAAATATTTCCAAACCGCCAAGGGATCCCGTGGCACATGCTAGTCAGAGATGGCCAGGGCCACCTCCAGATAGATGTGGCACATGGTCGGCTGGCTAATGCCTCTTAATAGAGCAGCAGTGGCCTGAAATGTGCCCATTGCAAGGATATTTAAGGATGCGCATAGGCTCACTATGCCAGGTACTACATGGCTGCGGCCAGTGGGCTTTGACAAGCCCTGCACTCTGACTACAACCCAGCCAAGAGTGCTCGAGTGCTGAGTGCCAGCTTTCTCCAGACGAGGTCGTCAGGAGAGCAGGAGAGTAGTCAGAATCAAGCTGGGTTGGTACACAGAAATGGAAGACTGGAACACAGGAACAGACAGCAGAGATGACCAACTGGCAATGCAGGTCAGGGCTCCACTGCAGCCTTCAATGTGACATCACTGAGGTTCCCTCTCTGATAATTATTAACCGGCCATCTTGTGTACTGTGACATTTCTGGTGGGGTCACTTCCATGTTGTTGGAGGGCTGATCAGGGGATTGTAAATCACAGGCCAGACTCCAGAGTAAACCACAGGACAATGGCAGCTGAAGGTCTGGGCGTCTGGTGATCCTGCGTGTACTGCTTGCCTGCAGGACCCTGAACTTCAGCCAGACCCCTGGTCTAGGGTTACCACCTGACTGGTATTTCTTTTTACTTTACTGGCCAATGGCCTGGCGTTGTCAGTAATGTTATTTTTACTGGTAAATGTCATTTCCCCATCCTCAATTACCAGTAAAAGAAAAAACGAATATAGCCACCGCCAGGCCAGTGGCCAGTAAATGAAAAAAAAAATACTGGTCAGGTGGCAACTCTACCCTGGACCCCTCACTCACACATCAGATCTCTCAGGGAATAAAAGGAGGATGTAATGGGGGGTAAGATAAAGAAACAGAAAGAAAAAAAGGAGGATAGAAAAACTGAGAGAGAAAAAAGTAAAAACTGGGTATTATAGGGAGGGAGGGAGAGAGATAGGGAAAGAAAGAAAAAATGAACGAAGGGGAGGGAGGAATCACAGAACAGAAGAAATGAGGGAAAGGTGAACAAAAAAGTGTGGAAAGGCAGAAGGTAAAAAGAAGAGAATGAAGGAAGAGAGGAAGAATGTGGGAGAAGATAAATTGTGATACGTTGGGAAAGGGTAAAAAGAGAGGAGAGAAAAATAGAAAGAAAAAAAAAGAAAGGAAAGGCAAATAAGGTGAAAGCAAAGAAAAAAGAAAGATGGGAAAGAAGGAAAAGGAAAGAATGTAGTGTTAATTAAAATAGTAAACAAGAAGGGAAGGGGATGAGAAAGGCAGTGAAAAAGAAAGACAAAATGAGAGAAGGCAGAAAGGAACAAGGGATGCATGTAGGATATAAAGGATGTAAGAAACAAATGAGGGGGGGCAGCACATGTAGTTGCTGGAGGGCTGGATCGTTGAAAAAGGAAGGGAAAACAATAAATGGCATCTTCAGGGGCCCACTCAGGCTCACACTTGGCCATGGTATTATTTTACAGTGGACACAAACCACCAAATGCCAGGTGTTATGTGCAGACCTGCTCATGGCCTCAGCAACAGGGGATGATCAGCAACAATAGAGAAGGTGGCATGGAATGGAGGGCAACTGATGGAAGCTTAGAACCAGGTGACAATTGACAGCAATCATGGAGTCTCTAGTGGCAGCGGATGCTTGGTGGCAGTAGAGAATGCAACAAGAACTAAAGGACTGGCTATTAGAGATGAGCGTACTTCTTGAAAGTTCGATTCGGGCGATTCGCCGAATTTCCCCAAGAAATTCGGGTTCGCCCGAATCGAACTTTCACGAATCGCTCATCTGAAAAAAAAAATGCCGGCACTTACCTGCATGGTCGGGGCGTGGAGGCCGGCGCCGCTCTCAGCTGTTATCAGAGGACGCGTCATCAGAGGGCGCCTGAGAGCGGCGCCGGCCTCCACGCTCCGACCATGCAGGCATTTTTTTTTATTTCAGGGAAAATTCGATCGGCACGAACCAAAAAAAATTCGGGTTCGTGCCGAATCGAATTTTCCCTGAAATTTGGAGCGAATTCCGGTTCGTCCGAACCGGTTCGCTCATCCCTACTGGCTATAAGGAAGGCAATACTGACGGGGAGGCTGATTCATCATTAGCGGCAGGTAGCGACAGATGAGCGTCTGTAGCAGGCATTTTCAGAGCGCCCGCTAGTAGTCGCAGTGCTCGGCCGTGAGTCGCAACTTTATAGCGACTCAGTCGCTGTGCAGTAATGTTGAATACATTGTGAGGAGTCGCTATTTGACCAGTACAGCGCTGTATGGGAGCGCATGGTAGCGACTGCTCATAGCGACCGACTCACACCATATTCAGCAAAAAAACAGCCTCACAAATCTCTGGCACTGAAAAATACTTGTTTGAAGCCCAGAGCGCAGGAGGCGGTGTGATTAAAGTCTGTTTTTCAGCATCTATCCACTAGTAACAAAGCGAAAACATATGGAATTACATTGTAACAACATTGTAACATGAACACTTTAATGCCAGACCTGTAATGTAATTTCTTAGGAAATATATAAAAAATGAAAACATTATGAAAAAACTGCTATTTCAATGCCAGAAGAGGTCAAAGAATTATTTGTGATTTTTTTGAAAAAAAAAAAAAAAAACAGTTTAAAGAGAAGAAAAGGTTCGTCCATTGAAATGTATGGGAGAGCGACAGGTAGCGAGAGGTCATACCTGGCGCTGTGCAAGGCTGAACGCTGGCGCTGTTCGCTGAGGCTGTGAAAATGATAAATCAGACGCTACATGGCGCTATCCCAGTCACTAAACAGATTCTGCTTGATAAATGTGTAATTGCGTGCCGTGTCCGGCGTTCACCAGTCGCTACCTGTCGCTACCTGTCATTAACCAGCCGCTACCTGACGCTATCCCTTCTTAAATAAGGGCCTAACTGACTGTGATGCACTACTTTAGGGCCCACTAAGTCTCTTCCGCCCAAGGGCCCCCACAAATCTGGAGCTGGCCCTGTCTTCACACTCACTCCGGCTTGTTGTATACACATTCAGGGGTGTGAGTGAACACTTAGGGGGCCCATAGCAGCTGCACAGACCTACGCTGATAAAAACATAACCTGGAAGACATCTGGTTCAGAACATGACAGTGTGTGACCAACCCTCAGCTCATCATTGCTGGGAACACTCAGGGTCCACTTTATATTAAAGTTTTCCAATATCAATCAAATGATCATTTGAACATCACTGATTTTATAAGATTGAGCGACTGATCAGTCATCATGATCTGCTGCCCTCACTGTGGATGAATGCGGGGTGGGGAGGGGATCCTTTTCAATGATTTTATTGAAGATATATATAAACACGTTTGGTATATCTGACATTACAGATCATAAACCAACCTGTGCACATAAACACATCATTTAAATTCTATATTCTAATGATAAAGTATAAAGGCTTATGTCATAAAAAACTGGACACAGTACATCTTATCAGTTTCATTAAATCTAACCTCTTCTCACACATTAACTAAAGTAAAAAAAAAACCCAAGCATAAATTATCAGCATATAACACAACCTTATAATAGTAAAAGGTTAGAATCAAAATCGGAAGCTGGGAGGCCGATTCATTAATAGCGGCAGGTAGCGACAGTTGAGCGACTGTAGCAGTATTTTCACAGCGCCCGCTAGTAGTCGCTGTGCTTGGCCGTTGTTCGGTTGTTGACAGCGACTCAGTCGGTGTGCAGAAATGTTGAATATTGGGTGAGGAGTCGCTATTTGACAGGTTCCGCGCTGTATGGGAGCGCATGATAGCGACTGGCCATAGCGTCCAGCTCCCACCATATTCATTAACAAATCACGCTCAAAAAATTCTCGCGCTGTGAAATGCATGTTTAAACCCCAGAGCGCTGGCGGCGATGGGTTAAAAGTAGTTTTTTAACCCCCAAACAACCATATTTTTGGAAACCAAAAAAAACAAGTTTTTAAAATAATTTTGTAATATGAATACATTAATAATTTATAATAATTTATAATAATAATTAATTTTTTTTTACCTTAAAAAACTTATCTAACATGGCAGAAGTGGTCACAGAATTCTTCACATTTAAAAAAAAAACAAAAAAACATTAATAACAATTAATTATTAATATTTAAAGATTGTTCCATTGAAATGCATTGGAGAGCGCCAGGTAGCGAGAGGTCATACCTGTCGCTGTTCAAGGTCGGACGCTGGCGCTGTGGGCTGAGGCTGGAATAATGATGAATGAGTCGCTATATGGCGCTATCTCAGTCGCTAAGCAGGATCGGCTTGATAAATGTGTGATTGTGGTGGGGAGCCGGCGTTCTCGTGGCGGGGCCCGTCATTACCGGTCGCTCACCAGTCGCTACCTGTCGCTATTCCTTCATAAATAAGGGCCCAAGACATTTTCTATCCATGGAGCCCAAACCTCTCGAAATCCCTCAAGGTTCCCAATATTAATTGCTGACAGTTTTTCCATGGCCATAATATTATTAACTCTGTTGATAAACTCACTAAAACTTAAATCTTGTGATTTCCTGGCACTAGCAATGACCATTTTTGCTCCCCTCAAAATATGAAAGAACAGTTGTATAGAGCTAGATGGTTATGGACAATATAGTGATGGTGTGCCAGCGTGCAATCAGAAATCATTATGTGATCGGAGTGACAGCGACCACAAAGCCGGCTTCCTGTAGCCGCTATTCTATTAGAAGAGGGTTTATGATGGATCTCTGGTCTGTGGAGAGTGATGGGGAAACCTGTCACGATGGATCCCCTGAGTTAAATATTAAACCCGTTCCTGTATCCTCCAGCTAGGCAGGCCCAGGCTCCTGGAATGGGGCGAGAGAAGAATAAGAGGGTGGTTAAAGGTTAACCCTGGTGCTCTGGAGACTGACAGTGACTGTGATGGGCGATGGGACTCTACACAAGGAGAGGAAGATGGATGGAAGCTGCTGCAGGATCCATCACCCGACTATAATAAGGGTAATAGAGGAGTTACATTCATTAATACACCCTGTAATTACCGGGACAATGAGGCAGACGCTGACTACATACATACACTGCATCCTAAATGTAAATGTCATTTACATGTAACTTTTTGTTTTCCAATTAAGCTCATGGATGCAGGACCAGATTAAAGTGGAACTATCACCAGGATTTTTACTATCCTGGTGAGAGCTTCTTGCCCCTGGGGCATCCCGATTAGGGATATTTCACTATGTGAAACCCGCTAGATCGCCAATTCACCAACTCACCTTTCTGATGATCCCATTGCGCATGAGTGGGTTCCCGGCCAATCAGCGCTTTATGCTGTGCATACTAATGGTAAGAACTGAGCATCGGTATAGGGAGAGGGCGGCAGCGGGACCAACGGACCAACTGCACCCAGCCTAACTGAATGGCTGGGCCAGGGAGTGTGCCTCAGCTGCAGGGATGCTGGGGTTGCGGCCGTGGCCCACGATCATAACGAGGGACAGGCAGAAAGGTAAATGATTGTGGGCCATTGTGAGGGGGGTGTTTTACACTCAGTAGGGTATCCTGAATTGGCCGGCCCTGGAGTCTTTTAGGGAAACACAGTAATTGGTCCACATTAAGGGTGTTCATTGTCAGGGGCGAACCTAAGAGGATGGGCAGAGAAGTGACCTTTTTTAGTTAAAAAAATATTTAAATATAACTTGTGTTGTGCACAGATATACTTTCTGCATCCTAGAGACCCTCAGTATATATATATATATAAATATCAAAAAGGGGATCACAGATGCACACCATAGACATAAAAATATGTAACACATTAATAGTAGTTAGGCTTTAAACAAACGGGGAGGCCGATTCATTAATAGCGACATGTAGCGACAGTTGAGCGACTGTAGCGGTATTTTCACAGCGCCCGCTAGTAGTCGCTGTGCTTGGCCATTCGGTTGTTGATAGCGACTGAGTCGGTGTGCAGTAATGTTGAATACGGGGTGACGAGTCGCTATTAGCGACTGGTCAGAGCGACCGGCTCCCACCATATTCATCAAAAAATCACGCTCAAAAAATTCTCGCGCTGTGAAATGCATGTTTAAACCCCAGAGCGCTGGCGGCGATGTGTCAAAAGTAGTTTTTTAACCCCCAAACCACCATATTTTTGGAAACAAAAAAAAAAAATTTTTTAAAGAATGTAGTAATATGAATACAATAATATCAGACCTGTAATATCAATTCTGCACAAATTGTTTTTTTTTTTTTTTTTTACCTTAAAAATATCTAACATGGCAGAAGTGGTCACAGAATTTTGCACATTTAAAAAAAACAAAAAACAAACAATAACAATGAATTATGAATATTTAAAGATTGTTCCATTGAAATGCATTGGAGAGCGCCAGGTAGAGAGAGGTCATACCTGTCGCTGTTCAAGGTCGGACGCTAGCGCTGTGGGCTGAGGCTGGAATAATGATGAATGAGTCGCTATATGGCGCTATCTCAGTCGCTAAGCAGGATTGGCTTGATAAATGTGTGATTGTGGTGGGGAGCCGGCGTTCTCGTGGCGGGGCCCGTCATTACCGGTCGTTCACCAGTCGCTACCTGTCGCTATTCCTTCATAAATAAGGGCCATAATGTAATACAGAGGCGATCATTATGAGAGAGTAACACTTTTCAATGCAAAGTATCATATACAGGCAGCAGTGTGTCACATGTGTAACAAGACGATTGTAACAAAAATAAAGATACATCGTATCTACACATTCCCCTTGGGAAGCTGCCAAGCATTATGGTGTGTCTGATACAATGTATAGCTCCAAGTTCACAATCTGGATATTACAATCCACTGCAGAAAACCTACTTGTAAATATAATACCAAAGAAGAAAAGACTATATGCATTTATTTACAATGGCACAATGTGGACCCATCAGGGTTAAAAAAGGGGCAATATAAAAGGATAATACAAAGTTTCTATTGCAAGGGTAGGCTGCCTCTCCACATACACTATCACCATCAGTTACTTTGCCCGATTAGGGAATGAGAATAGGAAATATGTTCTGAGATCTCCCTTGTCATTAAGACCCAATGCGGCCATATAGTCACCTAATTGCGTGATCCAGCACTGTACAAATGTGGGCACAAGTAGCCACATCCCCATTCCTCCACTATGTGTGCACCCCTGGCAGAGCAGCACAGAGTGGGGACACCGCTGCAGAGGAAAGCCCCTCTGATGTTGCATTTGAACAGAGTAGGATCCCAAAATTAGATGACTGTGTGATTCTGACTGTGTGGGGTCCATAGGGGTTTGGACTATGGGGCATCCCTAATAAAGATGCCCCCTAGGATGCATTCTAATAGACCGAATCCTGCAATTTTGACTATCTGATTTAGGATGTCCCACTGTTTGAAACCCCCTGCCACTGCCACCTACCTCCTACCGTGTCCTCTACTGCCTGCCACTGTCCTCTACCACTTACCTAACCCCTCCACCCCATTCTCCTGCCCTTTACCCCAAGATAGAAGGCGCATGCTGATATGTAAATCACAGGTCTGGGGGCACAATCCCAACACAAACGTTTCTTTTACATTCCAAAAGAGGAAAACAATAAAGCAGAACACCAAAATCTTGAAAAAGGGAGTTTCCCTTTAAGAAGGATGTTCCATGTATTTAGGCAGGCCACAGGTTTCAGGCAATATGAGAAAGAAAAAGGATCTCTCTGGTGTTAAAAATTGTCAAATGTCTTGGACAAAGTATGAAAACACGAGAGACTTCACTAAAACATAACGTGATCAAAGTACTATGAAGAAACTTGTGGCTGATTCAGAGCAGTGACAGGTCGGTGCAGATAAAGGCATAATGTGGTAGGTTTCTACCAGACAAATGAATCGGATTAATAATGCAGATGTTAAAATGGCCTTAAAGCGGAACAAACCCAACCTGTCCTGGACCTGGAATCTGAAAGATTCCTGGGCCGGCCACTGGCCTTCCCCTGGGGAATCTTGAATTAGGATGTCCCACGGTGTGAAACCTCCTGGGGCACCCATAAACACTCATCTTTCTCTGCTCCTGGGTTTTGGTCCACTTTAACAAAGCAGCAAACACGTGATTGAAGCTGCTGGTGCCTCTGGAAAATAATTTGCCGGCAAAAAAAATAAAATTAAAAAAAAAGAGTGAAAGATGGCTTCCCATTCCCCAACACCCTTGGTTGAACTTGATGGACATGAGTCTTATTTCAACCATATTAAGTATGTAACTATGTAACTATCTCAGTTGCTAATAAATATCAGATATCACAGGGTTTTAGAATTTTTTATAGTGCAAAACTAGTACAAAACAGGTAAGTATAAAATGACAATTTATCAGGCATAGTATGAAACAGTACAGGTAAGTACAGTACCTATAATTATGGCCACTAGATGTCACTCTGCCCCTCCAAGTTTATAGCAAGTCTGAGCATATAAGTATATACTGCAATCACTTTGTAGCAACTTTGCAAATAAGTAGCAAGCAGGACTATGTAAAACCAATTAAAGGGACAGTTAAAGGGACATTCCAGAGAAAGGTTACATTAGCCTGCTTACAGCTTGCTGGTTGTTAGGTGCTGCATCTTTTATTCATCAGTAGTGATGGGCGAACTGGTAAAAATTTGGGTTCGGCAAGTTCTACCGAACCTGCTGCCAAAGTTCAGTTCGAACTTGACCCAAAACTCATTAGAATCAATGGGGACAAGAACTTGGGAGCCGAAAAATGGCTGTAAAATGGGGGGAGCAAGAAGGGCTAGAGGATTGCAAATCAAAAGGAGGGGGGCTGTCACCCCCATAGCAGACTGAGTGGTGGAAAACCCCCCATCATACCCAAAGCTGACAGTGACAGAATCCCACCATAGCAGACCTTGTTGCAGAACAACCCCCATCATCCCCAATGGCAGACTGTGACAGAGCCCCCATCATCATCCCATAACATAACATATAACAGGCTGTGAGAGAGCCCCCCATCATCACCCCACAGCAGACTGTGACAGAGCCCCCCATCATCCCATAGCAGACTGTGTGACAGAGCCCCCCCCCCCATCATCCCATAGCAGACTGTGACAGAGCCCCCATCATCCCATAGCAGACTGTGACAGAGTCCCCCATCATCACCCCCATAGCAGACTGTGACAGAGCCCCCATCATCCCATAGCAGACTGTGTGACAGAGCCCCCCCCATCATCCCATAGCAGACTGTGACAGAGCACCCCCATCATCCCATAGCAGACTGTGACAGAGCACCCCCATCATCCCATAGCAGACTGTGACAGAGCCCCCATCATCCCATAGCAGACTGTGACAGAGCCCCCATCACCCCATAGCAGACTGTGTGACAGAGCCCCCCCCCCATCATCCCATAGCATACTGTGACAGAGCCCCCCCCATCATCCCATAGCAGACTGTGACAGAGCCCCCATCACCCCATAGCAGACTGTGTGACAGAGCCCCCCCCCCATCATCCCATAGCAGACTGTGACAGAGCTCCCCATCATCCCATAGCAGACTGTGACAGAGCCCCCCATCATCCCATAGCAGACTGTGACAGAGCACCCCCATCATCCCATAGCAGACTGTGACAGAGCACCCCCATCATCCCATAGCAGACTGTGTGACAGAGCCCCCCATCATCCCATAGCAGACTGTGTGACAGAGCCCCCCCATCATCCCATAGCAGACTGTGACAGAGCCCCCCATCATCCCATAGCAGACTGTGACAGAGCCCCCCCATCATCCCATAGCAGACTGTGACAGAGCACCCCCATCATCCCATAGCAGACTGTGACAGAGCCCCCATCATTACCCCATAGCAGACTGTGACAGAGCCCCCCCCCATCATCCCATAGCAGACTGTGTGACAGAGCCCCCCATCATCCCATAGCAGACTGTGTGACAGAGCCCCCCCATCATCCCATAGCAGACTGTGACAGAGCCCCCCCATCATCCCATAGCAGACTGTGACAGAGCCCCCCCCATCATCCCATAGCAGACTGTGACAGAGCACCCCCATCATCCCATAGCAGACTGTGACAGAGCCCCCCATCATCCCATAGCAGACTGTGACAGAGCCCCCCCATCATCCCATAGCAGACTGTGACAGAGCCCTTCCCATCACCCCATAGCAGACTGTGACAGAGCCCCCATCATCCCATAGCAGACTGTGACAGAGCCCCCCCATCACCCCATAGCAGACTATGACAGAGACCCCCATCATCACCCCATAGCAGACTGTGACAGAGCCCCCATCATCCCATAGCAGACTGTGACAGAGCCCCCCCCATCACCCCCATAGCAGACTGTGACAGAGCCCCCCATCATCACCCCATAGCAGACTGTGACAGAGCCCCTCCATCATCACCCCATAGCAGACTGTGACAGAGCACCCCCTCATCCCATAGCAGACTGTGACAGAGCCCCCCATCATCACCCCATAGCAGACTGTGATAGAGCACCCCCTCATACCATAGCAGACTGTGACAGAGCACCCCCTCATACCATAGCAGACTGTGACAGAGCCCCTCCATCATCACCCCACAGCAGACTGTGACAGAGCCCCCATCACCCCATAGCAGACTGTGACAGAGCCCCCCATCATCCCATAGCAGACTGTGTGACAGAGCCCCCCCATCATCACCCCACAGCAGACTGTGACAGAGCCCCCCCATCATCCCATAGCAGACTGTGACAGAGCCCCCCATCATCCCATAGCAGACTGTGACAGAGCCCCCCCATCATCACCCGGGATTTTGACGATCCCGGGTTTTGTTCCATTCCCAGGGGGCATTCCGAGTTGTGAAACTCCCCCAGAGCGCCCATACAAACTCACCTCTCCCCGGTCTAATGGCGGATGGGTGGGTTCTTGTCCAATCACAGATGCTTGCCGTGCATATGTAGTGCAGGGCTCAGTTGGGAGCGTAGCAGGCGTATACTCAGCTGTGCGCGCCTGTCCCAGCCTGCGACCACCTGTTGTTTGCATCAGTAAGGGTGTCAGGAAGCAGGTGAGTTTTGCGGCGCCCCAAAGGGGTTTTACACAGGGGGTATCTAGATCTGGGATGCCCCAAGAGAAGGACAGCAGCCGCCCTGGGTTTTGTTCCAACTTAAAATGTACCAACTACCGGAGTGTCTGTGTGTGTTTGGGGTTTATTCATCAAGGGATAGCGGCAGGCAGCGCCTTGTAGTGACAGGTAGCGAATAGTGAACGCCAGGCGCTGTACGCAATACCACATTTATCAAAGCGAGTCTGGTGCGCGACTCTAACAGCGTCATGTAGCGTCCGATTAATCATCACAGACGGCTCAGCGTATACCGCCGATGCTCTAGCTTCGAGAGAGCCTGGTATTACCTGTCGCTACCTATCGCTCTCCCATACATTTCAATGGACGTTCCTTTTCTTCTCTTTAAACAGGGTTTTCTTGTAATTTTTTTTTTGTTTTGTATCAAATCATTGTGTGACCTCTCCTGGCCTATTTAAATACATTTTTGAAAACGTTTTTGATTTTTTCAATTGTCATTACAGGTCTGGTATTAAAGTGTTATTGTCCCAGTGTTACAACAATGTCATTCTATGTGTTTTCGCTTTGTTACTGGTGGATATGTGTTCAAAAACAGACTTTTATCACACACAATCTGGCGCTCTATGCTATAGTGACCAGATCCAGAGCGCCGACGCTGTGTGTGTGTCTGTTTTTTTGATGAATATGGTTTGAGTCGTTCACACTGACCAGTCCCTACCGTTTGCTCCCATATAGCGCTGTACTGGTGTTATAGCGACTCACACATCAAATTAATCAATGCCGGCAATGTTACTACAGCGACTGAGACGCTCTGTAATAGCGACTCACGGACGATCAGAGCGACCACTAGTGTACAGACGCTCATCTGCTGTTACCTGGCGCTAGTGATGAATCAGCCTGCCCGTGTTGCTATCAGGCCTTGTAGTGTCAGTAATGGCGGGTGATTTATGGCGTGTCTATGGCGGCTCGTGTCCTCTGTCACCGCCGAGCAGTGAGTTTAGGAAACGCGTGTGACTTCTATTAATAATTAGCCACCTCCATATTGTCCACCATAATGACTCTGCATTGTGGTCAGTGATAAACACACAGAAGCCAATGGCCGCCTGATGGGAAGACGTTAATTAACTGTTTGATAGATATTAGTGACCACGCGTAGATCTGATTGAGCTAATTATTTTATTGGCCATTATAAATGTGTAGAGTTGTCTTAGCTGCTCTTTGTAGAATTTCAAATTAAGTCCCCGCCTCATTAGAAAGTTCCGGGGGTCCTATAATATATGAAAGTTTCCAGGCTGTCTGCAGGCATTTCATGTGATGATCAATGGCGGCGTGATTCCACCATCACTATAGAGCTTCTATCCCGAGAGGAAGATTGATCAATCGGCCCGGACACACTGATGAGTTATGATGGATCCCTCAAGTAAACCATTAACCATTCCCCAGCCCGGCTCCTGGAATAGGGACCATGGTCCTGGAGATGGATTGGAGGCCGATTAAAGTTTAACCCGGTCACTCTGAAGGGCTGACAGTGACTGTGAAGGGGAGGAGGACAATGGACAGGGAGCAGGAAGATGGATGAAGCCCTATTGTAGGGA
The DNA here is from genome assembly GCA_027917425.1 of Gastrophryne carolinensis. NCBI lineage: Eukaryota > Metazoa > Chordata > Amphibia > Anura > Microhylidae > Gastrophryne > Gastrophryne carolinensis. The sequence goes on from CM051234.1 coordinate 31,101,572, forward strand.
GCATCCAGCTTTGGAGAGCTTGCTATAGGGTTCCATGATTGCTCTCAAAGTGGAAGAGGAAGGATCAGGAATCACCACCCTACAGATTTCTACCCAAAGCTTTATCATCCCATCCAGACCGAACCTCACTGTGTATAGAGGTCACTGAGCAACAGTGAGGGGATGGGCAGGCTGATTCATCACTAACGCCAGGTAGCGACAGATGAGCGTCTGTAGCGGCATTTTCAGAGCGCCCGCTAGTAGTCGATGTGCTCAGCCGTGGGTCGCTAGTTTATAGCGACTCAGTCGCTGTTCAGTAATGTTGAATACATTGTGAGGAGTCGCTATTTGACCAGTACAGCGCTGTATAGGAGCGCATGTTAGCGACTGCTCATAGCGACCGACTCACACCATATTCAACAAAAAAACAGCCTCACAGTCGCTGTTCAGTAATGTTGAATACATTGTGAGGAGTCGCTATTTGACCAGTACAGCGCTGTATAGGAGCGCATGTTAGCGACTGCTCATAGCGACCGACTCACACCATATTCAACAAAAAAACAGCCTCACAAATCTCTGGCGCTGAAAAATACTTGTTTGAAGCCCAGAGCGCAGGAGGCGGTGTGATTAAAGTCTGTTTTTCAGCATCTATCCACTAGTAACAAAGCGAAAACATATGGAATTGCATTGTAACAACATTGTAACATGAACACTTTAATGGCAGACCTGTAATGTCATTTCTGAAGAAAAATGTGAAAAAAACAGCTTTCTCAATGCCAGAAGAGGTCACAGAATTATTTCTGATTTTTTGGGAAAAAAACCCAGTTTAAAGAGAAGAAAAGGTTCGTCCATTGAAATGTATGGGAGAGCGACAGGTAGCGAGAGGTCATACCTGGCGCTGTGCAAGGCTGAACGCTGGCGCTGTTCGCTGAGGCTGTGATAATGATGAAACAGACGCTACATGGCGCTATCCCAGTCGCTAAACAGATTCTGCTTGATAAATGTGGAATTGCGTGCCGTGTCCGGCGTTCACCAGTCGCTATCTGTCGCTACCTCAAATTAACCAGCCGCTACCTGACGCTATCCCTTCTTAAATAAGGGACTGTGTGTTTTTGCCTTTTAATGGGACTTCATTAATGTTCCTTCTCCAATAATTATTAACCGGCCATCTTGTGTTCTGCTGACATTTATGGTCACTTCCATGTTGTTGGAGGACACAATTACTTTGATGTCTGGTGCCAGGGGCCAGACTCCTGTGTAAACCATCTACAGCAAGACAATGGTGGGGACTGCGGCTTGCCCATGGACCATGAACTTCAATCTGATACCAGGAGGCTGATTCATTACTAGCGGCAGCTATCGGCAGATGAGCGTCTGTTTAGCAGCGCTTAGAGGGACCGCTAGTAGATGCTGTAACCGGGTATCGGTGCTGTAACAGAGCGCCTCAGTCGCTGTAGTAACCTGGCCGGCATAGATGAATGAGATGTATATTGGGCGTTCTAACACTGGTACACCATTGCAGGGAGCGAACGGCAGCGACTGCTCAGTGCCACCAACTCTCAGCGCTCCACACCATAGTTATCAAAAAAGGACACACACAGCGTCGGCGCTCTAAAGCTGGGAGCTGTAGCATAGAGCGCCAGACGCTGTGTCATTAAAGTCTGTTTTTGAACACATATCCACCAGTAACAAAGCGAAAACACATGGAATGACATTGTTATAACACTGTGATATTAACACTTTAGTGCCAGACCTGTAATGACAATTCTGCATAAATATATAAAAAATCAAAAAAGTGTCTAAAAGTGTTTGTTTGCAGCCAGGAGACGTCACACAATGATTGGAGCAAAAAAAAGAAAAGAAAAAATGTCAAACACACTGTTTAAACACAAGCAAACGAACGTCCATTGAAATGTATGGGAGAGCGACACTGAGCGAAAGGTAATACCTGGCTTCCAGAGCGCCAGCGCCATACACTGATCCGCCTGTAATAATACATGTGACGCTACATGACGCTGTTAGAGGCTCTATACACTGACCTGCCTGTAATAATACATGTGACGCTACATGGCGCTGTTAGAGGCTCTATACACTGAGCTGCCTGTAATAATACATGTGACGCTACATGGCGCTGTTAGAGGCGCTATACACTGATCCACCTGTAATAATACATGTGACGCTACATGATGCTGTTAGAGGCGCTATACACTGACCTGCCTGTAATAATACATGTGACGCTACATGGCGCTGTTAGAGGCGCTATACACTGATCCACCTGTAATAATACATGTGACGCTACATGATGCTGTTAGAGGCGCTATACACTGACCTGCCTGTAATAATACATGTGACGCTACATGACGCTGTTAGAGGCTCTATACACTGACCTGCCTGTAATAATACATGTGACGCTACATGGCGCTGTTAGAGGCTCTATACACTGAGCTGCCTGTAATAATACATGTGACGCTACATGGCGCTGTTAGAGGCGCTATACACTGATCCACCTGTAATAATACATGTGACGCTACATGATGCTGTTAGAGGCGCTATACACTGACCTGCCTGTAATAATACATGTGACGCTACATGGCGCTGTTAGAGGCGCTCACCAGATTCGCTTTCATAAATGTGGTTTTGCGTACAGCGGCCGGCGTTCACCAGACACTGTCTGCTCTTCTTAAATAACCCCCCAGGACTCACACATACCTGTATTATCAGTATTGGCAGTAAGAGGAAATGAAGGAAAGAAGTTAGGTAAAGGGGGAGGGTAGAAATGGAGAAAGAAGAATAAGAAGGAAAGATGAGAAGTAATTTATGTGGGTAAAAAAAAAAAGGAATGTGGAAAGAAAAGGAAGGAAAGAAGGGAGAATAGAAGCAAGCAATTGAATTAGAGTGGAAAAATAGAAGGAACGGAAGGAAATAAGAAAGAAAGAAAAGAATGGGCAAGGGACAGTTAGCAAGAAGAGTGAGGGAAGAAAATAATAGAAAGAAATGAATGTGGGAAGCAAGAAAAGAAGGGGGAGGAAATGAAGGCAAGTGAAAGAAAATGTAACTTAAAGTGGACCAACCACGTCCTACGAAAGGTTAAATTAAATAAGAAATCATTGTATCCACTGAATTGGATAAAAATATTCACAAATGATTTTGGCTTAAAAAGAAAAAATTGGGGGAAATGTAAATCTTCTCTTATCTCCCTTCCAGAACTATTTTCATTAGCCTCGCTTTCCACATTCCTATTCATTTATTCTTTCCTTCTTTCCCAAGAGATGCAAATTAAGGGAATAGAAAATACATCAAAGAAGGAATATGAGAAGGAGGGAAGGAAATAAGAACAGGAAGAAAAGACAAGGAGGAAGGAATGTGCAAACAAGGGAAGGAAGGAATGTATGAAAGAAGCAAGGAAAACAAATAGCGACAGATGAGCGACTGTAGCGGTATTTTCAGAGCGCCCGCTAGTAGTCGCTGTGCTTGGCCGTTGTTCGGTTGTTGACAGCGACTCAGTCGGTGTGCAGTAATGTTGAATATTAGGTGACGAGTCGCTATTTGACAGGTTCCGCGCTGTATGGGAGCGCATGATAGCGACTGGCACTAGCGACCGGCTCCCACCATATTCATCAAAAAATCACGCTCAAAAAATTCACACTCTTGTTTAAACCCCAGAGCGCTGGCGGCGATGGGTTCAAAGTAGTTTTTTAACCCCCAAACAACCATATTTTTGGGAAAAAAAAAATGTTTTTAAGAATTTAGTAATATGAATACATTAATATCAGACCTGTAATATCAATTCTGCACAATTTTTTTTTTTTTTACCTTAAAAAAATTATCTAACATTGCAGAAGTGGTCACAGAATTTTTCACATTAAAAAAAACAAAAAACAAAAAAAAACATTAATTATTAATAATTATTAATATTTAAAGATTGTTCCATTGAAATGCATTGGAGAGCGGCAGGTAGCGAGAGGTCATACCTGTCGCTGTAAAAGGTCGGACGCTGGCGCTGTGGGCTGAGGCTGGAATAATGATGAATGAGTGGCTATCTGGCGCTATCTCAGTCGCTAAGCAGGATTGGCTTGATAAATGTGTGATTGTGGTGGGGAGCCGGCGTTCTCGTGGCGGGGCCCGTCATTACCGGCCGCTCACCAGTCGCTACCTGTCGCTATTCCTTCATAAATAAGGGCCAATGACGGACTATGGAAGGAAGACAAGGGAGGTACAGGAAGGAAAAAAAAGAGAAGAAGAGAAAGACAGAAAACAGGACTAAAAATCACCAGGAGGGAAAGAAATGGATTAAAGGACATCGAAGAAGAAATATGGTAAAGAAGGAAGGAAGGACAAGAAGAAAGAGCAGGGAATAAGGATTGTGGGAAGAATGGATGGAAGGAATGTGGTAAAGCAGCACTATCGTGAAAAAATGTTCCAATAATAAAATTACATATAAAGATGCTGGATGGGGGAGGAGGAGTCACTTATACACCCGACATCAGGAAATATCCAGACAGACTTGTTTTATATTTTTATTAATGGAAGGAAGAGGAAATCAGAAGGTATCAGGCTCTGTCACCCCGATACACTAACAGGCTGATTCATCACTAACGCCAGGTAGCGACAGATGAGCGTCTGTAGCGGCATTTTCAGAGCGCCCGCTAGTAGTCGCAGTGCTCGGCCGTGGGTCGCTACTTCATAGCGACTCAGTCGCTGTTCAGTTATGTTGAATACATTGTGAGGAGTCGCTATTTGACCAGTACAGCGCTGTATGGGAGCGCATGTTAGCGACTGCTCATAGCGACCGACTCACACCATATTCAGCAAAAAAACAGCCTCACAAATTTCTGGCGCTGAAAAATGCTTCTCTGAAGCCCAGAGCGCAGGAGGCGGTGTGATTAAAGTCTGTTTTCCAGCATCTATCCACTAGTAACAAAGCGAAAACATATGGAATTACATTGTAACAACATTGTAACATGAACACTTTAATGGCAGAGCTGTAATGTCATTTCTGAGGAAATATATAAAAACTAAAAAAAATGTGAAAAAAACTGCTTATTCAGTGTCAGGAGAGGTCACAGAATTATTTGTGATTTAAATAAAAAAAAAAACAACAACAAAAACACAGTTTAAAGAGAAGGAAAGGTTCGTCCATTGAAATGTATTGGAGAGCGACAGGTAGCGAGAGGTCATACCTGGCGCTGTGCAAGGCTGAACGCTGGCGCTGTTCGCAGAGGCTTTGAAAATGATGAATCAGACGCTACATGGCGCTATCCCAGTCGCTAAAGAGATTCTGCTTGATAAATGTGTAATTGCGTGCCGTGTCCGGCGTTCACCAGTCACTACCTGTCGCTACCTCTCATTAACCAGCCACTACCTGACGCTACCTCTCATTAACCAGCCACTACCTGATGCTATCCCTTCTTAAATAAGGGCCTAAACCTGTCACCCCTGGATTTTATTCCTAACAGGAGAAGAAAACCACAACATGGGCGGCGGTTGCATTCAGTTGGGGTGTATAGGTGACACCTCCTCTCATTAGCCGACGTGTTTATATGGCTTTGTAATATTACACAATTTTGTGATAAGGCTCCTTTAAGGAAGCAAGCAAAGATGAGAGGAGGGAAATAAGAGAAGAGAGGGAGTGGAAGGGATGAAGAAAGGGAAAGAAGGAAAGGAAGTAGGAAGGAAATAAGAAAGAAAGATAGAAAACAAGGAAAGAAAGAAAAGGACTGGGAACAGAGGAACGTTTTAAAATGGCATCAAAGAGTAAATATGGTAAGGAGGGAAGAAAGGACAAGTAAGAAGGAATGCAAGAAGTAAGGGATGTCAGGAATGCTTGAAGGAAACAAGGAAAGCTAGGACAGGAGGAAGGAAAGGAGAGAAGGGGTGTAGGGGAAGAAAGAAAGAAAGAAAGAAAGAAAGAAAGAAAGAAAGAAAGAAAGAAAGAAAGAAAGAAAGAAAAAAAGAAAGAAAGAAAGAAAGAGAGAGAGAGAGAAAGAAAGAAAGAAAGAAAGAAAGAAAGAAAGAAAGAAAGAGAGAGAGAAAGAAAGAAAGAGAGAGAAAGAAAGAAAGAAAGAGAGAGAAAGAAAGAAAGAGAAAAAGAGAGAGAGTAAGAAAGAAAGAAAGAAAGAGAGAGAGAAAGAAAGAAAGAAAGAGAGAGAGAGAGAGAGAGAGAAAGAAAGAAAGAAAGAAAGAAAGAAAGAAAGAAAGAAAGAGAAAGAAAGAAAGAAAGAGAGAGAAAGAAAGAAAGAGAGAAAGAAAGAGAGAGAAAGAAAGAAAGAGAAAAAGAGAGAGAGTAAGAAAGAAAGAAAGAGAGAGAGAAAGAAAGAAAGAAAGAAAGAAAGAAAGAAAGGGATTTGAAAGCAAAGAAATGTATTATAGGACATAAAATAAGGAATATGTTAAGGAGGGAAGGAAGGATAAGATGAAAGGACAAGGAAGAAGCAGTGTGGGAAGAAGGGAGGGATGGAAGGAATGTGTGAAGGAAGGAAAGCAAAGACTGGAATAAGGAAAGAAGAGAAGCAAGGTAAAGGAAGGAAGCAAAAAAGAGAAAGAAATAAAGAAAGAATGAAAGTGAGGGAGTGGGTTAAAGGACATCAAAGAATATGGGAAGGAGGGAAGGACAACGAAGAAGGAATGTGGGAAGAAAGTATGGCACAGAAGGAAGGAAAAAGATTGGGCAGGAAGGAAACGGATGAGCGAAGTGAAGGAAGATGGGAAGCAATACTACAAAGCCATTTATAAATGTGTAGAACGGTTGTACAGCCAGGTTGGAAGGTCTATGGTCAGTGTAAGTCAACCCCAATGTTGTGGCTGAATGTAAGAGGCCGATTCATTAATAGCGCCAGGTAGCGACAGTTGAGCGACTGTAGCGGTATTTTCAGAGCGCCCGCTAGTAGTCGCTGTGCTTGGCCGTTGTTCGGTAGTTGACAGCGACTCAGTCGTTGTGCAGTAATGTTGAATATTGGGTGAGGAGTCGCTATTTGACAGGTTCCGCACTGTATGGGAGCGCATGATAGCGACTGGCCCTAGCGACCGGTTTCCACCATATTCATTAACAAATCACGCTCAAAAAATTCTTGCGCTGTGAAATGCTTGTTTAAACCCCAGAGCGCTGGCGGCGATGGGTTAAAAGTCGTTTTTTAACCCCCAAACCACCGTATTTTTGGAAACCAAAAAAAAACAAGTTTTTAAATAATTTGGTAATATGAATACATTAATATCAGACCTGTAATATCAATTCTGTACAATTTTGTATTTTTTATTTTTTTTCCCTTAAAATCTAACATGGCAGAAGTGGTAACAGAAATGTTCACATTAAAAAAAAAATATTAACAATTAATTATGAATATTTAAAGATTGTTCCATTGAAATGCATTGGAGAGCGCCAGGTAGCGAGAGGTCATACCTGTCGCTGTTCAAGGTCGGACGCTGGCGCTGTAGGCTGAGGCTGGAATAATGATGAATGAGTGGCTATATGGCGCTATCTCAGTCGCTAAGCAGGATTGGCTTGATAAATGTGTGATTGTGGTGGGGAGCCGGCGTTCTCGTGGCGGGGCCCGTCATTACTGGCCGCTCACCAGTCGCTACCTGTCGTTATTCCTTCATAAATAAGGGCCTAATGCCCTTATTCATCAAGCGATAGCGCCAGGTAGTGTCTGACGAGCACCAGGTCCCGCCAGCTAACGGCGGCTATCGACTCAAGTACGCCCGGCGTCGGCCACAATGACGCATTTATCAAGCTAAATGAGGCTAGCGCCGGCGAGAGCGTCAGCTAGCGCGGGATTCATCATGTAGCCGACTGCAACGAACAGCGCCGCTGCTAATCCCATCACAGCGCCAGGTATGACCTCTCACTACCTGGCGATGTTCAATGCATTTCAATGGAGCAATCTTTAATTAATCGGGAATTACTTGCTATTAATGTTATTTATTTTTTTTTTTTAATGTCAAAAATTCTGTGACCACTTCTGCAATGTTAGGATTTTAGGATTTTTTTTTAAGGTAAAAAAAAAAAAAAAATGATATTGTGCAGAATTGATATTACAGGTCTGATATTAATGTATTCATATTACAAAATGTTTATAAAAACTTGTATAATTTTACAATCAAAAAATATGGTTATTTGGGGGTTATAAACTATTTTACACCCATCGCCGCCAGCGCTCTGGGGTTTAAACAAGGAATTCACAGCGCGAAAAAATTCGTAGCGTGATTTGTTAATGAATCTGCAGCAAGCCGTTCGCTCTGGCCATTCGCTGTCAGGCGCACCCATACAACGCGGAACCTGTGAAACAGCGACCCCCCAGCCCGTATTCAACATTACCGCACACCGACTGAGTCGCTGTCAACAAGCAAACCCCGGCCAAGCACAGCGAATACTAGCTGGCGCTGTGAAAATCACGCTACTGGCGCTCATCTGTCACTACCTGGCGCTATTAATGAATCGGCCTCCCCGTCATTATCTGCGCCCTCAGTGCTCCCGGAATCCTGCTGCTCTTCACCCAAAGCTGCACTTCTGAGGAGCTGAAGCCTCAGCAGCTGGAACGCAGTAGGCGGAGTCTCTGAATCAGGTTAGTCATGGAATTGGACAGCACAGGAGAGGTGTCTGATCATGTGACTGTACCGCTCTCATCCTTGTTTCTTTTTTCTCTAATAATTATTAACTGGTCACTTCCCATGTTGTGATGTGTAAATCCCAGTCACACAATGAGGCCACACTCCTGCATTAACCATTTACTATGTGACAATGGGCGGAGACCCGGATATCTGATGACTCCACGTCTGCACATCCTGAACTTCAACCTGACCCTTATACAGGTGACACAGCCTAAACACCATGAGATCCTCCATATGGTGCCCCCTACCTGCTGGGACTTGTGGTGCTTATGATTTGTTGAGGACGATTTATTACCATCGCCATGTGAGCGTCTGTATAGCGCCACTTAGGGGTTTATTTATCAAGGGCTAGCGCCAGGTAGTGTCTGACGAGCGCCAGGTACCGCCAGCTAACGGCGGCTACCAACTCAAGTACGCCCGGCGGCGGTCACAATGACGCATTTATCACGCTAAATGAGGCTAGCGCCGGCGAGAGCGTCAGCTAGCGCAGGATTCAACATGTAGCCGACTGCAACGAACAGCGCCGCTGCTAATCCCATCACAGCGACAGGTATGACCTGGCGCTCCCTGGCGCTCTCCAATGCATTTCAATGGAGCAATCTTTAAATAATCCTAATTAATTGTTTTTTTTATTTATTTATTTTTTTTTTTAATGTCAAAAATTCTGTGACCACTTCTGCAATGTTTGGAATTTTTTTTAAGTAAAAAAAAAAAAAAAAAAAAATATTGTGCAGAATTGATATTACAGGTCTGATATTAATGTATTCATATTACAAAATGTTTAGAAAAACTTGTATAATTTTAACATTATAAAAAAATGGTTGTTTGGGGGTTAAAAACTATTTTACACACATCGCCGCCAGCGCTCTGGGGTTTAAACAAGGAATTCACAGCGCGAGAAATTTTTGAGCGTGATTTGTTAATGAATCTGCAGCAAGCCGTTCGCTCTGGACATTCGCTGTCAGGCGCACCCATACAACGCTGAACCTGTGAAACAGCGACCCCTAACCCCATATTCAACATTACCGCACACCGACTGAGTCGCTGTCAACAAGAAAACCCCGGCCAAGCACAGCGAATACTAGCGGGCGCTGTGAAAATCACGCTACTGGCGCTCATCTGTCGCTACCTGGCGCTATTAATGAATCGGCCTCCCCGAGTGACCGCTAGTAGACGCTGTAAGAGAGTGTCAGGTGCTGTAACCTAGCCTTGCGGTGGCTGTAGTATCCTGGCTGGCATTGATGAATGTGATTTGTGGCGGGTGCTGTAGAAGCGCTGTCCCTGATTCACTGCAGAGCCAATGGAGAACTCATAAGGTCAAAGCGCCCAAGACTACGCCACATCTAACACCAGTACAGCGCTGCAGGGCGAGAGGTAGCGCCAGCTCATTGCGTCTGGCACTCGGCGCTCCACACCATATTTATCGAAAAAGGACACACACACAGCGTCGGCGCTCTGGATCTGGGCGCTGTAGCATAGAGCGTCAGACGCTGTGTGATTAAAGTCTGCTTTTGAACACATATCCACCCGTAACAAAGCGAAAACACATGGAATGACATTGTTATAACACTGTGACAATAACACTTTAGTGCCAGACCTGTAATGACAATTCTGCAGAAAAATATAAAAAGTCAAAAAAAGGTATAAAAGTGTTTGTTTGCAGCCGGGAGACGTCACACAATGATTGGAGAAAAAACATTTACATTTTAATTGCCAAACACACTATTTATACACAGCTAATGAAGCCCATTGAAATGTATGGGAGAGCGACACTGAGCGAAAGGTAATACCTGGCTCTGGAAGCTAGAGCGCCGGGCGCTATACACTGAGCCGCCTGTAATAATACATGTGACGCTACATGGCGCTGTTAGAGGCGCTCACCAGATTCGCCAAATTGGGATCAGGAAAGGGATTTAAGGATCGTCCATAGAAATGTATGGGAGAGCGCCAGGTAGCGACAGATTAGACGTGGCGCTCTGCAAGGCTGAACGCTGGCGCTGTACGCTGAGCCTGGGATAATGATGAATCGGACGCTACATGGCGTTGTTCCAGTCGCTCACCAGATTCGGCTTCACGAATGTGTAATTGCTGCCGTGTCCGGCGTTCACCTGCCGCTACCTGGCGCTGTACAGGCACTACCTGGCGCTATCCCTTCATGAATAAGGCCCTGTGTGTGTGTTGCTATCAGGCCTTGTAGTGTCAGTAATGGCGGGTGATTTATGGCGTGTCTATGGCGGCTCGTGTCCTCTGTCACCGCCGAGCAGTGGGTTTAGGTAACGCGTGTGACTTCTATTAATAATTAGCCACCTCCATATTGTCCACCATAATGACTCTGCATTGTGGTCAGTGATAAACACACAGAGGCCAATGGCCGCCCGATAGGAAGACATTAATAGATATTAGTGCCCACTGAAAGGCTTAATTGATTCTTAATTATTTTAGGGCCCATCATAAATTTGGAGGCATGTCCTGAGGCCATTTGACAGATATTAGTGGCCACACATTGGTCTGATTCAGGTAATTATTTTATTGGCCATCATAAATTAGGAGAGCTGTCTTAGCAGTAGAACCACAGCTCTTCATAGGATTTTAAGTTTAAGGCCCTTATTTATGAAGGAATAGCGCCAGGTAGCGACTGGTGAGCGGCCGGTAATGACGGGCCCCGCCACGAGAACGCCGGCTCCCCACCACAATCACACATTTATCAAGCCAATCCTGCTTAGCGACTGAGATAGCGCCATATAGCGACTCATTCATCAATATTCCAGCCTCAGCCCACAGCGCCAGCGTCCGACCTTGAACAGCGACAGGTATGACCTCTCGCTACCTGGCGCTCTCCAATGCATTTCAATGGAACAAAATATTAATAATTCATTGTTATTAATGTTTTTTTTTTTTTAAATGTGAAAAATTCTGTGACCACTTCTGCCATGTTCGATTTTTTTAAGGGAAAAAAAAAATTGTACAGAATTGATATTACAGATCTGATATTAATGTATTCATATTACTAAATTCTTTCAAAAACTAGTTTTTTTTGGTTTCAAAAAATATGGTTGTTTGGGGGTTAAAAAACTACTTTTAACCCATCGCCGCCAGCGCTCTGGGGTTTAAGCATGCATTTTACAGCGCCAGAATTTTTCGAGCGTGATTTGTTAAAGTGGACCATCACCCTCCCGTGATCGGCCCGGGAATCTATAAGATTCCCGGGCCGAACGCCTCCCTCCCCGCGGGACATCCGTGATCGGGATGTCCCGTGGGGTGAAACCCCCCCAAACACCCCAAATCCCCTTATCTTGTCTTCGGCCGGCCGCCGCCGCCTCCCTCGCGCCCCTCTAGACATGCGCGCGCCTGCGCCGGCCGTCTGTGAATGGCCGGCGCGGGCACGCGCGCGTCGAGAGTGACGCGCGGGAGGCGGCGGCGAAGGAGCCGCTTGTCCGCGGCTGTCAAACCGCTTGTCCGTCGCCGCTGGGAGCGGGGAGAGGTGAGTTTTTTGGGTGATCGGGGGGGTTTCACACAGCGGGGCACCCTGATCGGGTGGTGCCCCACCGAAGTGGACCAAGACCCAGGATAGTCAATATCCTGGGTGTTGGTCCACTTTAATGAATATGGTGGCAGCCGGTCGCTAGGGCCAGTCGCTATCATGCGCTCCCATACAGCGCAGAACCTGTCAAATAGCGACTCCTCACCCAATATTCAACATTACTGCAAACCGACCGAGTCGCTATCAACTACCGAACAACAACCAAGCACAGCGACTACTAGCGGGCGCTCTGAAAATGCTGCTACAGTCGCTCAACTGTCGCTACCTGCCGCTATTAATGAATCGGCCTCTAAGTTTAAGTTTCCTTAGTTAGAAAGTTCCGGAGCCTCTGACATGCTGAATATATGAAAGTTTCCAGGCTGTCTGCAGGCATTTCATGTGATGATCAATGGCGGCGTGATTCCACCATCACTATAGAGCTTCTATCCCGAGAGGAAGATTGATCAATCGGCCCGGACACACTGATGAGTTATGATGGATCCCTCAAGTAAACCATTAACCATTCCCCAGCCCGGCTCCTGGAATAGGGACCATGGTCCTGGAGATGGATTGGAGGCCGATTAAAGTTTAACCCGGTCACTCTGAAGGGCTGACAGTGACTGTGAAGGGGAGGAGGACAATGGACAGGGAGCAGGAAGATGGATGAAGCCCTATTGTAGAGCTCATGAAGATCTGGAAGCCTGGTTGAGGGTTCCATGTTGCTCTCACTTGGTTTTGTATGAATTGCTTGTACCCTGATATACCGTCTTTCCCCGATAGTAAGACACCCCCGATTGTAAGACGTATGGGGAGTTTCAGAGGGGTCGCCTAATATAAGCCGTAACCCGAAAGTAAGACATATGTCTTACTTTCGGGGAAATAACATTGTTGTCGAACGGGGCTGAGGGAAGCGATATAGCCCCCCCCCCCCCCGGCGTGTATCCCCCCGGGACCTACCTGAGAGGAGGAGAGGCGGCGGTGGATCCGGGGCTGCGAGCGCAGGAGCTGAGGCACGGCCGCCATCTTGCCACTGACCTATCGCCCCCACTGACTGTAGAGGCCGGGGCATCTGTACGGGAGGTCCGCTTTGCCGGGCGGTCTCCCCCCTCCTGTGCCCCAGAGACCGCGGGTGACCCACAGAAGACGAGCGGCGCCGGGTGCAGAGGAGCGTCTGTCATCTGGCTCTCACTGCAGCACAGAGCGGGAGCAGCGCCGTGACCGGAGGTGAGCTGCGGGCGCTGCGAGGAGCCCGACGTGACTGAACCCAGACCCCCCCTCACCGGTGATCATCCCTGCGCATAGGCTATCACCCCCCCCCCAGTGAAGTCCGCGGCGGCCGGCACCGCCGCTCACAGCTGCTGTCGCTGTGAGTTGTTGCGGCTTTGTAAACCCCGCCCCTCCACCTGATGTAATTACTAGGTCTCCCCCTATTGGCCAGCAAGGCCTTCTCTCACACTGCTCTGTCCCTCACATGAAAATGACGGGCTCGCTCACCAACGTCATCCGGCATATTTAAAGGAGTGAGCGAGCCGCCATCTTTGTGTGAGGGAAGGAGCAGCGTGTGAGAGAAGACATCGTTGAAGGATTCCCCAAAAAGTGGGTTTTTTCCAATATAAGACATACCCCGAAAGTAAGACGTAGTGGGGCTTTTGGGGATAAAAAGAAAGTAAGACAGTGTCTTACTTTCGGGGAAACACGGTAGGTTTCCCTTGTGGTCCCGAAACGTTGGGTTTTTTGATGTAATAAATCACATTACCTATGCAGCTGAGTGCCGGGGACCCTGCTTTGTTTGCTCTCAGAATGTGGCAAAGATCAGCAATCACCACCCTACTGCTCTCTACCCAGAGCTTTATCATCCACACCACTCTTCCCCTTCACTTTATAAAGATCACTGAGCCACAGCGAGGGGACAGTGGGGTTTATTCATGATAGCGCCAGGTAGCGCCTTGTAGCGGCAGGCAGCGTCTGGTGAACCCCGGGCGCTGTACGCTAAACCACATTTATCAAAGCGAATCTGGTAAGCGACTGCAACAGCGCAATGTAGCGTCCGATTCATCATTACACGTGGCTCAGCATATAGCGCCGGAGCTCTAGCTTCCAGAGCGCTAGGTATTACCTGTCGCTACCTGTCGCTCTCCCATACATTTCAACGGATGTTACTTTTCTTCTCTTCAAACAGGGTTTTCTTTTACTTTTTTTTTCTCAAATAATTGTGTGACCTCTCCTGGCCTAGAAAGAGTCATTTTTGAAAACTTTTTGGATTTTAAATATTTTTATGCAGAATTGTCATTACAGGTCTGGCACTAAAGTGTTATTGTCACAGTGTTATAACAATGTCATTCCATGTGTTTTCGCTTTGTTACTGGTGGATATGTGTTCAAAAATAGATTTTAATCACACAGCGTTTGGCGCTCTGGGCTACATCGACACAATTTTGAGCGCCGGCGCTGTGTGGGGCTGTTTTCTTGATGAATATGGTGAGAGTCGGTCACACTGAGCAGTCGCTACCATTTGCTCCCTTCGGCGCTGTACTGGTGTTAGAGCGAACGACATATATAACATTCATTAATGCAGGCCAGGTTACTACAGCGACTCAGACGCTCTGGTACAGCGCCCGATAGCCGATAATAGGGCCTTATTCATGAAGGGATAGCGCCAGGTAGCGCCTGTACAGCGGCAGGTAGCGGCAGGTGAAACCCAGACACGGCACGCAATTACACATTTATGAAACCAAATCTGGTGAGCAACTGTAACAACGCCATGTAGCGTCCGATTCATCATTATCCCAGGCTCAGCGTACAGCGCCAGGCGTTCAGCCATGCAGAGCGCCACGTCTTACCTGTCGCTACCTGTCGCTCTCCCATACATTTCTATGGATGATCCTTAAATCCCTTTCCTGATCCCAATTTTCCCCCCCCCACCAAAAAAAAAAAACCTTCTGACATGTATCCTAGGCAAGAAAATGACATTTCTGAAAACTTTTTGTATTAATAATATTTTTATGCAGAATTGTCCTTACATGTCTGGTATTAAAGTGTTCATGTTACAATGTTATAACAATGTCATTCCATGTGTTTTCGCTTTGTTACTAGTGGATACATGTTCATAAACAGACTTTAATCACACAGCGTCTGGCGCTCTGGGCTACAATTACATGATTTTGAGCGACGGCAATGTTTGTGGCTGTTTTTTTGATGAATGTGGTGTTAGTCAGTCGCACTGAGCTGGCGCTATGGTTCGCTCACATACAGCGTAGTACTGCGAATCACATATCATATTCAACAATGCCGGCCAGCGACTGAGGCGCTCTGAAACAATGATCCACGGCGACTACTAGCGGGCGCTCTGAAATCCGCTCTACAGACGCTCATCTGTCGCTACCTGGCGTTAGTAATGAATCAGCCTGCCAGCGACCTCTAAGCGCCTAGATACAGACGCTCATCTGTCGCTACCTAGCGTTAGTAATGAATCAGCCTGCCAGCAACCTCTAAGCGCCTAGATACAGACGCTCATCTGTCGCTACCTAGCGTTAGTAATGAATCAGCCTGCCAGCGACCTCTAAGCGCCTAGATACAGACGCTCATCTGTCGCTACCTAGCGTTAGTAATGAATCAGCCTGCCAGCGACCTCTAAGCGCCTAGATACAGACGCTCATCTGTCGCTACCTGGCGTTAGTAATGAATCAGCCTGCCAGCGACCTCTAAGCGCCTAGATACAGACGCTCATCTGTCGCTACCTGGCGTTAGTAATGAATCAGCCTGCCAGCAACCTCTAAGCGCCTAGATACAGACGCTCATCTGTCGCTACCTAGCGTTAGTAATGAATCAGCCTGCCAGCGACCTCTAAGCGCCTAGATACAGACGCTCATCTGTCGCTACCTAGCGTTAGTAATGAATCAGCCTGCCAGCGACCTCTAAGCGCCTAGATACAGACGCTCATCTGTCGCTACCTAGCGTTAGTAATGAATCAGCCTGCCAGCGACCTCTAAGCGCCTAGATACAGACGCTCATCTGTCGCTACCTAGCGTTAGTAATGAATCAGCCTGCCAGCGACCTCTAAGCGCCTAGATACAGACGCTCATCTGTCGCTACCTAGCGTTAGTAATGAATCAGCCTGCCAGCGACCTCTAAGCGCCTAGATACAGACGCTCATCTGTCGCTACCTAGCGTTAGTAATGAATCAGCCTGCCAGCGACCTCTAAGCGCCTAGATACAGACGCTCATCTGTCGCTACCTAGCGTTAGTAATGAATCAGCCTGCCAGCAACCTCTAAGCGCCTAGATACAGACGCTCATCTGTCGCTACCTAGCGTTAGTAATGAATCAGCCTGCCAGCGACCTCTAAGCGCCTAGATACAGACGCTCATCTGTCGCTACCTAGCGTTAGTAATGAATCAGCCTGCCAGCGACCTCTAAGCGCCTAGATACAGACGCTCATCTGCCGACACCCGTCGCTATTGATGAATCAGCCTCTAGTGCCTCAGCCTGGTGGAAGGTGGAAGGATGGTGGGAAGGGAAAGGAGGAAGAACTAAACGGAAGGAAAAAAGAAGAAAGGAATTAAGGAAGGTGCAAAATAAGCAAGGAAGAACGCAAGGAAGAGAAGAGAGGTAGAGGACAGAAGAAAAAAATAAAGAAAAAGAAGAAAGATAGGAAGGAAAAACATAGAAGGGAAGGAGATAAATGGCACGAAGAACTAAAAAAAAACAGGAAGGGAACTTGGGAGGAGGGAAATGAAGGGATGTTGGAAGAAAGAAAAGGAACAGGAAAATAAATAACAGAGAAAGAAATGAGAAAGGGAGAAAGAGGAAAAGAGGAAGAAAAGTAGAGCAAGGTAGCAGGAAAAAAAGAAGGAAAGAAGAGATGTAAAGAATGCAACTATAGGAAGGTTGAAAGCAAGAAGGGATAGAGAAGGAAGGAGGGAAAGGAAAGAACAAAGGGCAGAAAGAAGGAAAGAAGAAGGACAGGAGGAAGAAAACGGAATGTTAACGGACAGGAATGAAAGGTGGAAGAATGGTGGGAAGAGAAAGGAGGAAGAACAAAAGGAAGGAAAAAAGGAGGGAAGGAGCAAAGGGAAGACATCTCTGGGTCAGGCTACAACCTAAAAAGCTGTCTGATCATGTGACTGTACCGCTCTCATCTTTGTTTCTTTTTTCTCTAATAATTATTAACTGGTCACTTCCCATGTGATGTGTAAATCCCAGTCACACAATGAGGCCACACTCCTGCATTAACCATTTACTATGTGACAATGGGCGGAGACCCGGATATCTGATGACTCCATGTCTGCACATCCTGAACTTCAACCTGACCCTTATACAGGTGGCGCAGCCTAAAAACCCTGAGATCCTCCATATGGTGCCCCCTACCTGCTGGGACTTGTGGTGCTTATCATTTATAGTGACCCACCCGATGTGCTGAAACTCAACAGCTGGGAGACGATGGGGTTTATTCATCAAGGGATAGCGCCAGGTACCGAACGGTGAACGCCGGGCGCTGTACGCAAAACCACATTTATCAAAGTGATTCCAGTGAGCAACTCTAACAGCGCCATGTAGCGTCCGATTCGTCATCACAGACAGCTCAGCGTATAGCGCCGGCGCTCTGGCTTCCAGACCTGGTATTACCTGTCGCTACGTGACGCTCTCCCATACATTTCAATGGACGTTCCTTTTCTTCCCTTTAAACAGGGTTTTCTTTTAAGTTTTTTTTTTTTTTTCTTATCAAATGATTGTGTGACCTCTCCTGGCCTATGGGGAGGCCGATTCATTAATAGCGGCATGTAGCGACAGTTGAGCGACTGTAGCGGTATTTTCACAGCACCCGCTAGTAGTCGCTGTGCTTGGCCGTTGTTCGGTTGTTGATAGCGACTCAGTCGGTTTGCCGTAATGCTGAATACAAGGTTACGAGTCGTTATTTGACAGGTTCCGCGCTGTATTGGAGCGCATGATAGCGACTGGTCAGAGCGACCGGCTCCCACCAGATTCATAAAAAAATCACGCTCCAAAAATTCTCGCGCTGTGAAATGCATATTTAAACCCCAGAGCGCTGGCGGCGATGTGTTAAAAGTAGTTTTTTAACCCCCAAACAACCTTATTTTTGGAAAAAAGAAAAAAAAAATTTTTAAAGAATTTAGTAATATGATGAATACATTAATATCAGACCTGTAATATCAATTCTGCACACATTTTTTTTTTTCCCCTTAAAAAAATTATCTAACATGGCAGAAGTGGTCACAGAATTTTTCACATTGAAAAAAAAAATACATTAACAATTAATTATGAATATTTAAAGATTGTTCCATTGAAATGCATTGGAGAGCGCC
The DNA here is from genome assembly GCA_027917425.1 of Gastrophryne carolinensis. NCBI lineage: Eukaryota > Metazoa > Chordata > Amphibia > Anura > Microhylidae > Gastrophryne > Gastrophryne carolinensis. The sequence goes on from CM051234.1 coordinate 31,119,999, forward strand.
AGGTAGCGAGAGGTCATACCTGTCGCTGTTCAAGGTCGGACGCTGGCGCTGTGGGCTGAGGCTGGAATAATGATGAATGAGTGGCTATCTGGCGCTATCTCAGTCGCTAAGCAGGATCGGCTTGATAAATGTGTGATTGTGGTGGGGAGCCGGTGTTCTCGTGGCGGGGCCCGTCATTACCGGTCGCTCACCAGTCGCTACCTGGCGCTATTCCTTCATAAATAAGGGCCTAAATGTCATTTTTGACATTTTTTATATCTTAGAATTGTCATTACAGGTCTGGTATTAAAGTGCCAGAAAATCTAGCTACACCTCCACCACCAGTGGAAGAGCTCAGAGCACCCCCCATGTTGTGTACAGTAACACATTCTTCATAGTCAGGAGGGTAACTACACATGGCAGAGGAGTAGTTAGGCTTTCTGGCATCCGGGGCAAAGATCCAAAATGGCGCCCCCCACCTGTTCTCAGGTCCCCTTTTGGAGCCCCCCTGACCTACTGCACCCGGGGCAAGTGCCCCCCCCTGCGCCCCTTAGCTACACACCCAGTATCATGGGGCCCATAGCAGCTGCATTGACAGGCAGGCTGATTCCTCACTAGCGCCAGCTATTGGCAGATGAGCGTCTGTATAGCGGCGCTAAGAGCGACCGCTACTAGACGCTGTGATCGGCTATCGGGCGCTGTAACAAAGCGCCTCAGTCGCTGTAGTAACCTGGCTGACATTGATGAATGTGATGTATGTTGGGCGCTGTAACGCCAGTACAGTGTTGCAGGGAGCGCCAGCTCATTGCGACTGACTCTCAGTGACTCCATATAGTAAACAAAAAAACAGCCTCACACAGTGTCGGCGCTCTGGATCTGGGTGCTGTAGCATAGAGCGCCAGGCGCTGTGTGATTAAAGTCTGTTTTTTAACACATATCCACCAGTAACAAAGCAAAAACACATGGAATGACATTGTGTGACACTGTGACATTAACTCTTTAGTGTCAGACCTGTAATGACAATTCTGCAAAGAAATTGCTCAAAAATGACTCTTTCTAGGCCAGGAGAGGTCACACAATTATTTGAGAGAAAAAAAAAAACACACAAAACCCTGTTTAAACAGAAGAAAAGTAACGTCCATTGAAATGTATGGAAGACAGGTAGCAACAGATAATACCTGGCACTCTGGAAGCTAGAGCAACGGCGCTATGCGCTGAGCCAACTGTAATAATACATGTGACGCTACATGGCGCTGTTAGAGACGCTCACCAGAATCGCCTTCATAAATGTGGTTTTACGTACAGCGCCCGGCGTTCACCAGACGCTGCCTGCCGCTATCCCTTGATAAACACCCTAAGCTCATGATAAAACCTGGCAGATACTGTTGTTACTCTTTTACTTTCACTTTTTTATGTCCTGTGATATTTACCAACCACCATAGTGTGTGTGTGTGTTTGTGTTGCTCTCAGGCCTTGTAGTGTCAGTAATGGCGGGTGATTTATGGCGTGTCTATGGCGGCTCGTGTCCCCTGTCACCACCAGCCATTGGGTTTAGGAAACGCGTGTGACTTCTATTAATAATTAGCCGCCTCCATATTGTCCACCATAATCACTCTGCATTGTGGTCAGTGATAAACACACAGAGGCCAATGGCCGCCCGATAGGAAGACATTAATAGATATTAGTGCCCACTGAAAGGCTTAATTGATCCTTAATTATTTTATGGGCCATCATAAATTTGGAGGCATGTCCTGAGACAGTAGGAACTTAAATCTTTGTAGAATTGTAAATGAGGTTTATGCCTCATTAAAAAGTTCCGGGGGTCCTATAATATATGAAAGTTTCCAGGCTGTCTGCAGGCATTTCATGTGATGATCAATGGCGGCGTGATTCCACCATCACTATAGAGCTTCTATCCCGAGAGGAAGATTGATCAAGCGGCCCAGACACACTGATGAGTTATGATGGATCCCTCAAGTAAACCATTAACCATTCCCCAGCCCGGCTCCTGGAATAGGGACCATGGTCCTGGAGATGGATTGGAGGCCGATTAAAGTTTAACCCGGTCACTCTGAAGGGCTGACAGTGACTGTGAAGGGGAGGAGGACAATGGACAGGGAGCAGGAAGATGGATGAAGCCCTATTGTAGAGCTCATAGAGATCTGGAAGCCTGGCTTAGGGTTACATGAAAATGAGGAAAAGATCAGAGAACACTGGACTGGACATTGTTCTCTTCCAAAAAGTTTTGTAAAGCAAAACTTACCAACTGAGGGTCCATCTTACTGTTTCCCGCTCTATAGAAAACTACAAAGAAGTTCTGGAGAGTATGTGTGTGTAATATGTGCTAGAGTACACTAGAGTGGGAAAAAGAGCCAACATTCCAAAGGTTAATAGGTTTCTGAACTATATATATATATATATACAAAACAATATAATAAGGAATATTGAGGGGTATTCCTTTGCTCTGATGGAGTCTTTTATGCATTAAGGGGTGTTTCTTTGGTCTAATGGGGTATGTTATGCATTGAGGGGTATCCCTTTGGCCTGAGGCAGTTTCTTATGCATGGACAAGTATTCCTTTGGTCTAATGGGGTCTCTTATACATTGAGAGGCATCCCTTTGCTCTTAAGGGGGTCTGTAATGTATTGAGGTGTTCCCCTTGGTCTGGGGTGGTCTGTTAGGCATTAAGGGGTTTCCCTTGGTCTGAGGAGGTCTGTTATGAATTGAAGGGTTCCATTTGGTTTGAGGGGGTCTGTTATGCATTGAGGGGGTTCCCTTGGTCGGAGGGGGTCTGTTATGCATTGAGAGGGATGCCTTGGTCTGAGGGGGTCTGTTATGCATCAAGGGGGTTCCCTTGGTCTGAGGGGTCTCTTACGCATTGAAGGGTTCCTTTTGGTTTGAGGGGCTCTGTTATGCATTGAGGGGGTTGCCTTGGTCTGAGGGGGTCTGTTATGCATTGAGGGGTTCCCTTGGTCTGAGGGGGTCTCTTAGGCATTGAGGGGTGTCCCTCTGGTCTGAGGCGGTCTGGTATGCATTGAGGGGTTCCCTTTGGTTTTGGGGGGTCTGTTATGCATTGAGGGTTTCCATTTGGTTTGGGGGGGTCTGTTATGCATTGAGGGGTTCCATTTGGTTTGAGGGGGTCTGTTATGCATTGAGGGGGTTGCCTTGGTCTGAGGAGGTCTGTTATGCATTGAGGGGTTCCCTTGGTCTGAGGGGGTCTCTTAGGCATTGAGGGGTGTCCCTCTGGTCTGAGGCGGTCTGGTATGCATTGAGGGGTTCCCTTTGGTTTTGGGGGGTCTGTTATGCATTGAGGGGTTCCATTTGGTTTGGGGGGGTCTGTTATGCATTGAGGGGTTCCATTTGGTTTGAGGGGGTCTGTTATGCATTGAGGGGGTTGCCTTGGTCTGAGGAGGTCTGTTATGCATTGAGGGGTTCCCTTGGTCTGAGGGGGTCTCTTAGGCATTGAGGGGTGTCCCTCTGGTCTGAGGCGGTCTGGTATGCATTGAGGGGTTCCCTTTGGTTTTGGGGGGTCTGTTATGCATTGAGGGGTTCCATTTGGTTTGGGGGGGTCTGTTATGCATTGAGGGGTTCCATTTGGTTTGAGGGGGTCTGTTATGCATTGAGGGGGTTGCCTTGGTCTGAGGAGGTCTGTTATGCATTGAGGGGTTCCCTTGGTCTGAGGGGGTCTCTTAGGCATTGAGGGGTGTCCCTCTGGTCTGAGGCGGTCTGGTATGCATTGAGGGGTTCCCTTTGGTTTTGGGGGGTCTGTTATGCATTGAGGGGTTCCATTTGGTTTGGGGGGGTCTGTTATGCATTGAGGGGTTCCATTTGGTTTGGGGGGGTCTGTTATGCATTGAGGGGTTCCATTTGGTTTGAGGGGGTCTGTTATGCATTGAGGGGTTCCATTTGGTTTGAGGGGGTCGGTTATGTATTGAGGAGCATTTCCTTGGTCTGAGGGAGTATGTTATGTATTGAGGGGTATCCCTTTGGTCTGAGGGAGTATGTTATGTATTGAGGGGTATCCCTTTGGTCTGAGGGAGTATGTTATGCATTGAGGGGTATCTCTTTGGTCAGAGAGGGGCTGTTACATATTGAGGGGTATCCCTTTGGTCTGAGGGAGTATGTTATGCATTGAGGGGTATCTCTTTGGTCAGAGAGGGGCTGTTACATATTGAGGGGTATCCCTTTGGTCTGTGAGAGTATGTTATGCATTGAGGGGAGTCCCTTTGGCCTAAGGCAGTTTCTTATGCATGGAGGAGTATCCCTTTGGTCTAATGGGGTCTGTCATACATTGAGGGGCATCTCTTTGCTATTTGGAGGTCTGTTATGCACTGAGGGGCATTCAATTGCTCTGAGGGGCATTGAGAAGTATTTATTTGGTCAGAGAGGGCCTCTTTTGCATTAAGGGTCAGAATTTTGCTTTAAAGGGGATCTGCTGTGCATTGAGGGGTTTCTAGTTAGTCTAGTTAGTCTGACGGGGTCTCTTAGACATTAAGGGACATTTCCTTGGTCTGAGGAGGGTTTGTTGTGCATTGATGGGTATTGCTTTACTTTAAAGGGGATCTGCTGTGCATTGAGAAGTTTCCCTTGGTCGTACGGGGTCTGTTAGGCATTGAGGGGTATTTCCTTGGTCTGGGGGGGGTGGGGATTTACACATTAAGGAGCATTTCCTTGGTCTTAGGGAGTCTGTTATACATTGAGGGGTTTCCCTTGGTCTGAGGGGGGGGGGGGGGGGTCTTACACATTAAGGAGCATTTCCTTGGTCTAAGGAGAGTCTGTTATGCATTGTGGGGTTCCCCTTGGTCTTAGGGGGTCTGTTATACATTGAGGGGTTTCCCTTGGTCTTAGGGGGTCTGTTATACATTGAGGGGTTTCCCTTGGTCTTGGGGGTCTGTTATACATTGAGGGGTTTCCCTTGGTCTTAGGGGGTCTGTTATACATTGAGGGGTTTCCCTTGGTCTTGGGGGTCTGTTATACATTGAGGGGTTTCCCTTGGTCTTGGGGGGTCTGTTATACATTGAGGGGTTTCCCTTGGTCTTGGGGGTCTGTTATAGATTGAGGGGTTTCCCTTGGTCTTAGGGGGTCTGTTATACATTGAGGGGTTTCCCTTGGTCTTGGGGGTCTGTTATACATTGAGGGGTTTCCCTTGGTCTTAGGGGGTCTGTTATACATTGAGGGGTTTCCCTTGGTCTTGGGGGTCTGTTATACATTGAGGGGTTTCCCCTTGGTCTCAGGGGGTCTGTTATACATTGAGGGGTTTCCCCTTGGTCTTAGGGGGTCTGTTATACATTGAGGGGTTTCCCTTGGTCTTGGGGGTCTGTTATACATTGAGGGGTTTCCCTTGGTCTTAGGGGGTCTGTTATACATTGAGGGGTTTCCCTTGGTCTTGGGGGTCTGTTATACATTGAGGGGTTTCCCTTGGTCTTAGGGGGTCTGTTATACATTGAGGGGTTTCCCCTTGGTCTTGGGGGTCTGTTGTACATTGAGGGGTTTCCCCTTGGTCTTGGGGGTCTGTTATACATTGAGGGGTTTCCCCTTGGTCTTGGGGTCTGTTATACATTGAGGGGTTTCCCCTTGGTCTTAGGGGGTCTGTTATACATTGAGGGGTTTCCCTTGGTCTGAGGGGGGGCTGTTATGCATTGAGGGGCATTTCCTTGGTCTAAGGGGGGTCTATTATGCATCGAGGGGTGTTCATTTGGTCTCAGGGGGGTCTCAAATGAATGAAAGGTGTATTTATTTTGGGGTGAGTGCTGTCATGTAGATGGAATATGCATAAGTTAGTCGCATGCATCTCATGTATTGATATGGTAATCATTTCATTATTTATTGTACATTTTATGCATTTACAGGATTTGGTGGGGTATTACATGGATTTGGGGGGTATTCATTTGGTTAAGCATATATTTTATAGATTGATCAGTATTTATATGGCTGGGAGGGGGGGGCATTTTTGGATTACGGAGGGTATTTTATGTGATCGAATGGGCATTTTTGGATTACGGAGGGTATTTTATGTGATCGAATAGGCATTTTTGGATTACGGAGGGTATTTTATGTGATCGAATGGGCATTTTTGGATTACGGAGGGTATTTTATGTGATCGAATGGGCATTTTTGGATTGAGGGGGGTATTTTATGTGATTGAATGGCCATTTTTGGATTAAGGGGTGTATTTTATGTGATTGAATGGGCATTTTTGGATTAAGGAGGGTATTGTATGTGTTCGAATGGGCATTTTTGGATTAAGGGGTGTATTTTATGTGATCGAATGGCCATTTTTTGGATTAAGGGGGTATTTTATGTGATTGAATGGGCATTTTTGGATTAAGGGGGTGTTTTATGTGATCGAATGGGCATTTTTCTATTAAGGGGGGTATTTTATGTGACTGAATGGGCATTTTTGGATTAAGGGGGTGTTTTATGTGATCGAATGGGCATTTTTGGATTAAGGGGGGTATTTTATGTGACTGAATGGGCATTTTTGGATTAAGGGGGGTATTTTATGTGATTGAAAGGGCATTTTTGGATTAAGGGGGGTATTTTATGTAATCGAATGGGCATTTTTGGATTAAGGGGGGTATTTTATGTGACTGAATGGGCATTTTTGGATTAAGGGGGGTATTTTATGTGACTGAATGGGCATTTTTGGATTAAGGAGTGTATTTTATGTGATCGAATGGTCATTTTTATATTAAGGGGGGTATTTTATGTGATTGAAGCCATTTTTGGATTAAGGGGGTATTTTATGTGATCAAATGATCATTTTTATATTAAGGGGGGTATTTTATGTGATTGAAGCCATTTTTGGATTAAGGGGGTATTTTATGTGATCGAATGGGCATTTTTGGATTAAGGGGGGTATTTTATGTAATCGAATGGGCATTTTTTGATTAAGGGGGGTATTCTATGTGATCGAATAGGCATTTTTGGATTAAGGGGGGTATTTTATGTGACTGAATGGGCATTTTTGGATTAAGGGGGGTATTTTATGTGACTGAATGGGCATTTTTGGATTAAGGAGTGTATTTTATGTGATCGAATGGTCATTTTTATATTAAGGGGGGTATTTTATGTGATTGAAGCCATTTTTGGATTAAGGGGGTATTTTATGTGATCGAATGGTCATTTTTATATTAAGGGGGGTATTTTATGTGATTGAAGCCATTTTTGGATTAAGGGGGTATTTTATGTGATCAAATGATCATTTTTATATTAAGGGGGGTATTTTATGTGATTGAAGCCATTTTTATATTAAGGGGGGCATTTTATGTGATTGAAGCCATTTTTGGATTAAGGGGGGTATTTTATGTGTTCGAATGGGCATTTTTGGATTAAGGGGGGCATTTTATGTGTTCGAATGGGCATTTTTGGATTAAGGGGGGCATTTTATGTGTTTGAATGGGCATTTTTGGATTAAGGGGGTGTTTTATGTGATAGAATGGTCATTTTTATATTAAGGGGGGTATTTTATGTGATTGAAGCCATTTTTGGATTAAGGGGGGTATTTTATGTGTTCGAATGGGCATTTTTGGATTAAGGGGGGTATTTTATGTGATCGAATGGGCATTTTTGGATTAAAGGGGGTATTTTATGTGATTGAATGGGCATTTTTGGATTTAGTGGGGTATTTTATGTGATTGAATGGGCATTTTTGGATTTAGTGGGGTATTTTATGTGACTGAATAGCCATTTTTGGATTAAGGGGGATATTGTATGTGATTAAATGGGGTTTTTTTAGATTGAGAGGGGTATTTTATGTGAATGAATGGGCATTTTATGGATATTTCCTGTCTTTCATACCTGGTAATATGTTGCTGCCTGTAGCTGGCAGTCGGGGTTGTGATTACTGCAGGGTTAAAGGGGCATCCAAACCTGCCCGGTTGGTGTCCTTTGTGTCATCAGAGGTGTGTTTTGGGGCCCCCTGCTGGCAGGTGCCCGGGGGGGTGAATAGGGCCCAGAGAGATGCTAATGAGCCATTGTTAGTGTCGCCTATTCATCATGAACACTAACACAGCTGCTGCATGTCACCACCATCCCCTAATACAAAGCCCGGCCCGGCCGCTCCTCTCAGGGGCCAATATGTGTTTGTGTAGAGGCAGCGGGGGGGCCCGCAACACAAGGGGCCCCACAGAGGATCAAAGCCCCAGCAAACTGCTACAATATCCTACATAGCCAGAAGAATGGAAGGCTAACTATTAACCTGCCCCCTGTGGTGCCCCCCACTTACCCCTTCACACTGCACTGATGCCCCTCTCTGGGCCTCAGACTGTGTATAGAGCTAAGCAGAAACTGGGGAGAAGGAGAGAATGTAGAAAAAAAGAAATAGAAGGAGGGAATGTGGAAAGAGAAGAGAGAGAGAGAGGTTAGGAATTTGGAAAAAGGAAGGAGGGAACATGGTAAAGAGGAAATTTGTAGGGAGGGAATATGTAATAGAGAATTAGAAGTACGAAATCTGGAAAAGAGGGAATGTAGAAAAGAGAAAAATAACGAGGGAATGTGAAAAAGAGAAAGAGAAGGAGGGAATGTGGAAAAGAGAAAGAAATGGAGGGAATGTGGAAAAGAGAAATAAAAGGATGGAATATGGAAATGAGAAGGAGGGAATGTGTAAAGGAGGGAATGTGGAAAAGAAAAGGGGGGGAACATGGAAATTGAAAGTGAGGGATATGGAAAAGAGAAAGTTACAGAGGGAATGTGGAAAAGAGAGATAGGTGGGAGGGAATGTAGAAAAGAGAAAAATAATGGGGGAATGTGAAAAAGATAAAGAGAAGGAGGGAATGTGAAAAAGAGAAAGAAAAGGAGGGAATGTGGAAAAGAGAAATAAAAGGAGGGAATGTGGAAAAGAGAAAAAAAGGAGGGAATATGGAAATGAGTAGGAGGGAATGTGGAAAAGAGAAAGAAAAGGAGGGAATGTGAAAAAGAGAAAGAAAAGGAGGGAATGTGGAAAAGAGAAATAAAAGGAGGGAATATGGAAATGAGAAGGAGGGAATGTGTAAAGGAGAAAGAGAGGAGAGACTGTGAAAAAGAGGGAATGTGGAAAAGAAAAGGGGGGAACATGGAAATTGAAAGGGAGGAATATGGAAAAGAGAATGTTACAGAGGGAATGTGGAAAAGAGAGATAGGTGGGAGGGAATGTAGAAAAGAGAAAAATAATGGGGGAATGTGAAAAAAGATAAAGAGAAGGAGGGAATGTGAAAAAGAGAAAGAAAAGGAGGGAATGTGGAAAAGAGAAATGAAAGGAGGGAATGTGGAAAAGAGAAAAAAAGGAGGGAATATGGAAATGAGAAGGAGGGAATGTGGAAAAGAGAAAGAAAAGGAGGGAATGTGAAAAAGAGAAAGAAAAGGAGGGAATGTGGAAAAGAGAAATAAAAGGAGGGAATATGGAAATGAGAAGGAGGGAATGTGTAAAGGAGAAAGAGAGGAGAGACTGTGAAAAAGAGGGAATGTGGAAAAGAAAAGGGGGGAACATGGAAATTGAAAGGGAGGAATATGGAAAAGAGAATGTTACAGAGGGAATGTGGAAAAGAGAGATAGGTGGGAGGGAATGTAGAAAAGAGAAAAATAATGGGGGAATGTGAAAAAAGATAAAGAGAAGGAGGGAATGTGAAAAAGAGAAGAGGAAATGTGGAAAAGGGAAAGAAGGGAGGAATGCGGAAAAGAGAAAGAAAGGAAGAAATGTAGAAAAGAAAAAGAGAATGAGGGAATGTGGAAACGAGAGAGAGAGAAAGAAGGAATTTGGAAAAGAGAAGGAGTGAACATGGCAAAGAGAAAGTGGACATTTGGAGGGAGGGAATATGTAATAGAGAATGCAAAGGATGGAATCTGGAAAAGAGAGAGAGGAGGGAATGTAGAAAAGCGAAAGATAATGAGGAAATGTGAAAAAGAGAAAAAGAAGGAGGGAATGTGGAAATGAGAAGGAGGAACTGTGGAAAAGAGAAAGAGAATGAGGGAATGTGGAAAAGCAAAGGAGGGAGCATGTAAAAGAGAAAGAAAGGAATGTGGAAAAGAGAAAGAGAAAGAAGGAATTTGGAAAAGAGAAGGAAGGAACATGGCAAAGAGAAAGAGGAAATTTGGATTGAGTATTATTGAGGAATATTGGATTGGAATATGTAATAGAGAATGAGAAGGGAGGAATCTGGAAAAGAGAGAGAGGAGGGAATGTAGAAAAGAGAAAGTAAAATAGAGCATGTGAAAAAGAGAAAGAGGAGGAAATGTGAAAAAGAGAAGAGGGGATTTGGAAAAGAAAGGGGGAAACATGGAAATGGGAAGGGAGGAATGTGGAAAAGAGAAAGTTACGAAAGGAATGTGGAAATCAGAAAGAGGGAAGAGACTGTAGTAAAGAGAAAGATAACGAGCGAATGTGAAAAAGAGAAAGAGGAGGAGGAATGTGGAAAAGCAGAAGAAGGGAGGAGGAAAGTGCAAAAAAGGAGCTTTGCCTTGAAGAGGATGTCTGGCTGCCCCTTGCAGGGAGATATTGATGGCACCCTGTGCAGACACCCCATTGGTCAGTCCAGGATCTCCGGCCCGTGGTCAGCGCTGCAGGTCATTGGCTTGCGGGGGAGGAGCAGCATGTCCGCCATTTCTTTTTGGAACGTCAGAGAAACTTTCCATCCATTGGGTATTCCACGCTCCGGCCAATCAGCAGCCGTCACCCAACGCGGGATTCCACGCTCCGGCCAATCAGCAGCCGTCACCCAACGCGGGATTCCACGCTCCGGCCAATCAGCAGCCGTCACCCAATGCGGGATTCCACGCTCCGGCCAATCAGCAGCCGTCACCCAACGCAGCATTCCACGCTCCAGCCAATCGGCAGCCGTCACCCAACGTGGGATTCCATGCTCCAGCCAATCAGCAGCCATCACCCAACGCGGGATTCCACGCTCCAGCCAATCAGCAGCCATCACCCAACGCGGGATTCCACGCTCCAGCCAATCAGCAGCCATCACCCAACGCGGGATTCCATGCTCCAGCCAATCGGCAGCCGTCACCCAACGCAGGATTTCCACGCTCCAGCCAATCGGCAGCCGTCACCCAACGTGGGATTCTACGCTACAGCCAATCGGCAGCCGTCACCCAACGCGGGATTCCACGTTACAGCCAATCGGCAGCCGTCACCCAACGCAGGATTTCCACGCTCCAGCCAATCGGCAGCCATCACCCAACGTGGGATTCTACGCTACAGCCAATCGGCAGCCGTCACCCAACGCAGGGTTTCCACGCTCCAGCCAATCGGCAGCCGTCACCCAACACCGGATTCCACGCTCCAGCCAATCGGCAGCCGTCACCCAACGCGGGATTCTACGCTCCAGCCAATCGGCAGCCGTCACCCAACGCGGGATTCTACGCTACAGCCAATCGGCAGCCGTCACCCAACGCGGGATTCTACGCTCCAGCCAATCGGCAGCCGTCACCCAACGCGGGATTCCACGCTCCAGCCAATCGGCAGCCGTCACCCAACGCGGGATTCTACGCTACAGCCAATCGGCAGCCGTCACCCAACGCGGGATTCTACGCTACAGCCAATCGGCAGCCAATCGTCAGCCGCCACCTAATGCAGGATTCCACGCTCCAGCCAATCGGCAGCCGTCACCCAACGCGGGATTCCACGCTCCAGCCAATCAGGAGCCATCAGCCAACACCGGATTCCACGCTCCAGCCAATCGGCAGCCGTCACCCAACGCGGGATTCCACGCTCCAGCCAATCAGCAGTCGTCACCCAACGCGGGATTCCACGCTCCAGCCAATCGGCAGCCGTCACCCAATGCGGGATTCCACGCTCCAGCCAATCGGCAGCCATCACCCAACGCAGGATTCCACGCTCCAGCCAATCTTCAGTCATCACCCAACACCGGATTCCACGCTCCAGCCAATCAGGAGCCATCAGCCAACACCGGATTCCACGCTCCAGCCAATCGGCAGCCGTCACCCAACGCGGGATTCCACGCTCCAGCCAATCGGCAGCCGTCACCCAACGCGGGATTCCACGCTCCAGCCAATCGGCAGCCGTCACCTAACACCAGATGCGCCGACGCTGCTCCTTCAGGTTATCAGCAACTTAGAGGTTAACTGACACAGCAACTAAAATCCCGTTTCTTGGATTTATTTCCAGGCCCCGTTGTCATGGTGATTGGATTTCAACCGAGCACTCGCACTTAACATCGTTTAAGTCTTCTTCCCACAATGCCGCTCTCACCGACCGCCCTGCGCTGCTAACATGGCTTCTCTGGTCAGCACAGGTCACCATGGCGATGCGGGAAACACTGACCAATTGCATCGGTGAGCCATGGTCATCCCACAATGCAATGCAGTGAGCGCCGTGTCACAGCTGTCTTATACCATCCTGGAAAGCGATGATGTCACAGTTACCTCACACTAGCCAATGACTGGAAGTATTTCCCATTAGGCAACCATGGGCTGGTGCCTAGGGCGACCACCGGAAGGGGGGGCGCTGCTCTTACTGCTATAGTAAAACAGGAAGAAAAAGAAAGTCCGGGTGCATTAAGGCCCCTAACAAGTGCCAACCCGCAACAGAAGGAAGCAGAGCCTCTGTGTGTGTGGAGGGGGCGAGGGGTTAAATGCGGTCTGTGACCATGTGACTCCTGTGTGTCAGAAGCCAGTAATGCTGCTCTGCATTTCACCCCTTGCGCCCCCCCCTTCCTCCTCTATTATTCCCCTTCTATTTCTCTCTCTTTCCTTCTCATTACTCTCTCTCTCTTAAACTCTCATTACTCCCGTTCTAGTCTCTTTGCTCCCCTTACTTTTTCTTTTTTTACTCCCCCTGTTACTCTCTAATTATCCTCTTGCCTCTCTTTTCTTCCCATTATTCTCTCTCTCTTTATTACTCTCTTATTACTTACCATCAACTCAGTTACTCCCTTTCTATTTCTCTCTCTCTCTTTTCATCTCATTACTCTCTCTCTTAAACTCTCATTACTCCCGTTCTAGTCCCTTTGCTCCCCTTACTTTTTCTTTATTACTCTCGCTGTTACTCTCTAATTATCCTTTATCGTCTCTTTTCTTCCCATTATTCTATCTCTCTTTATTACTCTCACTGTTACTCTCTAATTATCCTCTAGCCTCTCTTTTCTTCCCATTATTCGCTCTCTTTATTACTCTCAGTGTTACTCTCCAATGATCCTTTATCCTCTCTTTTCTTCCAATTATACTCTCTCTCTTTCTTTATTACTCTCCCTGTTACTCTCCAATTATCCTCTCGCCTCTCTTTTCTTCCCATTATTCTCTCTCTCTCTTTATTACTCTCCATTTTTTACTCTCTAATTACTTTCCATCATCTTTATTACTCCCTTTATATTTCTCTCTCTTTCCTTCTCATTACTCTCACTCTTAAACTCTCATTACTCCCTTTTTAGTCTCTTTGCTCCAATTACTTTTCTTTTTTACTCTCTCTGTTACTCGCTTTTTTCCCATTATTCTCTCTTTCTTTATTACTCTCGCTGTTACTCTCTAATTATCCTTTATCGTCTCTTTTCTTCCCATTATTCTCTCTCTCTTTATTACTCTCGCTGTTACTCTCTAATTATCCTTTATCCTCTCTTTTCTTCACATTATTCTCTCTTTCTTTATTACTCTCCCTTTATTACTTCTTAATTACTTTCCATCAACTTTGTTACTCCCTTTCTATTTCTTTCTCTTTCCTTTTTATTACTCTCTCTTGTTTAAACTCTTCTAGTCCCTTTGCTCTCCTTACTTTCTTTGTTTTTACTCTCCCTGTTACTCTCTAATTATCCTGTATCCTCTTTTTTCTTCCTATTATTCTCTCTCTCTTTATTACTCTCCCTGTTACTCTCCAATTATCCTCTAGCCTCTCTTATCTTCCCATTATTCTCTCTCTCTCTTTATTACTCTCCCTTTATTACTCCCTAACGACTTTCCATCAAATCTATCACTCCCTTTCTATTTCTCTCTCTTTCTCTCATTAGTCCCTGTTACTTTCTCTCACTTACTCTTGAATTACCTCTCCCGGTATTATCTCTCTCCCTTACTTGTCTTTTTCCCACATTCCTCCCTTTTTGTTTCTTTCTCTCTCTCACATTCATTGCTCTTTCTCTCTATCTATATCTAAATGTTGTTTATCTCTTTATTTTTTCATTCTAATTACTCAGGGAATGTGTTTGTGACGGGCAAACCAGGCAGTTGCGAACAGCGCCGGCGTTCAGCCTTGCACAGCGCCAGGTATGACCTCTCGCTACCTGTCGCTCTCCCATACATTTCAATGGACGATACTTTTCTTCTCTTTAAACAGGTTTTTTTTTTTTTTAAAAAATCACAAATAATTCTGTCACCTCTCCTGGCATTGAAATAGCAGTTTTGTCATAATTTTTTCATTTTTTTATATATTTCTTTAGAAATGACATTAAAGTGTTCATGTTACAATGTTGTTACAATGTAATTCCATATGTTGTCGCTTTGTTACTAGTGGATAGATGCTGAAAAACAGACTTTAATCACACCGCCTCCTGCGCTCTGGGCTTCAAACAAGTATTTTTCAGCGCCAGAGATTTGTGAGGCTGTTTTTTTGCTGAATATGGTGTGAGTCGGTCGCTATGAGCAGTCGCTAACATGCGCTCCCATACAGCGCTGTACTGGTCAAATAGCGACTCCTCACAATGTATTCAACATTACTGAACAGCGACTGAGTCGCTATAAACGAGCGACTCACGGCCGAGCACAGTGACTACTAGCGGGCGCTCTGAAAATGCCACTACAGACGCTCATCTGTCGCTACCTGGCGCTAATGATGAATCAGCCTCTAAGAATTAATATTCCCAACCATAACAACTCATAAACATATCAATCTACTCTATTCACCAATGAAAATATAATCACCTGTATATATTATTTAGGCATCCCAAAGGGGAGCCACTGATATATATCACAATATCAATCAAAAAATATCACAAATCTATCACAAAAAACATCACCGGAAATAAAGCCAAGGTATCATGAAAATAACGTGTGAAGTCTCCCCACCGCCTACCACACCAGGAGCCACGCGTTCCGTGGGCACATCACCCACTTCATCAGGCTTTATAAATATATAGATTTTATAGTGATCCGGATCATAGGCAGGATTTGCACATGCTCAGTTGCACTGTTGGAACACTATGTTGAATGATTTAGCACATATATATTTAGGCATTTGATATGAATTAGTGTGGTGAGACTCTCCCTATCGCCTACACACCTTTATGTTGGTTTTTCCTGTGTGTTATTGTCCCATTTATGTGTTTTTTAAGGGATTCTAATATGTTGAGTGTATTGTATATAGTGATTATAATATGTAATTAATAAAACATTTTTTTGATCAATTTATGAGTTGAGAGTTGCCTCCCTACATTCTTTTTTTTGTTCCTGGTTTGAGCTCTTTTGCAGCTTTGGGAGCGGCACCTCTACAGATTGAATGAGGTATAGCGCAATCCCTATTTTTTTCCTTCCTCTTACTCATGGGGGCAGCCATGTTACTGTAGCCCCTGCCATAGACCATGCAATGCAGCACCCCCGGTTGGGAGGAGGTTGGAGGTGAGGGAAAACACCTTTACCCCCAGTGCGCTATGGTGAGAGCAGAGAAAGAAGAAGAAGAATCAGCCTACAAAGGGGTCCAGACTGGTAATCGCCCTTCAGACCCGTAATATAGACTGCCCACAGGCATGCCCGGATGGACGTACTCCAACCAAGGGGACCAGTTCATTAAGAACCTGGTGTCATGATGATCCTCTCACCCGTCCTTCCTTCCAGTGCTGTCTCCGGGCGGCGGCTCGAGTGGTGCCACACCTCGCCTCCTCCCTCTGCATCATCAGCGCCTCAGCTCATACAAGCGCGTGTGAGCGTACATGACGCTGATTGTGATGTCACATATATAAAGGTCTCCATCATGTCCCCTCTCTCCCTTCTTTCCTCCAGACTGTACAGATTAAGTTCTTTAAGTCTCTCCTGATAAGTTTTAAGTTTAAGTCCTTCCACCATTTTTGTTGCCGGCCTTTGCACCCGTTCTATTAGAATAATATCTCTTTCTGGAGACCTCACCTGCAAAAAGACATTATTCTAATAGAACGGGTCCAAAGGCTGGCAACAAAAATGGTGGAAGGACTTAAACTTAAAACTTATCAGGAGAGACTTAAAGAACTTAATTTGTACAGTCCGGAGGAAAGAAGGGAGAGGGGGGACGTGATGGAGACCTTTGTATATGTGACAGGATTGAATAAGGTTCAGGAGGGAAGTGATTTTAAAAAGAAACTTAATAGTAGAACAAGGGGCCCAACCTGAAGCTAGTCGGGGGGGAAGATCAGGAGCAATGTTAGAAAATATTAGTTGAAAAATCTGTGAATTTAAACACACCTGGAATAAGCCTCCATCTATCCTAAGATAAAGAGAACACACAGTATACACATAAGATACAGAGAACATACAGTATATACATAAGATAAAGAGAACATACAGCATACACATAACATACAGAGAACATACAGTATATACATAAGATAAAGAGAACATACAGTATACACATAAGATAAAGAGAACATACAGTATATACATAAGATACAGAGAACATACAGTATATACATAAGATAAAGAGAACATACAGTATACACATAAGATACAGAGAACATACAGTATACACATAAGATAAAGACAACATACAGTATACACATAAGATACAGAGAACATACAGTATACACATAAGATAAAGACAACATACAGTATATACATAAGGGCAGACTAGATGGAGCGTATGGTCTCCTTCTGCCGTCAACTTTTCTATGCGCTGCAGGCATGTGCCCACCAGAGGCTAGTTTAAACGGGCCAATGAGCCCTATCGTTGCTTGTGGGGCAAGATCCTCTTGATTGTGGTTGGCTAATCAGCCTGTAGGTTATTCCTGGCCAATCCCGTTCACCCTAGGCCTATATAGGTCTTCCCAGCTTATTCTCTCACTGCCTGTGATAGCGTACTGCTGGGTGTTGTAGTGCCACTGTATTGTTCTGTTTTCCTATGGTGACATAGCCTTGCCAGACCACTCCTCTGATCGCTGCCTAGACTGACGACTGCCTACCTGACCTCGAACCCGTCTCCTCCACTTTACCGCAAACTCTCTGATCTTCCGGCTTTGACCCTTTGGCTTGACTCTTGACTTTTCTCCTGCTCATCCCCTTGGTGCCACATATTGGAAGGACTGCCATTCCTGTGTACAGGGCCGGAGTAAGTGTGGTGGGGGCCCCTGGGCACAAAATCTGGTGGAGGACCCAGAAACGGTATAAAATAATAGTCCAGCCAAGTAACTGATTGGTGGTTGTCTGGCACCCGCCTACTTACTGGAGCGTCAGATGAAGTCCCTTGTGCCCCCCTTGTGCGGGTGCGTGCTGCTCGGGAACTCCTGCTTTGCCATTCTGGGTGGGGGGTAGTGTAGTGGCCCGGCTGGTTCCCTGCATTGAGCTGCCAGCGGCTGTGCTTGGTGGCTTATGTGCAGTGACAGCTCTGCACCCATCACTGTAGCGTTGCTGGTGGCGGCTTTGCTGCTCTAGACTCTCCATCCTGCCCTGTGGTGGTTTCGGCTGCAGGCTTGCCCAGGCACGGGGAGGCAGGCACGGGGAGGAGGGCCCTCATTGCCACCGATAGCTTTGTTGCTGGCCTTGCGGCCCATCAGCCCAAAAACTGAAAAGCCTCCTGGACCAGACTATAACCCAAAGGTGGACGTCCCCTTTGCAGGGCAAGTGCCCCTTGCGCCCCTTGCGCCCCCATTATAATCAAGCCCAGCCCGTGTATGACCCCAGCCAGCCCAACTTACGCCCAGTCTAGTCCCTGGTTCATCCACCTTCACCCTGTAAGTTGCCAACCTTTGTGCTAATCAAGACTTGGGGTCAACCTTTCCCGCGAGGCGTATCCAGCGTCCCGGCCAAGAGGGGCGTGTCTATAGGCAGAAGCAGCAGCAGAGATTGGAGGTTGCTCACTCACCTAAAGATGGCTGTCCCACGGGGCCTGACACCTGGAGTGCTCACCTTTTCATTGCTCATAAAACCCTTCATTCTAGATTTAAAGTGGAACAACACCCAGGGGTGATCGGCCTGGGAATCTATAAGGTTCCGGGGCCGATCACCTCCCTCACTGCGGGACATCCGAGATCTTTAGTACATCCCTAACTGCTGAGGAATCTGGGGTAGGTGATGATGATGATGCGTCCTGTCCTGGACATTGGGGCCTGTAAGAATCAATGTTTCTCCCATAGACTTTAGTATGGCCCTTATTTATGAAGGAATAGCGACAGGTAGCGACTGGTGAGCGGCCGGTAATGACGGGCCCCGCCACGAGAACGCCGGCTCCCCACCACAATCACACATTTATCAAGCCAATCCTGCTTAGCGACTGAGATAGCGCCATATAGCCACTCATTCATCATTATTCCAGCCTCAGCCCACAGCGCCAGCGTCCGACCTTGAACAGCGACAGGTATGACCTCTCGCTACCTGGCGCTCTCCAATGCATTTCAATGGAACAATCTTTAAATATTCATAATTGTTATGAATTTTTTTTTTTTTTTTTAAATGTGAAAAATTCTGTGACCACTTCTGCCATTTTAGATAATTTTTTTAAGGTTAAAAAAAAAAAATTGTACAGAATTGATATTACAGGTCTGATATTAATGTATTCATATTACTAAATTATTTAAAAAACTTGTTTTTTTTGGTTTCCAAAAATATGGTTGTTTGGGGGTTAAAAAACTACTTTTAACCCATCGCCGCCAGCGCTCTGGGGTTTAAACATGCATTTCACAGCGCGAGAATATTTTGAGCGTGATTTTTTAATGAATATGGTGGGAGCCGGTCGCTAGGGCCAGTCGCTATCATGCGCTCCCATACAGAGCGGAACCGGTCAAATAGCGACTCCTCACCCAATATTCAACATTACGGCAAACCGACTGAGTCGCTATCAACTACCGAACAACGGCCAAGCACAGCGACTACTAGCGGGCGCTCTGAAAATGCCGCTACAGTCGCTCAACTGTCGCTACCTGCCGCTATTAATGAATCGGCCTCTAAGTGTATGCAAAGCCAGGATGTTGCTCTTGAATCAATCAGAAGCTTGATTGGCTTTCACCATTACTGTAGATGTTAAAAATAACACAGAGGAGACACGTGACCCCCGCTCTGCTCTACACACCCAGCATGTTTGTACTGATTACTAGAGATGTCCGCAAGCCTCCAAATGTTTTATGTCTATAAGTATCTGGGAAAGCTGAAATAGAAGGAAATACTGCGCTGCACATTAAATATTTAGCTCAACGTGTATAGAGTCCTTCGTCTCAGGAAAAGTCCATCAGTTGCAAAAAAACGACATGCAAATATAGGTTCATTAGAACCCAAGTGTACACGACCCTTCCATGCGTGATCGCAATGTGACTGATAAAGGGTAACCCTGAATGTAAGGGGCACCCAATAGAAAAAAAAAACTACACTGTGCATGAGACAACAGGTAGCAAATCTGTAAAGCTGGTTGGATTAATGGGCTCTCTGTATACTGACTACTATCGATAACATGGTTTTGGGGCCCCCCCTTAAAGCATCTGAGAGCTCAACATTACCCAGCCTCGCCGAAAAGATAGCCTAAGTAGGCAATATTAAAATACAAAAATATTTTATTATATATGTTAGAGATTAAAAACTTTATACAAATGCATACAAATCGGCACAATAATGTCCCTTTAGAGGGAGCAGGGAGGAATTCAGTCAATATGGATTTCTCCCTGTGAAGTGTTCTAAAGGGAGGCTGGCTGCTTCCCAGGTGAGTAGCTCTCAGATATTTGTCTGCATTGCATGTCCCAATGTTGGGGACTCAAAATTAAGAGTAGGGACCACACTAAACACAGAGTGCCTTGCCGTGGCAGTGTGGCTTCCACATGTATCTGCAGATATATGCAACCATATCTCTGTCTTTCCACATAGCTAGACATGTTTGTTGCTTGATATTTAGATGACGAGAGGGTTAAACTGGGCGGTAAATTAGTTCCCAGGCCCTGAATAATAATAATAATTTTGTATAAATAATAGTGATTGAGCTGCTCCCACCCCCCCCCTTTATTAGTTGATCAGTTTCTTGGGGCAGAATAGTTTCGCCTTTGAGTAGGCTTCTTCAGAGCCCTGTCAAACACTCTGATGCCACCTTAGTATGTGGTTATGAACATGCTTCGCAGCCTGGGTGGCCCCTGGTCCACACACATAATATATGCTTATTGATTTGAGTAGTGTGAAGATTTCACTAGAAGTGCATTCACCACAATAATAAAAGGTCACTAGTATTCTGCAGCGTGGTTAGTGCGGAGTGGAGGGGGAAGAAGGAACGGAACCCCCCTGTACATATGTCTGTTACCGGCGCCAGAATATTGCGGACAGCCATATTCTGGCGCCGGTAACAGACAGATGTACATAACCACATACTAAGGTGGCATCAGAGTGTTTGACAGGGCGCTGAAGAAGCCTACTCAAAGGCGAAACTAGTCTGCCCCAAGAAACTGATCAACTTTAGAAAACCGACGCAAAAAACTGTGTATTATATGTCATTGATTGACTTCCTGTATATTCACAATGTAATGTACATCATTGTGCCGATTTGCATGCATTTGTATAAAGTTTTTAATCTCTAACATATATAATAAAATATTTTTGTATTTTAATATTGCCTACTCAGGCTATCTTTTCGGAGAGGTTGGGTAATGTTGAGCTCTCAAGTGCTTTAAGGGGGGGGGGGGGGGGCAAAAACCCCGTTATCTGTATGGGCGTCCTTTGCTTTTGCATGGGCCATTTCATCACCCCTTGTTTGAGCAAACCATCCTTGGTGTCTTCCAAGTGGATATTGATATTGTGAACCATCGGATTTGATCAAGTGGAGCTTTCCTGATCCCGTGGGGATCTTACTACGCCTTGTTTCTTGCCTTTGCGGTAAGAGTCTAGCACTATAGGTGGTGGCTTACACGGTGGAGGAGCATGCGCGGTGGGATGAATTTAATGGATCCTTGATTCACCGATTAAAGCTCTGTGTTTTTTTGCAATTACTATCTACAGATAACAGGGTTTTTGCCCCCCCCCCCTTAAAGCACTTTGCAATTGAAGTATCTGGGAAAGCCTAAAGCCCCCCCCCCCCCCTCCCCAGATAAAATATAGTAGAGAGAAGGGTGATCACACTTTTTGTGAGGATAGTTTAGAATAAAGCAGACTGTGACCAGGGAATTCTCTTTCAGTAGTCATAATGGTGCATATCGTGTGTGGCACAGTATTCCTTCCTCCTCCTGCCTTGGCCGTTCCCATTTTGGCAGTCGCACCCCTTTCTTTTGTACTACTGCTTGGGTCTCATTTTCAAAAAGGCCCTATTAACCTGCTGTTCTGGGGCCTACTACTTAAGCAAACCTGGAGGTCCCAACCTCCTGAGGGGGACCCCAAGAACCGCCAGGCCAAGATGCTTAGTCCGCTATCTGCATTGCCTGGGACCAACCACCTTGCGGCCTGCTACCTCACTGATGGATCCTGACAATCCTTTCCCAGCTGGTGCCTCGCCCAGGCCTATCTTGGAGAGGTATTTACTACTCTCCCATGCTCTGGCTCTGCTACTCCCAATTCCACCAGCATTACCAGAGCCTATGCCGAGGTGCCACACAGTTCCCCTACTCACCAGTGGATTCCTCAGAGGCCTCCCAGCTAGGCCCCTAATCTGGCTCTATCTACCTCCCCCACTTTGGGGCCCAGCAGCCCGTTTTGCAAATAAAGTTGTAGTATATTTTTGGATACCCTATTTTTTTCTGTTAAACCCCCCCACCCGAATTCCTGTTGATGGAGATGCCACGTTGAGCCCAGATGGGGATAGACATCTGAGGCCATAGCTTGGAGAGTAGATGGAAATCTAATTTTTTTTCACATTACCATTTATGTTTTATGTCACACATGAAGTAAATAGCAGGAGGACACCCAACAGGTGATCTACACTTCCCTGCTCACCAACCATACACACTACATGTGTCTAGGTTCCTAGACTTTTACAGTGCCCATCTGGCAGGGGCAACCAGGCTAATGAAGCCAACTAGGTCCTGTTCCTACTACACCTACAGTACCAGCCACGTCTCAATCCTATAAACAGAGTAGAAGTAGTAACCCTAATAAAGTCTAGGACCACCTACAGACAAGTCAAAGGAAGTCTTAATAATAGCTGCTGCTTGACTGCCATCCTGGAAAAAGTACTTCCTTCTCCAGTTACAGTAAATGGTCTCTCCTCAAAACGCAATTCTATGTTATATCTGCTGCACCTATTACAGTTTGGTCTGCTGGCATAAACCAATCATTTGGCTAGGGATAACCACATCAACCAAAACTACCAGTAACTTCATGTTTCTATGAGATCTACCAAACACATCTCCATCCTGTGCTCAAGTTAGGATTGTTACAGCCAACACAAAGGAAGTCTCAGAGGATCTACATCCAAACCAAAGAGAGTTTCCCCCAGGAGTCCAGCTTGGACGTTTAAAGTGATGTCATTGCTATCTTATCTTAGTCTTGGTTATTGGAAGCTGTAGAGTAGACATCTTTTCATATCTGAGACCTTCACCCTGTCACGCATGAAGTTAATAGCAGGAGGACACCCAACAGCCAAGCTAAGCACACTTCTCCTTCCACCAACCTTACACACTGCATGTGTCAAGATCCCCGAGATTTTACAGTGGTCATCTGGGCAGATGTAACCAGGCCAATCAAACCAGCTAAATCCTTTTCCTACTATATCTACCATCCACATTTAGAACCAGTAACCCCAAGGAAGGCTTGGACTTACAGCCAAGTCAAAGGAAGTCTCAATAATAGCTGCTTGATAAAGCATTCCTCTGAGACTGTATTTTTAGCGAACATGATCTTTAATGACCTATGATGGGATACCATTACTACTGCTATCCTAAGAAAAGTACAGAGGTTAATCTACTACCTTCTCCAGTTAAGGAAAATGGTCTCTCCTCAAATCTTACTGAGGCAAATATACGTTATATCTGCATGTATTACAGTTTGGTTTGCTAGAATCACCAAACATTTGGGTAGAGATAACTACATCAACCAAACCGACCAGTAATTCCATGTTTCTATGAGATCTGCCAACCACATCTCCATCCTGCACTCATGTTAGGATCATTACAACCAACACAAAAGGAGTCTTGGAGGACCTACATCCAAACCAAATAGAGTTTTCCCCAGGAGTCCAGCTTGGAAGTTTAAAGTGATGTAATTGCTATCTTATCTTAGTCTTGGTTATTGGAAGCTGTAGAGTAGACATATTTTCATATCTGAGACCTTCACCCTGTCATGTATGAAGTAAATAGCAGGAGGACACCCAACAGCCAAGCTGAGCACACTTCTCCTTCCACCAACCTTACACACTGTAGGTGTCAAGATCCCCAGGATTTTACAGTGGTCATCTGGGCAGAAGTAACCAGGCCAATCAAACCAGCTAGATCCTGTTTCTACTACATCTACCATCCACATTTAAATCCCAGACACAGATTAGAACCAGTAACCCCAAGGAAGGCTTGGACTTACAACCAAATCAAAGGAAGTCTCAATAATAGCTGCTTGATAAAGCAGTCCTCTGTATTTTTAGGAAACATGATCTTTAATGACCTATGGTGGGACACCAATACTGCTGCCATCCTAAGAAAAATACAGAGGTTAATCTACTTCCTTCTACAGTTAAGGAAAATGGCCTCTCCTCAAATCTTACTGAGGCAAATATATGTTATATCTGCTGCATCTATTATAGTTTGGTTTGCTAGAATCACCAAACATTTCAGTAGAGATAACCACATCAACCAAACCTACCAGCAATTCCAGGTTTCTATGAGATCTACCAACCACATCTCCAGCCTGCACTCAAGTTAGGATCGTTACAGCCAACACAAAGGGGGGTCTCGGAGGACCTACATCCAAACCAAAGAGAGTTTCCCCAGGAGTCCAGCTTGGAAGTTTAAAGTGATGTCATTGCTATCTCCACCCTGTCACACATGAAGGGAAGGACACCCAACAGCCAAGATGAGCACACTTCTCCCTGCACCAACCTTACACACCAACCAAACCTACCAGCAATTCCATGTTTCTATGAGATCTACCAACCACATCTCCAGCCTGCACTCAAGTTAGAATTGTTACAGCCAACACAAAGGGAGTCTCGGAGGACCTACATCCAAACCAAAGAGAGTTTCCCCAGGAGTCCAGCTTGGAAGTTTAAAGTGATGTCATTGCTATCTCCACCCTGTCACACATGAAGGGAAGGACACCCAACAGCCAAGCTGAGCACACTTCTCCCTGCACCAACCTTACACACCAACCAAACCTACCAGCAATTCCAGGTTTCTATGAGATCTACCAACCACATCTCCAGCCTGCACTCAAATTAGGATCATTACAGCTAACACAAAGGGAGTCTCGGAGGACCTACATCCAAACCAAAGAGAGTTTCTCCCAGGAGTCCAGCTTGGAAGTTTAAAGTGATGTCATTGCTATCTACACCCTGTCACACATGAAGTGAAGGACACCCAACAGCCAAACTTTTCCCTGCACCAAACTTATACACCAACCAAACCTACCAGCAATTCCAGGTTTCTATGAGATCTACCAACCACATCTCCATCCTGCACTCAAGTTAGGATTGTCACAGCCAACACAAAGGGAGTCTAGGAAGCCCTACATCCAGATGAGAGAGTTTCCCCCACGCGTCCAGCTTGGAAGTTTGAAGTGAAGTCGTTGATACCGTATCTCAGTCATGTTTATTGGAAGCTGTAGAGTTGACGTCTTTTCGTGTCCTCATATCCCAGACCTTTACACTTTTTTGCCTTTATCTCACACATTAACAATGAAGACAATTCAATACCTAAGCAATACACTAAAACAATTATTATCGTAATGAAATGCTCACTTCTTTCCTGCTATTGTCTCGTTGTCAAATACCTCATCGCTTGGTTGCCCCATTACTTAAAGTGGAGCGCGTGTTTGCGTCAATGGCACCTGGAGTTTATTAACATGATTATGTAAGGAATAATCTCCTCACTCGGAACTGGAGATTTGTATTTCCATCAATGAAAAGGTAGTGAAGTAGTTTGCATTGAATAAGAATTCTCGCCCAGTCTCCCCCGCTTGACGCCTGATCTGATTTTTCAACGGAGGCAAGTGGCGGTTTGCGCAGGAGTGGGGCTGAGACGCCGGAGAAGTCACTCGTTATGGCGTGCAGAGAGGATGCCGATTACAATGTAACTGACATCAGCAATAAGTGGGGATCAGCCAAACATAACAATTAGTTGCCTTAAAAGATGGCAGGGACAGTGAGCGAGTACAGCGAGTATGGCGCCTAGGTGAAAAGACTTCATTAGAGAACTCGGCTAATCCTTTTCTATGTAAAATGACCAGATGACATTAAGACCCAATGTCGTCTAAATATAGAGAGAGCCATGTCTCCAAC
This sequence comes from Gastrophryne carolinensis, assembly GCA_027917425.1. Taxonomy (NCBI): domain Eukaryota; kingdom Metazoa; phylum Chordata; class Amphibia; order Anura; family Microhylidae; genus Gastrophryne; species Gastrophryne carolinensis. Next base: position 31,145,461 of record CM051234.1, read on the forward strand.
TGACTGGCCACGTTCCCTAATCCAAATACTAAACTTCAACCAAACTGGCAACTGTTGAATGTAATGTACATCACTGTCATGTGACCAGGGTCAACTCCAGGTTTATGTGAGCAAGGGAGTCTCAGTGGGCCCATTTGCATGGAGTCACATGTCAGGTCACGTCATGCCACGCTTCAGCTCAGCTGCCACAGATGCCTCCGATTGCCTTCCAGTCTTCACTGCCTTTTCTACTGCCATCTATCATCCTCTAGGCCTTGCCACCTTCTTTGCTGTGCTGATTTTCCTCTGTTTTTTGCTGCCTTTTCCGTTGCTGCTGAAGAGTCCACCATTGCTGCCAGGGCCGGCTTCAGGTTTATGTGGGCCCTTGGGCGGCATGGTCTTGGTGGCCCCCTTTGCGGTGGAGGTTGATTCAATAGATAGATATCACAAAATCGATTGTTCAATGCCTGTTTGATCGAGCGATCTGCGATGTGAGGGTGGGCTGCTTACAGCACAGAGAGCAATCACACCAGAAACACCCCACACACCAATAACAACAAGCTGACACCATCACCGCAACTACACTTTAAACGATTAAATTGGGCCGGTGGAACCCTCCTCAATCACCATCCGATCAAACTCTGCTAGCGAGTAATGCAGACAGTCACCACACACACCTACACACCCCTCTCCACATACAAGCAGGGCACAGGCAATCCACACTAATTCCGCCCCACACTTACCCTGTGGAGAGTCTGATCAGTTCTGCTGTCGAACGATCAGATACAATCAGCTTGCAATCTGCTGGTTCACACACAGTCACCATGCAGCACTGCAAGTTAATTATGAGTCATTCACCCTTGTAACACTATATGATTAGTTACGCTTTCCCAATCAAACAATGAATTAGTTACAATCGATCTTACAGTCTATGGGGTTAATACCCATTTACAATCTTCAGAAATCAGGGTCGTTTTTAGAGCTCCAAGTAAACCAGGTTAGAGGATTTCTAATTGCCAAAAAGGTAGGCCCATGCAAAATGGAAATTTTAAAATTTTAATAAAAAATAAAAAGACAAAAATACAAATAATAAACATAACAAAAGACAATATACAAATGTGCAGAAAAAACTGTTAGAAAATAAAAGGGGAAAAAACACTGAAAATCCTATACCTCATAAAGGGATACAAATTCTTCAGCTTTCCGAGGGTTGGAGGAGCAATGGGTCAGACACACCACGATCAAGGATCGGACCCTCTGTATGTGACCAAGAAAACCATTTCTCCCCCTGGATTTATCCTAAATTCCAAGGGGCTGGAAGGACAGATCTCCACCCCCGGGTGGGTGCTGGGGCCAGGCTGATATTTTATTTGCCTGGGAGCAAATTATTTGTAGTCACCTTTTTAGTTACTTTTTACTCCAAGTTGCTCCCCCCACCTTTCCTTATTAGTGGTGTTTTCTGTTTCTAGATAAGGATTTATTGCCCCTGTGTTCAGGAAGTCTTTGAAAAACTGTGTTTATTTTGTTATAGGATATTTCTGGGGATGAGGCAGAGGGGGAATCATGACATAAATTAGGACATTGGATCTCACAATGGACACACTGAGGGGCATTCCCAATTCTAAGTTGCCCTCTAAGGATCATGCTATTTGGATAAAAACTCTAGTTTGGGTTCACTTGGAAGTGCACCAAACCCCTTTAAACCTGACCTGGGTGTCTAAACGAATCTAGGGCCTGGGGAAAAGTATCCCCAGGGGCATCCTGATTTGTGTCTGTCACAAACATGGGTATCCCCAATTGAGATGCCCCTGTAAAGTGGACCCAAACCCAGGGGTTAAAAGCTTTATGTAGCAGCAGCAGATAGGAGGCTGAGCAGCATTTAAGAGATTCTAACCTCAAAAAATAACATCCATCTCCGCGGCCCCCCCAGTGCTTAGTCTGGTCCGCGCAGTAAGCTTGATCCCACAGTGGTCTCAGCGGTGGCATCCCCGCTTCATTGGTTTGTTCAACACAGCTGCACATGGCAAGCTGGCAGTGGCACACAACAACAAAAAAACACATTGTGCCAGCTGTTAGTGGGCCCCCTGGCCCGCGGCAGCTGACCAGCCTTGCCGGGTGCCAACGCCAGCCCTGATTGCTGCCAATCCTCCTCTGGTCCTCACCACCTTTTTAGTAGCCTCTAATCACATTTCTGACCACCTTCTCCATTGCCACTGATTATCGTCTGGTCCTGAGACCAGGCATCAGCTGGTCTGCATACGGAACACTGGTCCACAGCAGAATCATCCCGCAGCCCAGACCGAGCCTCCTGGCACTTGCCCAGGTAAATGCTGACACTGGCCCTGCATGTAACACATCTTTTCCTATAAAAAGTTTAAAGGGACTGTTTCTTGCAGTGTCAAGTGAAAGCCATAGCAGGGCTTCAAAGTTTGCCCTCCTTTCAATTTCATTTCTCCACACAAAAAATGGTCTAACAGACACTTTGTTCATTGGCATTCTCAGTGTGAGTAAGCCTGACAAGCCACAGTGGTTCTACAGCTGTCTTTGACCACAGCAGAGCATTCTCAAGATTCATAAAGCTGCACCATGACATGCTCTCCCAGCACACTCAGGACCCAGAAACTGAAGCAAGCAAAACGGCTTTACCTTAGAATACATACGGTATTACATATCATCTGAGATTTTAAAATGCTTTATTTTACACTGTTCCCAAGGGAGATAAGGGGGAGGAAGTTAGTGTGTACCTGGACAGGTACTTTAAGCAATGTGTGGCATCCTGATCCTCCCAAGTGTGATGTCACGTGGGATGCCACGAATACATACTGTAGTGCTGATCATATTTTGAGGCTCTTTTGAGGTACCACGCTGCAAAAGAGGTTAGTGCCAATGATCGAGTTTAAGAAGAACCCAAAAAATTCTTTGGTGGACCTTATTCAGCACCTCCTTGATGTGAAACTCCCATTTTAGGTTCTTCAATATAGTATACCTAAGGAACGTTATTTCTAGAGATGAGCGAACTTCTCAAAAATTCGATTCGGGCGATTCGCCGAATTTCTCAGAGAAACTCGTGTTCGTCCGAATCGAACTTTAGCGAACCGCTCATCTCTGGTGGGAGCGTTGAAGGCCGGCTGCGCTGTCAGGGGGCGGCGGAAGCCGGCTTCCTCTGATGACGCGTCCTCTGATGACAGCTGACAGCGCAGCCAGCCTCCCCGCTCCCACCATGCCGGCATTTTTTTTTTTTATTTCAGGGAAAATTCGGTCAGCACGAACCACCAAGAATTCGGGTTCGTGCTGAATCGAATTTTCCCTGAAATTCGGAGCGAATTCAGGTTCGTTAGAACCGATTCGCTCATCCCTAGTTGTTTCCTCAACTCATCATCTCTTCTTGCCCATATATGGATCTTAAAAGGATTTTGGATGGAGTCCTCTTGAGATCCACCATCCACCACCATTTCAGTGGTCTTTTCTGTGTTAAAGACCAAGTTGCTGTCTCTGCAACACAGCTAATCTTTTCAACTGCACCCTGGTAAGCGAATCAGTCCTTGTCAAGCCAAATAACCACGGTATTAGCTGCTAGTTTCAGAACTTTTACTGACATTGCCTTGTAGCCTTCCAACCTGACAAAAAACTGACCCAACCTCACTTGCTCTCTCCTGTCAAAAGGTCCTCATCCAGGTGTATATGTTCTCTGGGACAGTGAGCTTTTCTAACCTATTGACTTTCTTCTGTCCAGTAGAAAATAAACAAAAAGTTCTTGGCTGGATTTGTTTTGATACAGAATGTGTACGTCTTGCTATATAGCACATTTAAACATATCACCCTTCATTCATAGTGGACCATCGGTAACAAAAAGTTAAAGCCCAGCACGGAAACTGGTTCCTTTGGATAGATTCAAATTAAATTCCATCAGAAACCAGCTTTAGAAGCAAAATAGTCCATCCAGCACCCCACAGTGACAGCATTGCTCATCTACAGCTTTAATGCAAATCAGGGTTTAAAGCATCTGTACAGAGGAGTCACTATCTTCTTAGAAGAGGCCCCAGGGGTGGTATTTGGCTCATAGTTTACCTTGCTTGATATGTGCAGAATTTAACTCCACTGGTGCCTGCTACTTCTTTATTTATTTGGATTGAGAATGAATATTATCATTATTGAATACTCAATCTCCTTTACCTTGGTGTTCCAGACTCTCTACAGCATCCAATGCCCTGCTCGTTCCTTGCTCTCCTTCTCTGCTACAGAATCTCCCCAACTCAGAAACCCAAGACCCCACTCCTTTCCTGCTCTAAAGTCCCCTCAACTGGGACAACCAAGATCCTGCTCTCTCCTTGTTTTGTTTCCCTGCTTCATATTTGGCAAAACTGGGGCATCCAAGGCCTTGCTCTTTTTTTTGTTCTTCTTCGTGTCAGACTTACCCCAACTTGGACATAGAAGACCCTGCTCTCTCGTTGTACTCCTTCAGTCTTTTCTTAACTCAAGGTCATCCAAAATGCTGCCCTGTACTTTCTCTCATTCCCCGCTCCAGACTTTCCTCAATTCGGACATCAAAGACCCTGCTCTCTCCTTGCTCTTCTTCTTTGCTACAGTCCTTCCTCAACTTGGGCATTTAACACACTGCCAAGTTTTTACCCTCCTTACATGCTCCAGACTTTCCTCAACTTGGACATCCATGAACCTGATCTTTCTATGCTCTCCTTACCTGCTACAGCCTTTCCTTAACTCAGACATAAAAGACCCCTGCATTCCTCTTGATCTGCTTCTACATCTAAGATCCTGCTTGCTCCTTCCTTGCTCCCGATATTTCCCATTTAGACTCCCAAACCCTGCTTTCTCCTTGCATTGCTCCTGCCTCTCAGACTGGTGTATAATATTCTTGTATCCTTTCTGAACCTTTGTTGGTGGACCTCAAGGCCTGGTTCTTGATCTTCCTAATATTGTCTATGTGCACTTAAGATCTTGAAAAGATTTTTGGTTAAACTGGTCTCCAGGATTTGCTACATGTGGCACCACGCAAACCATACTAATGACCTGAGATCCTATAGTATGTGCTAGTGGTGCTGGAACGTGGTGTAGTGAGCTTCCTTTACGATTTTTGTGCTTGCAATAAGGCTTTCATCAGATGGGCCCTGCACTCTTCCTTATTGGTGGAGGTTCAGCTGCCATGCTTGTGTGCAACCCTTGCAGGCAGGGGTGTAACTTGAGGGGATGCACCAGCACCCAGTAGGTCATTAGGGCCCCACCATTGTTGCTCCTCATCCTCACCTTATTTATCATACTTTTGCTCACTTGGCATCATTTAGAAAAAGGAAGCACTAAGGGGGTTATTTATGAAGGGATAGCGCCAGGTAGCTCCTCGTAGTGGCAGGCAGCGTCTGGTGAATGCCGGGCGCTGTACACAAACCACATTTATGAAAGTGAATCTGGTGAGCGCCTCTAACACCACCATGTAGCGTCACATGTATTATTACAGCCAGGCATCTCAGCATATAGTGCCGGCGCTCTAGCTTCCAGAGCACCAGGTATTACCTTTCCCTCAGTGTCGCTCTCCCATACATTTCAATGGCCGTTCATTTGCTTGTGTTTAAACAGCGTGTTTGACATTTTTTGCTCGAATCATTGTGTCACCTCTCCTGGCTGCAAACACTTTAGACACTTTTTTGACTTTTAATATTTTTATGCAGAATTGTCATTACAGGTCTGCCACCAAAGTGTTAACGTCACAGTGTTATAACAATGTCATTCCATGTGTTTTCGCTTTGTTACTGGTGGATATGTGTTCAAAAACAGACTTTAATCACATAGCGTCTGGCGCCCAGCTTTAGAGCGCTGATGCTGTGTGTGTCCTTTTTTGATAAGTATGGTGTAGAGCGCTGAGAGTCAGTCACACTGAGCTGGAGCTACCTTTCGCTACCTGCAGCGCTGTACTGGTGTCAGAGCGCCCAACATACATAACATTCATCAATGCCGGCCAGGTTACTACAGTGACTGAGGTGTTCTGTTACAGCGTCTGATACCCGCTTACATCGTCTACGAGCGGTCGCTCTAAGCGCCACTATACAGACGCTCATCTGCCGATACCTGGCACTAGTAATGAATCAGCCTCCACGTAAGTGACTAAAAATGTAAAATATATTCGTTTTAGATGCTGGGGAATAGTTTTTTTTTTAAAGGTTTTGGGGTTTCATTAAATGATGCTAAAGGTCCAGTTTAAATAGCAATAAACATTCCAGATTAACTATTGCACCTCGATGACCACTTAGATGGCATTAGCCAATTGTTACAACTAAACACAGCACACGAAAAAAAATTGTGGAACACATCCAACTTTATTTCCTTGAAAAAATAAACAATCTGTATTTAGTTTTCATCTGAACAGCATGTTTTTCTCATACAAAAATGATAAATACAACAGAAGCTGACATAGAAACTTCAGCAGTGTGTACAAAGGAGAAAAAAAATAATACAAGCATTTATAACAGTTCTCATCCAGTCTAAAAATAAGTCACAACCATCTGTGTACAAATCTCCAGATAGTCTTCCTCCAGCAGCAGAAAAATAAGAAGGATCATGGAATGTGTGTCGGAATTAGTTATGTACAATAGCAGCATCGATCACAGACTGGAAACCAGCTTACTAAGTGCCTAACAATGGGATGGAGGGGGGTCAAAAAAAAGGTCCTTATCAACTACAAAGGTTTCCTACAGTCCTTTGAGGAGTTTATTTATAGATATGTATAAAGAAGTCTTTATATGATGTCCAAGGTCGTTCCGTGGATTCAATCCGCTCCTTGTACAGTCTATCAGATACCGAGAACTTCTGTCTCTTTGCCTTACTCCTTTGACTCATTGGCTTTGACTGCAGGCTAAGGAGGAAGGCGGTGTCCACCTCAGTGGTGCTGAACTGGGCTTTGGGAACTGGATGGTTGCTTGCTGGGTTAGTTGGTTGGTTTAGTCCCTGTTGTACAGCACCTCCTTTGTAAGAGCCGACCATTGACAACAAAATAATCTGAGAGCTGTCCACCCTCAGTGGTTCTGAAATTAGCTTCAGACCTTCATGGATTAGAAACTACTTCAGTTGGTTTGTAAAGCATGTACAGAGTTATAGTAGGCACCTGACATTAGCTTTGATTTGGAGCTGTCTAAATTAATGATGTGAACTCAAGGGTTGGTTGCTTTACTTCCTGCTGTTGTAGAGGACCTCAGTGGTAAGAGCAAGTAATTGACAACAGTCATTTAAGTCATGTCTGCCATCAATGGTTCTAGATTAAGCTTCAAAACTATTTTGGTTGGGTGGTGAAGCATATTGAGTGTAATTATAGACAGCTAACCTTAGCTTAAGGGGGGGCTTTATGAGTTGTCTAAACCAGGGTTTCCCAACCTCTTTTCCCCTACATTTTGCAATTATCTCAAGTACCATCTGCACCACCACTAAAACAGATCTTCCCAGGAGCTTCATTCTTACAGTTAGTTGACTTGGCCACATCCTATTAGAGCAGTAGCTTGTCTGAAGTGCTTCACGTCCCCCCACTTTCACTCCCAGTGGCCTTCCCTACCACTAGATGGGAACTGTTGGTCTAAACCAATAGTAATGAATCATCCGGTTTAGTAGGCAACAAATAATATTTGGCTTGTTGTTTCATGTCACCTAGTATCAAGGCCACTGTCAAATAGTATATTTAGAGGCTGTCTCCACCCATGGTACTTAAATAAGCTTTAGAATTATCTACAACTGGTTAAATAAGTGATTAATGAACTAACATCCAGGAGGCATATTCAGAAGTTGTCCACCTCCATGGTTTTGACATGTTTAGATACAATCATTAATAAATTAACCAGACCTGGTTGGTCTCAAACAAGTATTCGGAGCTGTCTAAACCAACTAACCTCCAGGACGTGGTTGGTGACAGCCATGACAATGAGTAATCCTATAGTGAAGGTGTTGTAGAGTATTGTAGAGTACCTAGTTTATATTACAAGACAAGAATCAAGCCTAAGATAATAATAGACAGCATCGACTGCTCATATACTAGTTGTGTGATCACTTAAAAGTTAAAGTGATTGAAAAAAAGCCTAAACCAGGAGCTGTCTATGTCCTAGAACCTGAAGTAAGATGTAGACCCATGTTTAAATATTCATAGTGACATCGACCTGTGCCTGCCGATTTAGAAAACTAGACTTGAACACTAAGGGTGGAGCTGTCCACTCTAGAGGTGCTGAAGTTTCAGAACTTTGTTGTCATGGTGACATCTACCTAAAAATGGCTGTTAATGTAGAGCAGTGTTACCCAACCCTCTCCTCTAGAGCCATCGGTGGGTCATGTTTTTTGGATCTCCAAATAGCCAGCTTCTAGAGCCATTTTGCACTAATTGTTTAACCTGTGCATCTTGGTGGAGATCTTCTAAACCTGATCTCTTGGTGGCTCTAGAGGAGAGGGTTGGGGAATACTGATGTAGAGTGACTAAATGGTCAATCTACTGCATTGACGGCAGCCTATTTCAAGAGCTGTCCACTCAAGAGGTGCTGAACTAAGCCTCAGGATTTGGTTGACCTATGGTCATGGTGACCATTACTCATAACAGTGCTTGTTAGTGCCGAGCATCTAGATGACAAGTATACATTGGTTTTTACAGTTTTGTATACATCACACTGTGAAGATAACAGAATACTGAGCCATGCAGGTTAACAGCCGAGCGATACATCAGGCTAGACCTCCCCATTGAGAAATGGGACTAGCTGACAGACCCTTTGGAGGCAACATCTCCAAGGTAAAAGGTGAGCTCAAACCAAATGTAGACTTGGCCGACTTCACATGGTGGGGAACGATAGGCCCATGGAGTAAAAGCCAAGGCCCTTGAGCTTCTCCTCAGTTCTGGCCTTTTGTTTCAAATGGACCTTTCCATGCCGTTTCTTTTCATCGCTCCTGGCAAACCTTCGGCCGCAGAGGTCACAGGAGAAAGGTTTTTCCCCAGTGTGGGTCCTGATGTGAGTGGTCAGGTGGTCACTGCGGCTAAAGTTCCTCAGGCAGATTCGGCACTGGAAGGGCTTATGCCCAGTATGGATTCTTAGGTGCCTGTTGAGCTCATCTGAGCGGGCGAAGCTCCGGATACAGTTTTCTACTGGACAAGCAAATGCCTTCTCGTTGGGTTTGGGCCGAAAGCACTTGGCTGGGAACTTATTCCTTCGGTATTTCCTCCTGGGCTCTGCTAATAGGTTGCCAGAGTTGGGTTGGGGAACAGTGCTGGCCGTTGGGGAAAGTCCTAAAAAGTCTGTGGAGATAAGTGGAGGAGATTGCTTGAGGATATCTTCTTGGTTGAGCAGCCCTGTCATCTGCTGGCTGAGCTGGTACTTGGAATCAGGTAGGAGCTGAGACTTAAGGTCCATCTTGGTTTCAGAAAAATCACAGGGGGAGGCCTGAAAAGTGTCTGGCTGACAGGAGAAGTCAATGGTGTTGTACATAGCAGAGTCATCTACTACATTGTTCATGTGGGGCTGGCAGCAGGCGGACATCATATTCTCCACCTTGGACTCCAAAGGGTGGAACATGGGAGAAGAATTCTCGGGGGGCAAAAATCCCTCTGCTGGGTAGGAAACCGGGGCAATGTTCTGAGATATCTGGTGATCCCACTGGACGTTGAAGGAATCAAGGGTGGGCGATATGGGGGACAAGTCAATTTCTTGCTTGCTGGGTAAATTTTTTGGCTCAAAGAAATATTGGACGTTGCAGGGGTTTCCCAAGTTGGGGGAGCTGGGCACTGTGTGAAGGTCCTCAGTACTGCTGAAGGCAGAATAAAGCTGGCTAGGGTAGCCTTGCTGGACAGAGATATTAAGGTTGGGTTGGGAGTAGAGGTCCATGTGGTTCTGGAGGGCTTCAGGGACAGAATACAGTGTCTCCTGTCGATGGACCCTTGGCGGTGCAGAAAAAGGAGAAAGACCCAGGATTCCTGACATCAGGTTAAAGAGGGCCTCCTGATCATGGAGCTGCTCGGCTCCCGTCTCGATGAAGAAGCTGCCGGAGTAGTTGACAGGGAGGGGTGGGGAGGGCTGACTGCTCAGATAGAAGTAGTCTGGATTTTCCTCGTTGGGTGGATTCACGAGCGCTCCTAAGGGATAAATAAAAGGATCAGGGTGAGTAAAACAATTTGCATCCTCCCCCTCCTCACTAGACTGGTGACATTTAACAGCTCCAGCATGACTTAGTCATCAGAATGCAGAACTCGACTAAGGCGGCATGAGAGCCCCCCCTTAAAATCTCTCACGTGTAGGATGAGATTTGGGAATTAAAGAAGAATTCCGCTCAATGCTATTCTTAAACGTGCCCTCTCAGATGACCATACATGAGGCTGGTGGACCAATCAGCAACCAGTATTTCTTGCTTAGTTACCAATGTAGAATGATGGGGCCCCAAAATAAATATGAATTAACCATTAAGTTCTCCTACGACAACATTATCCATAGGAATTCGCACTGATTGGTCACCCAGATTTCCGCATGTGTGGTGAAAAGTAGGGTGTCCATAGAGTGTCTAGAGAGCGTTCTAGTGTCCAGAACAATACAATGGTCCTCATATAACAGATTTATATTACACATGGAAGGCTCCTTGGCCAATCAAAATCTTCCTATCCACACACTTTACAATCAGATTGTTTGCTTTATATTCAATGTAAATGAAACTGTACTGTATAGATAGTATAGGAGGCTTAACTAAATATAGTCAGACACAGATTGTGCAGTCAGATTGTGGAGTGTATGTGTCTAAATGCTGAACACCTAGCTTAAAATCTGAGATCTGTGCGATCTTACAATCTGACGGTGTGATCGTACTAACGCTAAACACGTGTTGTGTGATTTAACCAATTGTGGTCATACTAATCTGATTGTGCGATCTTACAATCTGACGGTGTGATCTTACTAATGCTAAACACGTGTTGTGTGATTTAACCAATTGTGGCCATACTAATCTGATTGTGTGATCTTACAATCTGACGGTGTGATCTTACTAATGCTAAACATGTGTTGTGTGATTTAACCAATTGTGGTCATACTAATCTGATTGTGTGATCTTACAATCTGACGGTGTGATCGTACTAACGCTAAACACGTTGTGTGATTTAACAAATTGTGGCCATACTAATCTGATTGTGCGATCTTACAATCCGACGGTGTGATCTTACTAATGCTAAACACGTGTTGTGTGATTTAACCAATTGTGGCCATACTAATCTGACGGTGTGATCTTACTAACGCTAAACACGTGTTGTGTGATTTAACCTATTGTGGCAATACTAATCTGATTGTGCGATCTTACTAAGGCTAGATATACACCATACAACCTTAAAATCTGATGGTGCAATCTTAATAATGCTTATTAGCAATCTTAATGGGTGACACATCCAATACAATCTGATTCTGAGAGTGTCAAACACACCTTGCAATCTGATAGTTTACTGATCTGACTCTGTACACGTATTGTGCAGTCAGATTGTAATATGTCTGTGTCCAAATGCTGACCAAACATATTACAATCTGATGGTGTGATCTAATGCTGATCAAACACGTTACAATCTGATGGTGTGATCTTACCAATGCTAAACACTTAATGTGCGATTTTACTAATACTAACTGTACCAATCTGATTGTGAGTGATTTTACTACAGCTAGACACACACACCATACAACCTGATTGGGATCATCTGACCAATGCTAGACATACACCTTAAAATCTGATGGTGTAACCTTACTAATGCCGACCAAACACGTTACAATCTGATGGTGAGATCTAATGCTGATCAAACACGTTACAATCTGATGGTGTGATCTTACTAATACTAATCAAACACGTTACAATCTGATGGTGTGATCTGACCAATGCTGATCAAACACGTTACAATCTGATGGTGAGATCTTACTAATGCTGATCAAACACGTTACAATCTGATGGTGTGATCTGACCAATGCTGATCAAACACGTTACAATCTGATGGTGTGATCTTACTAATGCTGATCAAACACGTTACAATCTGATGGTGTGATCTAATGCTGATCAAACACGTTACAATCTGATGGTGTGATCTAATGCTGATCAAACACGTTACAATCTGATGGTGTGATCTAATGCTGATCAAACACGTTACAATCTGATGGTGTGATCTAATGCTGATCAAACACGTTACAATCTGATGGTGTGATCTAATGCTGATCAAACACGTTACAATCTGATGGTGTGATCTAATGCTGATCAAACACGTTACAATCTGATGGTGTGATTTTACTAATACTAATCAAACACGTTACAATCTGATGGTGAGATCCTACTAATGCTGATCAAACACGTTACAATCTGATGGTGTGATCTAATGCTGATCAAACACGTTACAATCTGATGGTGTGATCTAATGCTGATCAAACACGTTACAATCTGATGGTGTGATCTAATGCTGATCAAACACGTTACAATCTGATGGTGTGATCTAATGCTGATCAAACACGTTACAATCTGATGGTGAGATCTAATGCTGATCAAACACGTTACAATCTGATGGTGTGATCTAATGCTGATCAAACACGTTACAATCTGATGGTGTGATTTTACTAATACTAATCAAACACGTTACAATCTGATGGTGAGATCCTACTAATGCTGATCAAACACGTTACAATCTGATGGTGTGATCTAATGCTGATCAAACACGTTACAATCTGATGGTGTGATTTTACTAATACTAATCAAACACGTTACAATCTGATGGTGAGATCTTACTAATGCTGATCAAACACGTTACAATCTGATGGTGTGATTTTACTAATACTAATCAAACACGTTACAATCTGATGGTGTGATCTTACTAATGCTGATCAAACACGTTACAATCTGATGGTGTGATTTTACTAATACTAATCAAACACGTTACAATCTGATGGTGTGATTTTACTAATACTAATCAAACACGTTACAATCTGATGGTGTGATCTTACTAATGCTGATCAAACACGTTACAATCTGATGGTGTGATTTTACTAATACTAATCAAACACGTTACAATCTGATGGTGTGATCTTACTAATGCTGATCAAACCCTTTATATTCTGATTTTGTTATCTTACTATTACTGGACACCCAAACCTTAACGTCTGATTGTGTGACCCTACTAACGCTAGATGGCTCAGCAGCCTGATTTCAGATTTCAGCCGGTGTGCTTTTTTTAATATAAATAAGGCTGACAGATGATCGCGCCTAGCGAGCGAATAATGAATAAAAACATCTCCATGGAACCCATTCGCCACAGCGATCAGGATATTTTTAGCATCTCCGATTGGCGATGTGGAGTTAAAAATACAGCCGTGGAAGGGACGCCGCTTACCTTCAGTGATGGGAGCTGGAGCGTCCTTCCCGGCCTCGGAGGCAGCCGATTGGTCCACCGGTGACCCCACGGCCCGGTCGCCCTGCGCCTTCAGGTCAGGCTCCTGCTGGAATCTGGGATAAAGGGAATCCTGGCAGGAGAGGTCCATGATGCGTAGCTGCATGGGATGGAGGCAGGCTCCCTTATACAAGTGCTAATGGCGCTATTGTGAGGGATGTTGAAGCCGGGAGCCCCCCTGCCTTGCCTTTGCCTTGCCTGCCAGCAATGAATGTTACCATGCTCGGGCTCGGCAGCCCCCTTTATATATGTGCGGCAGGGGCTGCCTCTGATCTTCCGCTGCTGGGGAGCAATCCTTTTCAGGAATCTCCAGTGATGTCGCTGTGATGTAAATGCCCAAATATGGAGACAGGATGTAGGATGGGGACTCCCAAAAAGGAGATGCTCGCGACGCCTCGCTTCTCGCTTCTCGCTGTTGTGTCGGCTTTTAATAATAAAATAAAAAAAAAAAAATAAAAAACCCCACCAGGAAAAGTTGTGAATTCTGCCGGCGACCGTCGCAATTAACTGGCCGGAGAAGCCTTTCATACATAGAGCTGCAATGCAGCATCGCCTCGCCGCTAATATAACGGCCAGTTATTTCATTGCCAGTGTTAGAGGTATGAATGGGAAAAATAAATCAACGCTCAATCAATTCAGTCCTATTATAAATGGCTTTTAAAGTATTTTAAGTATTTTATGTATTATTTATTTATGAATTTATTATTTATGTATTAAGTATTTAAAGTATTTTATGGCTTTTAAAGGATTTTGACTATCCTGGGTTTTGGTCCTTTCCCCCCCGGGGAACCCTGATCGGGAAAGCGCTGCTGGGATCGGAACAGCGCCGCACTCGGCTCCCTTCGCTGCCGCTCGGCTGCTTAGCCGTCCAGGTGGCTGAGGGGTTTATTCATGAAGGGATAGCGTTAGGTAGCGTCTGGTGAACGCCGGGCGTAAAAAAACACAAAACCACATTTATGAAGGCGAATCTGGTGAGCGCCTCTAACAGCGTCATGTAGCGTCACGTGAATTATTACAGGCAGGTCAGTGTATAGCACCTCTAACAGCGCCATGTAGCGTCACATGTATTATTACAGGCAGGTCAGTGTATAGCACCTCTAACAGCGCCATGTAGTGTCACATGTATTATTACAGGCAGGTCAGTGTATAGCGCCTCTAACAGCGCCATGTAGCGTCACATGTATTATTACAGGCAGGTCAGTGTATAGCACCTCTAACAGCGTCATGTAGCGTCACATGTATTATTACAGGCAGGTCAGTGTATAGCACCTCTAACAGCGCCATGTAGCGTCACATGTATTATTACAGGCAGGTCAGTGTATAGCGCCTCTAACAGCGCCATGTAGCGTCACATGTATTATTACAGGCAGGTCAGTGTATAGCGCCTCTAACAGCGCCATGTAGCGTCACATGTATTATTACAGGCAGGTCAGTGTATAGCGCCTCTAACAGCGCCATGTAGCGTCACATGTATTATTACAGGCAGGTCAGTGTATAGCGCCTCTAACAGCGCCATGTAGCGTCACATGTATTATTACAGGCAGGTCAGTGTATAGCGCCTCTAACAGCGCCATGTAGCGTCACATGTATTATTACAGGCAGGTCAGTGTATAGCGCCTCTAACAGCGTCATGTAGTGTCACATGTATTATTACAGGCAGCTCAGTGTATAGCGCCTCTAACAGCGCCATGTAGCGTCACATGTATTATTACAGGCAGGTCAGTGTATAGCGCCTCTAACAGCGTCATGTAGCGTCACATGTATTATTACAGGCAGGTCAGTATATAGCGCCTCTAACAGCGCCATGTAGTGTCACATGCATTATTACAGGCAGGTCAGTGTATAGCGCCTCTAACAGCGCCATGTAGCGTCACATGTATTATTACAGGCAGGTCAGTGTATAGCGCCTCTAACAGCGCCATGTAGTGTCACATGCATTATTACAGGCAGGTCAGCGTATAGCGCCTCTAACAGCGCCATGTAGCGTCACATGTATTATTACAGGCAGGTCAGTGTATAGCGCCTCTAACAGCGCCATGTAGCGTCACATGTATTATTACAGGCAGGTCAGTGTATAGCGCCTCTAACAGCGTCATGTAGCGTCACATGTATTATTACAGGCAGGTCAGTGTATAGCACCTCTAACAGCGCCATGTAGCATCACATGAATTATTACAGGCAGGTCAGTGTATAGCACCTCTAACAGCGCCATGTAGTGTCATATGTATTATTACAGGCGGCTCAGTGTATAGCGCCTCTAACAGCGCCATGTAGCGTCACATGTATTATTACAGGCAGGTCAGTGTATAGCGCCTCTAACAGCGTCATGTAGTGTCATATGTATTATTACAGGCAGGTCAGTGTATAGCGCCTCTAACAGCGCCATGTAGCGTCACATGTATTATTACAGGCAGGTCAGTGTATAGCGCCTCTAACAGCGCCATGTAGCGTCACATGTATTATTACAGGCAGGTCAGTGTATAGCACCTCTAACAGCGCCATGTAGCGTCACATGTATTATTACAGGCAGGTCAGTGTATAGCGCCTCTAACAGCGCCATGTAGTGTCACATGTATTATTACAGGCAGGTCAGTGTATAGCACCTCTAACAGCGCCATGTAGTGTCATATGTATTATTACAGGCGGCTCAGTGTATAGCGCCTCTAACAGCGCCATGTAGCGTCACATGTATTATTACAGGCAGGTCAGTGTATAGCGCCTCTAACAGCGTCATGTAGTGTCATATGTATTATTACAGGCAGGTCAGTGTATAGCGCCTCTAACAGCGCCATGTAGCGTCACATGTATTATTACAGGCAGGTCAGTGTATAGCGCCTCTAACAGCGCCATGTAGCGTCACATGTATTATTACAGGCAGGTCAGTGTATAGCGCCTCTAACAGCGCCATGTAGCGTCACATGTATTATTACAGGCAGGTCAGTGTATAGCACCTCTAACAGCGCCATGTAGCGTCACATGTATTATTACAGGCAGGTCAGTGTATAGCGCCTCTAACAGCGCCATGTAGCGTCACATGTATTATTACAGGCAGGTCAGTGTATAGCGCCTCTAACAGCGTCATGTAGTGTCATATGTATTATTACAGGCAGGTCAGTGTATAGCGCCTCTAACAGCGCCATGTAGCGTCACATGTATTATTACAGGCAGGTCAGTGTATAGCGCCTCTAACAGCGTCATGTAGTGTCATATGTATTATTACAGGCAGGAAAGTGTATAGCGCCTCTAACAGCGCCATGTAGCGTCACATGTATTATTACAGGCAGGTCAGTGTATAGCGCCTCTAACAGCGCCATGTAGCGTCACATGTATTATTACAGGCAGGTCAGTGTATAGCGCCTCTAACAGCGTCATGTAGTGTCACATGTATTATTACAGGCAGGTCAGTGTATAGCGCCTCTAACAGCGTCATGTAGCGTCACATGTATTATTACAGGCAGGTCAGTATATAGCGCCTCTAACAGCGCCATGTAGTGTCACATGCATTATTACAGGCAGGTCAGTGTATAGCGCCTCTAACAGCGCCATGTAGCGTCACATATATTATTACAGGCAGGTCAGTGTATAGCGCCTCTAACAGCGCCATGTAGCGTCACATATATTATTACAGGCAGGTCAGTGTATAGCGCCTCTAACAGCGCCATGTAGTGTCACATGTATTATTACAGGCAGGTCAGTGTATAGCACCTCTAACAGCGCCATGTAGCGTCACATGTATTATTACAGGCAGGTCAGTGTATAGCGCCTCTAACAGCGTCATGTAGCGTCACATGTATTATTACAGGCAGGTCAGTATATAGCGCCTCTAACAGCGCCATGTAGTGTCACATGCATTATTACAGGCAGGTCAGTGTATAGCGCCTCTAACAGCGCCATGTAGCGTCACATGTATTATTACAGGCAGGTCAGTGTATAGCGCCTCTAACAGCGCCATGTAGTGTCACATGTATTATTACAGGCAGGTCAGTGTATAGCACCTCTAACAGCGCCATGTAGCGTCATATGTATTATTACAGGCAGGTCAGCGTATAGCGCCTCTAACAGCGCCATGTAGCGTCACATGTATTATTACAGGCAGGTCAGTGTATAGCGCCTCTAACAGCGCCATGTAGCGTCACATGTATTATTACAGGCAGGTCAGTGTATAGCGCCTCTAACAGCGCCATGTAGCGTCACATGTATTATTACAGGCAGGTCAGTGTATAGCGCCTCTAACAGCGTCATGTAGCGTCACATGTATTATTACAGGCAGGTCAGTGTATAGCACCTCTAACAGCGCCATGTAGCGTCACATGTATTATTACAGGCAGGTCAGTGTATAGCACCTCTAACAGCGCCATGTAGTGTCACATGTATTATTACAGGCAGGTCAGTGTATAGCACCTCTAACAGCGCCATGTAGCGTCACATGTATTATTACAGGCAGGTCAGTGTATAGCGCCTCTAACAGCGCCATATAGCGTCACATGTATTATTACAGGCAGGTCAGTGTATAGCGCCTCTAACAGCGCCATGTAGCGTCCCATGTATTATTACAGGCAGGTCAGTGTATAGCACCTCTAACAGCGCCATGTAGCGTCACATGTATTATTACAGGCAGGTCAGTGTATAGCGCCTCTAACAGCGTCATGTAGCGTCACATGTATTATTACAGGCAGGTCAGTATATAGCGCCTCTAACAGCGTCATGTAGTGTCACATGTATTATTACAGGCAGGTCAGTGTATAGCGCCTCTAACAGCGCCATGTAGCGTCACATGTATTATTACAGGCAGGTCAGTATATAGCGCCTCTAACAGCGCCATGTAGCGTCACATGTATTATTACAGGCAGGTCAGTGTATAGCGCCTCTAACAGCGCCATGTAGCGTCACATGTATTATTACAGGCAGGTCAGTGTATAGCGCCTCTAACAGCGCCATGTAGCGTCACATGTATTATTACAGGCAGGTCAGTGTATAGCACCTCTAACAGCGCCATGTAGCGTCACATGTATTATTACAGGCAGGTCAGTGTATAGCGCCTCTAACAGCGTCATGTAGCGTCACATGTATTATTACAGGCAGGTCAGTATATAGCGCCTCTAACAGCGCCATGTAGCGTCACATGTATTATTACAGGCAGGTCAGTATATAGCGCCTCTAACAGCGCCATGTAGTGTCACATGTATTATTACAGGCAGGTCAGTGTATAGCGCCTCTAACAGCGCCATGTAGCGTCACATGTATTATTACAGGCAGGTCAGTGTATAGCACCTCTAACAGCGCCATGTAGCGTCACATGTATTATTACAGGCAGGTCAGTGTATAGCGCCTCTAACAGCGCCATGTAGCGTCACATGTATTATTACAGGCAGGTCAGTGTATAGCGCCTCTAACAGCGCCATGTAGCGTCACATGTATTATTACAGGCAGGTCAGTGTATAGCGCCTCTAACAGCGCCATGTAGTGTCACATGTATTATTACAGGCAGGTCAGTGTATAGCGCCTCTAACAGCGCCATGTAGCGTCACATGTATTATTACAGGCAGGTCAGTATATAGCGCCTCTAACAGCGCCATGTAGTGTCACATGCATTATTACAGGCAGGTCAGTGTATAGCGCCTCTAACAGCGCCATGTAGCGTCACATGTATTATTACAGGCAGGTCAGTGTATAGCGCCTCTAACAGCGCCATGTAGCGTCACATGTATTATTACAGGCAGGTCAGTATATAGCGCCTCTAACAGCGCCATGTAGTGTCACATGTATTATTACAGGCAGGTCAGTGTATAGCGCCTCTAACAGCGCCATGTAGTGTCACATGTATTATTACAGGCAGGTCAGTGTATAGCACCTCTAACAGCGCCATGTAGCGTCATATGTATTATTACAGGCAGGTCAGCGTATAGCGCCTCTAACAGCGCCATGTAGCGTCACATGTATTATTACAGGCAGGTCAGTGTATAGCGCCTCTAACAGCGCCATGTAGTGTCACATGTATTATTACAGGCAGGTCAGTGTATAGCGCCTCTAACAGCGTCATGTAGCGTCACATGTATTATTACAGGCAGGTCAGTGTATAGCGCCTCTAACAGCGCCATGTAGCGTCACATGTATTATTACAGGCAGGTCAGTGTATAGCACCTCTAACAGCGCCATGTAGCGTCACATGTATTATTACAGGCAGGTCAGTGTATAGCGCCTCTAACAGCGCCATGTAGCGTCACATGTATTATTACAGGCAGGTCAGTGTATAGCACCTCTAACAGCGCCATGTAGCGTCATATGTATTATTACAGGCAGGTCAGTGTATAGCGCCTCTAACAGCGCCATGTAGCGTCACATGTATTATTACAGGCAGGTCAGTGTATAGCACCTCTAACAGCGCCATGTAGCGTCACATGTATTATTACAGGCAGGTCAGTGTATAGCGCCTCTAACAGCGTCATGTAGCGTCACATGTATTATTACAGGCAGGTCAGTGTATAGCACCTCTAACAGCGCCATGTAGCGTCATATGTATTATTACAGGCAGGTCAGTGTATAGCGCCTCTAACAGCGCCATGTAGCGTCACATGTATTATTACAGGCAGGTCAGTGTATAGTGCCTCTAACAGCGCCATGTAGCGTCACATGTATTATTACAGGCAGCTCAGTGTATAGCGCCTCTAACAGCGTCATGTAGCGTCACATGTATTATTACAGGCAGGTCAGTGTATAGCACCTCTAACAGCGCCATGTAGCGTCACATGTATTATTACAGGCAGGTCAGTGTATAGCACCTCTAACAGCGCCATGTAGCGTCACATGTATTATTACAGGCAGGTCAGTGTATAGCACCTCTAACAGCGCCATGTAGCGTCACATGTATTATTACAGGCAGGTCAGTGTATAGCGCCTCTAACAGCGTCATGTAGCGTCACATGTATTATTACAGGCAGGTCAGTGTATAGCACCTCTAACAGCGCCATGTAGCGTCATATGTATTATTACAGGCAGGTCAGTGTATAGCGCCTCTAACAGCGCCATGTAGCGTCACATGTATTATTACAGGCAGGTCAGTGTATAGCGCCTCTAACAGCGCCATGTAGCGTCACATGTATTATTACAGGCAGCTCAGTGTATAGCGCCTCTAACAGCGTCATGTAGCGTCACATGTATTATTACAGGCAGGTCAGTGTATAGCGCCTCTAACAGCGTCATGTAGCGTCACATGTATTATTACAGGCAGGTCAGTGTATAGCACCTCTAACAGCGCCATGTAGCGTCACATGTATTATTACAGGCAGGTCAGTGTATAGCACCTCTAACAGCGCCATGTAGCGTCACATGTATTATTACAGGCAGGTCAGTGTATAGCGCCTCTAACAGCGTCATGTAGCGTCACATGTATTATTACAGGCAGGTCAGTGTATAGCACCTCTAACAGCGCCATGTAGCGTCACATGTATTATTACAGGCAGGTCAGTGTATAGCGCCTCTAACAGCGCCATGTAGCGTCACATGTATTATTACAGGCAGATCAGTGTATAGCGCCTCTAACAGCGCCATGTAGTGTCACATGTATTATTACAGGCAGGTCAGTGTATAGCGCCTCTAACAGCGCCATGTAGCGTCACATGTATTATTACAGGCAGGTCAGTGTATAGCACCTCTAACAGCGCCATGTAGCGTCACATGTATTATTACAGGCAGGTCAGTGTATAGCGCCTCTAACAGCGTCATGTAGCGTCACATGTATTATTACAGGCAGGTCAGTATATAGCGCCTCTAACAGCGCCATGTAGTGTCACATGCATTATTACAGGCAGGTCAGCGTATAGCGCCTCTAACAGCGCCATGTAGCGTCACATGTATTATTACAGGCAGGTCAGTGTATAGCGCCTCTAACAGCGCCATGTAGTGTCACATGTATTATTACAGGCAGGTCAGTGTATAGCACCTCTAACAGCGCCATGTAGCGTCATATTTATTATTACAGGCAGGTCAGTGTATAGCGCCTCTAACAGCGCCATGTAGCGTCACATGTATTATTACAGGCAGGTCAGTGTATAGCGCCTCTAACAGCGCCATGTAGCGTCACATGTATTATTACAGGCAGGTCAGTGTATAGCGCCTCTAACAGCGTCATGTAGCGTCACATGTAATATTACAGGCAGGTCAGTGTATAGCGCCTCTAACAGCGCCATGTAGCGTCATATGTATTATTACAGGCAGGTCAGTGTATAGCGCCTCTAACAGCGCCATGTAGCGTCACATGTATTATTACAGGCAGGTCAGTGTATAGCACCTCTAACAGCGCCATGTAGCGTCACATGTATTATTACAGGCAGGTCAGTGTATAGCGCCTCTAACAGCGTCATGTAGCGTCACATGTATTATTACAGGCAGGTCAGTGTATAGCACCTCTAACAGCGCCATGTAGCGTCACATGTATTATTACAGGCAGGTCAGTGTATAGCACCTCTAACAGCGCCATGTAGCGTCACATGTATTATTACAGGCAGGTCAGTATATAGCGCCTCTAACAGCGCCATGTAGTGTCACATGTATTATTACAGGCAGGTCAGTGTATAGCGCCTCTAACAGCGCCATGTAGCGTCACATGTATTATTACAGGCAGGTCAGTATATAGCGCCTCTTACAGCGCCATGTAGTGTCACATGTATTATTACAGGCAGGTCAGTGTATAGCGCCTCTAACAGCGTCATGTAGTGTCACATGTATTATTACAGGCAGGTCAGTGTATAGCACCTCTAACAGCGCCATGTAGTGTCACATGTATTATTACAGGCAGGTCAGTATATAGCGCCTCTAACAGCGCCATGTAGTGTCACATGTATTATTACAGGCAGGTCAGTGTATAGCGCCTCTAACAGCGTCATGTAGCGTCACATGTATTATTACAGGCAGCTCAGTGTATAGCACCTCTAACAGCGCCATGTAGCGTCACATGTATTATTACAGGCAGGTCAGTGTATAGCACCTCTAACAGCGCCATGTAGCGTCACATGTATTATTACAGGCAGGTCAGTATATAGCGCCTCTAACAGCGCCATGTAGTGTCACATGTATTATTACAGGCAGGTCAGTGTATAGCGCCTCTAACAGTGCCATGTAGCGTCACATGTATTATTACAGGCAGGTCAGTATATAGCGCCTCTAACAGCGCCATGTAGTGTCACATGTATTATTACAGGCAGGTCAGTGTATAGCGCCTCTAACAGCGCCATGTAGCGTCACATGTATTATTACAGGCAGGTCAGTGTATAGCGCCTCTAACAGCGCCATGTAGTGTCACATGTATTATTACAGGCAGGTCAGTGTATAGCGCCTCTAACAGCGCCATGTAGCGTCACATGTATTATTACAGGCAGGTCAGTATATAGCGCCTCTAACAGCGCCATGTAGCGTCACATGTATTATTACAGGCAGGTCAGTGTATAGCGCCTCTAACAGCGCCATGTAGCGTCACATGTATTATTAGAGGCGGCTCAGTGTATAGCGCCTCTAACAGCATCATGTAGCGTCACATGTATTATTACAGGCAGCTCAGTGTATAGCGCCTCTAACAGCGCCATGTAGCGTCACATGTATTATTACAGGCAGGTCAGTGTATAGCGCCTCTAACAGCATCATGTAGCGTCACATGTATTATTACAGGCAGCTCAGTGTATAGCGCCTCTAACAGCGCCATGTAGCGTCACATGTATTATTACAGGCAGGTCAGTGTATAGCGCCTCTAACAGCGTCATGTAGTGTCACATGTATTATTACAGGCAGGTCAGTGTATAGCGCCTCTAACAGCGTCATGTAGCGTCACATGTATTATTACAGGCAGGTCAGTGTATAGCGCCTCTAACAGCGTCATGTAGCGTCACATGTATTATTACAGGCAGGTCAGTGTATAGCACCTCTAACAGCGCCATGTAGTGTCACATGTATTATTACAGGCAGGTCAGTGTATAGCGCCTCTAACAGCGTCATGTAGTGTCACATGTATTATTACAGGCAGGTCAGTGTATAGCGCCTCTAACAGCGTCATGTAGTGTCACATGTATTATTACAGGCAGGTCAGTGTATAGCGCCTCTAACAGCGCCATGTAGTGTCACATGTATTATTACAGGCAGGTCAGTGTATAGCGCCTCTAACAGCGTCATGTAGCGTCACATGTATTATTACAGGCAGGTCAGTGTATAGCGCCTCTAACAGCGCCATGTAGCGTCACATGTATTATTACAGGCAGGCCAGTGTATAGCGCCTCTAACAGCGTCATGTAGCGTCACATGTATTATTACAGGAAGATCAGTGTATAGCACCTCTAACAGCGCCATGTAGCGTCACATGTATTATTACAGGCAGGTCAGTGTATAGCGCCTCTAACAGCGTCATGTAGTGTCACATGTATTATTACAGGCAGGTCAGTGTATAGCGCCTCTAACAGCGCCATGTAGCGTCACATGTATTATTACAGGAAGATCAGTGTATAGCACCTCTAACAGCGCCATGTAGTGTCACATGTATTATTACAGGCAGGTCAGTGTATAGCACCTCTAACAGCGCCATGTAGCGTCACATGTATTATTACAGGCAGGTCAGTGTATAGCGCCTCTAACAGCGTCATGTAGTGTCACATGTATTATTACAGGCGGCTCAGTGTATAGCGCCTCTAACAGCGCCATGTAGTGTCACATGTATTATTACAGGCAGGTCAGTGTATAGCGCCTCTAACAGCGCCATGTAGCGTCACATGTATTATTACAGGCAGGCCAGTGTATAGCGCCTCTAACAGCGTCATGTAGAGTCACATGTATTATTACAGGCAGGTCAGTGTATAGCACCTCTAACAGCGCCATGTAGCGTCACATGTATTATTACAGGCAGGTCAGTGTATAGCGCCTCTAACAGCGCTATGTAGCGTCACATGTATTATTACAGGCAGGGCAGTGTATAGCGCCTCTAACAGCGCCATGTAGCGTCACATGTATTGTTACAGGCAGGTCAGTGTATAGCACCTCTAACAGCGCCATGTAGCGTCACATGTATTATTACAGGCAGGTCAGTGTACAGCGCTTCTAACAGCGCCATGTAGCGTCACATGTATTATTACAGGCAGCTCAGTGTATAGCGCCTCTAACAGCGTCATGTAGCGTCACATGTATTATTACAGGCAGGTGAGTGTATAGCACCTCTAACAGCGCCATGTAGCGTCACATGTATTATTACAGGCAGGTCAGTGTATAGCGCCTCTAACAGCGTCATGTAGCGTCACATGTATTATTACAGGCAGGTGAGTGTATAGCACCTCTAACAGCGCCATGTAGCGTCACATGTATTATTACAGGCAGGTCAGTGTATAGCACCTCTAACAGCGCCATGTAGCGTCACATGTATTATTACAGGCAGGTCAGTGTATAGCGCCTCTAACAGCGTCATGTAGTGTCACATGTATTATTACAGGCAGGTCAGTGTATAGCGCCTCTAACAGCGCCATGTAGCGTCACATGTATTATTACAGGCAGGTCAGTGTATAGCGCCTCTAACAGCGCCATGTAGTGTCACATGTATTATTACAGGCAGGTCAGTGTATAGCGCCTCTAACAGCGTCATGTAGCGTCACATGTATTATTACAGGCAGGTCAGTGTACAGCGCTTCTAACAGCGCCATGTAGCGTCACATGTATTATTACAGGCAGCTCAGTGTATAGCGCCTCTAACAGCGTCATGTAGCGTCACATGTATTATTACAGGCAGGTGAGTGTATAGCGCCTCTAACAGCGCCATGTAGCGTCACATGTATTATTACAGGCAGGTCAGTGTATAGCGCCTCTAACAGCGCCATGTAGCGTCACATGTATTATTACAGGCAGGTCAGTGTATAGCACCTCTAACAGCGTCATGTAGCGTCACATGTATTATTACAGGCAGCTCAGTGTATAGCGCCTCTAACAGCGCCATGTAGCGTCACATGTATTATTACAGGCAGGTGAGTGTATAGCGCCTCTAACAGCGCCATGTAGCGTCACATGTATTATTACAGGCAGGTCAGTGTATAGCGCCTCTAACAGCGCCATGTAGCGTCACATGTATTATTACAGGCAGGTCAGTGTATAGCGCCTCTAACAGCGCCATGTAGTGTCACATGTATTATTACAGGCAGGTCAGTGTATAGCACCTCTAACAGCGTCATGTAGCGTCACATGTATTATTACAGGCAGCTCAGTGTATAGCGCCTCTAACAGCGCCATGTAGTGTCACATGTATTATTACAGGCAGCTCAGTGTATAGAACCTCTAACAGCGCCATGTAGCGTCACATGTATTATTACAGGCAGGTCAGTGTATAGCGCCTCTAACAGCGCCATGTAGTGTCACATGTATTATTACAGGCAGCTCAGTGTATAGCGCCTCTAACAGCGCCATGTAGCGTCACATGTATTATTACAGGCAGGTCAGTGTATAGCACCTCTAACAGCGCCATGTAGCGTCACATGTATTATTACAGGCAGGTCAGTGTACAGCGCTTCTAACAGCGCCATGTAGCGTCACATGTATTATTACAGGCAGCTCAGTGTATAGCGCCTCTAACAGCGTCATGTAGCGTCACATGTATTATTACAGGCAGGTGAGTGTATAGCACCTCTAACAGCGCCATGTAGCGTCACATGTATTATTACAGGCAGGTCAGTGTATAGCACCTCTAACAGCGTCATGTAGCGTCACATGTATTATTACAGGCAGCTCAGTGTATAGCGCCTCTAACAGCGTCATGTAGTGTCACATGTATTATTACAGGCAGGTCAGTGTATAGCGCCTCTAACAGCGCCATGTAGCGTCACATGTATTATTACAGGCAGGTCAGTGTATAGCGCCTCTAACAGCGCCATGTAGTGTCACATGTATTATTACAGGCAGGTCAGTGTATAGCGCCTCTAACAGCGTCATGTAGCGTCACATGTATTATTACAGGCAGGTCAGTGTACAGCGCTTCTAACAGCGCCATGTAGCGTCACATGTATTATTACAGGCAGCTCAGTGTATAGCGCCTCTAACAGCGTCATGTAGCGTCACATGTATTATTACAGGCAGGTGAGTGTATAGCACCTCTAACAGCGCCATGTAGCGTCACATGTATTATTACAGGCAGGTCAGTGTATAGCGCCTCTAACAGCATCATGTAGCGTCACATGTATTATTACAGGCAGCTCAGTGTATAGCGCCTCTAACAGCGCCATGTAGCGTCACATGTATTATTACAGGCAGGTGAGTGTATAGCACCTCTAACAGCGCCATGTAGCGTCACATGTATTATTACAGGCAGGTCAGTGTATAGCGCCTCTAACAGCGCCATGTAGTGTCACATGTATTATTACAGGCAGGTCAGTGTATAGCGCCTCTAACAGCGCCATGTAGCGTCACATGTATTATTACAGGCAGCTCAGTGTATAGCGCCTCTAACAGCGCCATGTAGCGTCACATGTATTATTACAGGCAGGCCAGTGTATAGCGCCTCTAACAGCGTCATGTAGAGTCACATGTATTATTACAGGCAGGTCAGTGTATAGCACCTCTAACAGCGCCATGTAGCGTCACATGTATTATTACAGGCAGGTCAGTGTATAGCGCCTCTAACAGCGCTATGTAGCGTCACATGTATTATTACAGGCAGGGCAGTGTATAGCGCCTCTAACAGCGCCATGTAGCGTCACATGTATTATTACAGGCAGGTCAGTGTACAGCGCTTCTAACAGCGTCATGTAGTGTCACATGTATTATTACAGGCAGGTCAGTGTATAGCGCCTCTAACAGCGTCATGTAGTGTCACATGTATTATTACAGGCAGGTCAGTGTATAGCGCCTCTAACAGCGCCATGTAGTGTCACATGTATTATTACAGGCAGGTCAGTGTATAGCACCTCTAACAGCGCCATGTAGCGTCACATGTATTATTACAGGCAGGTCAGTGTACAGCGCTTCTAACAGCGTCATGTAGTGTCACATGTATTATTACAGGCAGGTCAGTGTATAGCGCCTCTAACAGCGCCATGTAGTGTCACATGTATTATTACAGGCAGGTCAGTGTATAGCGCCTCTAACAGCGCCATGTAGCGTCACATGTATTATTACAGGCAGGTCAGTGTACAGCGCTTCTAACAGCGTCATGTAGTGTCACATGTATTATTACAGGCAGGTCAGTGTATAGCACCTCTAACAGCGCTATGTAGCGTCACATGTATTATTACAGGCAGGGCAGTGTATAGCGCCTCTAACAGCGCCATGTAGCGTCACATGTATTATTACAGGCAGGTCAGTGTATAGCACCTCTAACAGCGCCATGTAGCGTCACATGTATTATTACAGGCAGGTCAGTGTACAGCGCTTCTAACAGCGTCATGTAGTGTCACATGTATTATTACAGGCAGGTCAGTGTATAGCACCTCTAACAGCGCCATGTAGCGTCACATGTATTATTACAGGCAGGTCAGTGTATAGCACCTCTAACAGCGCCATGTAGCGTCACATGTATTATTACATGCAGGTCAGTGTACAGCGCTTCTAACAGCGCCATGTAGCGTCACATGTATTATTACAGGCAGCTCAGTGTATAGCGCCTCTAACAGCGTCATGTAGCGTCACATGTATTATTACAGGCAGGTGAGTGTATAGCACCTCTAACAGCGCCATGTAGCGTCACATGTATTATTACAGGCAGGTCAGTGTATAGCACCTCTAACAGCGCCATGTAGTGTCACATGTATTATTACAGGCAGGTCAGTGTATAGCACCTCTAACAGCGCCATGTAGCGTTACATGTATTATTACAGGCAGCTCAGTGTATAGCGCCTCTAACAGCGTCATGTAGCGTCACATGTATTATTACAGGCAGGTGAGTGTATAGCACCTCTAACAGCGCCATGTAGCGTCACATGTATTATTACAGGCAGGTCAGTGTATAGCACCTCTAACAGCGCCATGTAGTGTCACATGTATTATTACAGGCAGGTCAGTGTATAGCACCTCTAACAGCGCCATGTAGTGTCACATGTATTATTACAGGCAGGTCAGTGTATAGCGCCTCTAACAGCGCCATGTAGCGTCACATGTATTATTACAGGCAGGTCAGTGTATAGCACCTCTAACAGCGTCATGTAGCGTCACATGTATTATTACAGGCAGGTCAGTGTATAGCACCTCTAACAGCGTCATGTAGCGTCACATGTATTATTACAGGCAGGTCAGTGTATAGCGCCTCTAACAGCGTCATGTAGTGTCACATGTATTATTACAGGCGGCTCAGCATATAGCACCTCTAACAGCGTCATGTAGCGTCACATGTATTATTACAGGCAGGTCAGTGTATAGCGCCTCTAACAGCGTCATGTAGTGTCACATGTATTATTACAGGCAGGTCAGTGTATAGCACCTCTAACAGCGTCATGTAGTGTCACATGTATTATTACAGGCAGGTCAGTGTATAGCACCTCTAACAGCGCCATGTAGCGTCACATGTATTATTACAGGCAGGTCAGTGTATAGCGCCTCTAACAGCGCCATGTAGCGTCACGTGTATTATTACAGGCAGGTCAGTGTATAGCGCCTCTAACAGCGCCATGTAGCGTCACATGTATTATTACAGGCGGATCAGAGTATACCGCCGGCGCTCTAGCTTCCAGAGCCAGGTATTACCTGTCGCTCTCCTATACATTTCAATGGCCGTTTCCTTTTCTTCTGATTAAACAGGGTTTTTTGTTTTTCATTTTTTTTCTCTCCAATCATTGTGTGACCTCTCCTGGCCTAGAAAGAGTCATTTTTGAAAACTCTTTTGATTTTTTATATTTTTATGCAGAATTGTCATTACAGGTCTGCCGCTAAAGTATTAATGTTACAGTGTTATACAATGTCATTCCATGTGTTTTCGCTTTGTTACTGGTGGATATGTGTTCAAAAACAGACTTTAATCACACAGCGCCTGGCGCTCTATGCTACAGCGCCCAGCTTTAGAGCGCCGATGCTATGTGTGTCTGATTTTTTTGTTTTAAATGGTGTGAGTAGCTGAGAGGCAGACGCACCTAGCTGGCGCTACCTTTCGCTCCCCGCAGCGCTGTACTGATGTTAGAACGCCCAACATACATCACATTCATCAATGCCGGCCAGGTTACTACAGCGACTTAGGCGCTCTCTCGCTCATTCTCGTCCCGAGTCTGCGTTGTGGGAGCAACAGAAAGGTGAGTGAATGGGGCGACTGTAGGGCATACACATAGCGGGGCATCCCAATATTGTCAGTGGCTCCGAGCGCGCTGGCGTACGCATCCCCCGCTTACCTCTAACAGGGTAAGTATAATACAAACACAAGGGGCGCCCCAACCCCAGAGGGAGATGCAATCAGAGACTAACAAAGGCACTCGCGTAATTGTCATTAGTGTCAAAAGTATTGAATTATCATAAGTTCGTATTCAATCACATTAAAAACTAGTTAAAAACATATAACACATATGTAGACTGCCATCAAATGAGGGGCGGGGGGGAAAATCTAATGTATCCAGTGTAGGAACCTCATATGTCAGTAAACCATAAATAATATAATATTTATAATAAAACCATAAAGTGTCAAGTGCTTCCAAAGTGCATCAAATCCCAATAAATATACACACATAACAGTGCAAAAAATGCTCAATGTAAAGAGGTAGGTATAAGTCACAAACAACATACTAAATACATAATCATCCTACTTGCCAGATAAAGCGCCATGTGCGGACCAAACATTGGGACCCCTCTGCCTGAAGAAGTGACCCTTGGTCACGAAACGCGTTGCAGGGAATCTGGGGGTCCCAATGTTTGGTCCGCACATGGCACTTTATGTTGCAAGTAGGATGATTATGTATTTAGTATGTTGTTTGTGACTTATACCTACCTCTTTACATTGAGCATTTTTTGCACTGTTATGTGTGTGTATATATATTGGGATTTGATGCACTTTGGAAGCACTTGACACTTTATGGTTTGATTATAAATATTTGACCAATTTTTCTGGGTAAAGGCAAAACCCCGTATTTTAGGAACTCTGAGTGCGACCCCGCCGTACAAAATCCAATAATCATACCATAGTTGTAAAAAAATACTTCATCTACTTTATTAGATTATATTGATTGCTTGATTATAAATATTATATTATTAATGGTTTACTGACATATTAGGTTCCTACACTGGATACATTAGATTTTTCCCCCCTGCCCCTCATTTGATGGCAGTCTACATATGTGTTATATGTTTTTAACTAGTTTTTAATGTGATTGAATACGAACTTATGATAATTCAATAAATTTGACACTAATGACAATTACGCGAGTGCCTTTGTTAGTCTCTGGTTGCATCTCCCTCTGGGGTTGGGGCGCCCCTTGTGTTTATATTATACTTACCTTAAAGTGGACCAACACCCAGGATTTTGACTATCCTGGGTTTTGGTCCACTTCGGTGGGGCACTCCGCTGTGTGAAACCCCCAGAACATCCGGAAACACTCACCTCCCCATGCTCCTACGCGACCGCTCGTCCAATCAGAGAGCTCAGAGCCGCTGTGGTATGCACGTACAAGCGGCGTCCAACCACAGCAGCTCTGAGCGCTGGAGGCCGCGTCTCGTGCTTCCCTCTAACAGAGAGCGCGCCCGCGCCGGCCATTCACAAACGGCCGGCGCGGGTGCGCACCCTGCTAGAGGGAAGCGCGAGACGCATCCACGGCCCGCGCATGTGCCGTTGGAACGGTGTTGAGGTAAGGTTTCTGGGCCTCCTGGGGGGTTTCACACAGCGGGGCAGCCCGATTTCGGATGCCCCACGGGGAGGGATCTGATCGGCCCGGGAATCTTATAGATCCCCCCTGGGTGTTGGTCCACTTTAATAAGGGATTCCCCAGAGCAGGGCACCTACATAGTAGATTATTGTTAGGTGCCTCCCATCCCCTCTTTTGCTAAATGACCTGTAACAGGGGACGTGCGCCCATGCCGGCCATTCACAAATGCGGGGATGCGGCCGCGGCTCAAGCATGCGCCGTTGGACCGGGAAACAGTGTAGGTGTATGGGGTGATCTTGGGGGTTTCCCCGGGGGGGGGGGGGGGACCGATCAGCCCGATCGCGGTGGGTTTTGCTCCACTTTAATGCACCTTTCATGCTATTTGTGTTCATTATTTTTATTTTCCTGTGTGCTGATAAATCTGTGAAAAAAATGCAGCATCATGTCCTCAATGTGCTGAACGAATCGGTGACGTTATTTCTTTTTTGTTTGTTTGCAACTTTGCTTTCTGTAGGGACAATGCGTTTATCTTAGCAACGTACACCAAAGTGGTGTTTTGAGTTTATATCAGAGACCTCCTAACTCTGGCTTTCTAATTTTTATTGAAGTTTGCACGTGATGTACAGCATATTTTTAAAGACAGGCGTACTGAGCAAGTAGTAATGCAAAAAGCGTACATGGCCCTTATTTATGAAGGAATAGCGACAGGTAGCGCCTGGTGAGCGGCCGGTAATGACGGGCCCCGCCACGAGAACGCCGGCTCCCCACCACAATCACACATTTATCAAGCCAATCCTGCTTAGCGACTGAGATAGCGCCATATAGCCACTCATTCATCATTATTCCAGCCTCAGCCCACAGCGCCAGCGTCCGACCTTGAACAGCGACAGGTATGACCTCTCGCTACCTGGCGCTCTCCAATGCATTTTAATGGAACAATCTTTAAATATTAATAATTCATATTAATGTTTTTTTTTTTTTTTTTTTTTAATGTGAAAAATTCTGTGACCACTTCTGCCATTTTAGATAATTTTTTTAAGGTAAAAAAAAAAAAAAAAAAACTTTGTGCAGAATTGATATTACAGGTCTGATATTAATATATTCATATTACAAAATGTAATTAAAAACTTGTTTTTTTTGGTTTCCAAAATTATGGTTGTTTGGGGGTTAAAAAACTACTTTTAAGCCATCGTCTCCAGCGCTCTGGGGTTTAAACAAGCATTTCACAGCGCGAGAATTTTTTGAGCGTGATTTGTTAATGAATATGGTGGGAGCCGGTCGCTAGGGCCAGTCGCTATCATGCGCTCCCATACAGCGCGGAACCTGTCAAATAGCGACTCCTCACCCAATATTCAACATTACTGCAAACCGACTGAGTCGCTATCAACAACCGAACAACGGCCAAGCACAGCGACTACTAGCGGGCGCTCTGAAAATACTGCTACAGTCGCTCAACTGTCGCTACATGTCGCTATTAATGAATCGGCCTCATAGTTGAATAGTTTAATACCATTAATTGAGTACTAATCAATACCAAATACTACTTATCCAGGGTATACTAATTAATTAATACCATTACTATCCGGGGAATACTAATTAATTAATACCATTACTTTCCGGGGAATACTAATTAATTAATACCATTAATTGATTTTTAATACCATTAATAGTTTAATACCATAGTTGAATGCTTAATGGAATGCAGATAAACAGTAAAGATAAGTCAACAATGTGGTTTTTTTGGGGTTTCTGGGGGGTTTCACCCCGCGGGACATCCCGATCTCGGGTGTCCCGCGGGGTGGGAGGTGATCGGCCCGGGAATCTTATAGATTTCCGGGCCGATCACCCCTGGGTGTTGGTCCACTTTAATAAACATTATTTGTTTTGGATATTTGGTTTGGTCTAGGTCCATGTCCACTCCATTTTGTATGGCACAGGTTTATTTTAGATTTTACAAAAGAGGGAAATAATAAGGCAGAACACC
Source organism: Gastrophryne carolinensis (assembly GCA_027917425.1). Classification (NCBI taxonomy): domain Eukaryota; kingdom Metazoa; phylum Chordata; class Amphibia; order Anura; family Microhylidae; genus Gastrophryne; species Gastrophryne carolinensis. Next base: position 31,178,618 of record CM051234.1, read on the forward strand.
AAAATCTGATAAAAAGGGAGTATTCCTTTAAAGAGGAACATCGTAGGCCCTGGAGTCTTTATAGACTCCAGGGCCATCCGAGTTCCATCCGAGTGGGGCTTCCTGCATTGAGATGCCCCGCTGTGTAAAACCTCCCAATAGCCCTGTTTCACTCACCTTGTCCCGGAGCCCTCTGGCTCACCTTTAAGTGTGCGCACACCCGCGTCTGGCCTTTCTGGTTGGGCAGCGCGGGTATGCGACAGCCAGGAGGTAAGCAGATGATGTGGTGCACTCGGCTGCTTAGCCATAAGCGGAGCCAAAGGAAGCCGAGTGAGAGCATCTATGCTGATTGGTTGAACAGCCACTTGGCCAATCAGGCGTTTGTTCTTGCCCAAGTCTGCGTCATGGGAGCGACAGGAAGGTGAGTGACCTATGGGCATGCACACAATTCGTGATGCCCCCACTGAGACAAACAACACCCCGAAAAGTGAAAATGGGGCGTGTTGTTCCTCTTTAAACGTGCGAAAGAAAACCAGCCAAGTGCTTGTGTGTTTGTTAATGGACCTGTGATTTAACTCCTTAATGTGGACTAAAACCCAGGATTTTAACTATGGGTTTTGGTCCTTGCGCTCAGGGCACCCAATCGGGGATGCCCCGCTGTGTGAACCCCCCAGGTGCCCGGACAAAGACACCTCTTCCCGGTCCTACGGCGCATGTGCGGCCACTCGTCCAATCGTTTGAGTGCGCTGGCGGCCGCATCCCCCACTACCGTTTAACAGGGAGCGTGCCATTCACAAATGCTTGGTGCACTTTTAAAGGGATAGCGGGGATGCAGCCACTGCTTGCACATGCGCCATTGGACTGTGAAAGAAGGTGAGGTTTTGGGTGGCCTGTGGGGTTCCACATAGCGGGGTATCCTAAATCTGGATGCCCCAGAGGGAGCGAGTATACCTGCCCTGGAGTCTCATAGACTCTCAGCATCCACTTTAAGCATGTGAAAGAAAACCAGCAAAGTGTTTGTTAATGGACGGGTGACTTAAAGTGGACCAACACCCACCCCTGATTCCCGGGCCGATCAGCTCCCTCCCCGCGGGGCATCCGAAATCGGGATGCCCCGCTGTGTGAAACCCCCCAGAAAGCCCCTAAAAACGTACCTTATCGGCGACGGACAAGCGACGGATAAGCCGCTTATCCGTCGCTTGTCCGTCGCCGATAAGGTACATTTTTAGGGGCTTTCTGGGGGGTTTCACACAGCGGGGCACCCCGATCGGAAGTGAACCAACACCTAGGATAGTGAAAATCCTGGGTGTTGGTCCACTTTAACTCCTTACCCACACGAAGAGAAGCAAAGGCGTTCTGGAAGCTAGAGCACCGGCGCTATACACTGAGCCGCCTGTAATGATACATGTGCCGCTACATGACGCTGTTAGAGGCGCTATACACTGACCTGCCTGTAATAATACATGTGACGCTACATGGCGCTGTTAGAGGTGCTATACACTGACCTGCCTGTAATAATACATGTGACGCTACATGGCGCTGTTAGAGGCGCTATACACTGGCCTGCCTGTAATAATACATGTGACACTACATGACGCTGTTAGAGGCGCTATACACTGACCTGCCTGTAATAATACATGTGACACTACATGGCGCTGTTAGAGGCGCTATACACTGAGCTGCCTGTAATAATACATGTGACACTACATGACGCTGTTAGAGGCGCTATACACTGAGCCGCCTATAATAATACATGTGACGCTACATGGCGCTGTTAGAGGCGCTCACCAGATTCGCTTTCATAAATATGGGATTGCGTACAGCGCCCGGCGTTCACCAGACACTACCTGCCGCTATCTAGCGCTATCCCTTGATGAATTAACCCCAAAGTGTAATTTTTTATGAGGCCACATTGCTCGCAATGTTTTCTTGTATCTCTGATGAATTATTAATCCATAGCTACCAACTTTTCAGGCTGGGAAAGAGGGACAATTATTAAATTAAGTCACGCCCCCTCATTTATTGATGGATGAAGCCACACCCCCCTCATTAAGGGATAAATAGGAGATAAGATGTAACAGTTACAACAATAGAAACACTTTAAATAGGCAAATGAATCATTTATTGCTGCAGATCTGCATGTTACACCTCAAAGAGGGACAAATAAGAACAACGATGGACAGGGGGACATGGACTCAAAAGAGGGACAGTCCCTCCAAATCAGGGACACTTGGGAAGTATGTTAATGCACCTTCAGTCCATTTAGCGGCTTCAGCATTGTTCAGTGTTGTATGTATGGTAATGAGCTCCTTACATGTAAATGAGGCTCCATTGGTTGTCAAGTATTCCATGGTGCTCTGGATGCAGATTTGATGGACTTCTAGTTTGGATGATTTGGGATTGTGTTAAAGCGGACCAAAACTCATTTAAATTAGTTGACGAGCTTTCAATGATTTTCCTAGGGGTTTGGGACAGGGGGGGGGGGGGGGGGGACTGGGCATAGGGAGACCCGGGACAATGCCCGGTGGGCCGTACTGCTTTGAGGCCAGTTGGTCTGCTGCATTTACCACCCACATTCAATATCTGCCCCCCTTAGTCTCCTTCTCAGCCCCGCTGTATCCACAAGCCAAGGAACCCCAGCCCCCAATGCTATAACCCCACTGTACCCACAAGCCAGGAAACCCCAGCCCCCAGTGCTATAGCCCCACTGTACCCACAAGCCAAGGAACCCCAGCCCCCAATGCTATAGCCCCACTGTACCCACAAGCCAGGGAACCCCAGCCCCCAATGCTATAGCCCCACTGTATACACAAGCCAAGGAACCCCAGCCCCCAATACTATAGCCCCGCTGTACTCACAAGCCAGGGAACCCCAGCTCCCAATGCTATAGCCCCGCTGTATACACAAGCCAAGGAACCCCAACCCCCAATACTATAGCCCCGCTGTACTCACAAGCCAAGGAACCCCAACCCCCAATACTATAGCCCCACTGTATACACAAGCCAAGGAACCCCAACCCCCAATACTATAGCCCCGCTGTACTCACAAGCCAGGGAACCCCAGCTCCCAATGCTATAGCCCCACTGTACCCACAAGCCAAGGAATCCCAGCCCCCAATTCTATAGCCCCACTGTACCCACAAGCCAGGGAACCCCAGCCCCCAAAGCTATAGCCCCACTGTATACACAAGCCAGGAAACCTCAGCCCCCAATGCTATAGCCCCACTGTATCCACAAGCCAGGGAATCCCAGCCCCCAATGCTATAGCCCCACTGTACCCACAAGCCAGGAAACCCAGTGCTATAGCCCCACTGTACCCACAAGCCAGGAAACCCCAGCCCCCAATGCTATAGCCCCACTGTATCCACAAGCCAAGGAACCCCAACCCCCAATACTATAGCCCCGCTGTACTCACAAGCCAGGGAACCCCAGCTCCCAATGCTATAGCCCCACTGTACCCACAAGCCAAGGAATCCCAGCCCCCAATGCTATAGCCCCACTGTACCCACAAGCCAGGGAACCCCAGCCCCCAAAGCTATAGCCCCACTGTATACACAAGCCAGGAAACCCCAGCCCCCAATGCTATAGCCCCACTGTACCCACAAGCCAGGGAACCCCAGCCCCCAATGCTATAGCCCCACTGTATACACAAGCCAGGGAACCCCAGCCCCCAATGCTATAGCCCCACTGTATACACAAGCCAGGGAACCCCAGCCCCCAATGCTATAGCCCCACTGTATACACAAGCCAGGGAACCCCAGCCCCCAATGCTATAGCCCCACTGTATACACAAGCCAGGGAACCCCAGCCCCCAGTGCTATAGCCCCACGGTACCCACAAGCCAGGGAACCCCAGCCCCCAATGCTATAGCCCCACTGTACCCACAAGCCAAGGAACCCCAGTCCCCAATGCTATAGCCCCACTGTACCCACAAGCCAAGGAACCCCAGCCCCCAATGCTATAGCCCCACGGTACCCACAAGCCAAGGAACCCCAGCCCCCAATGCTATAGCCCCACTGTACCCACAAGCCAAGGAACCCCAGTCCCCAATGCTATAGCCCCACTGTACACACAAGCCAAGGAACCCCAGCCCCCAATGCTATAGCCCCACTGTATACACAAGCCAGGGAACCCCAGTCCCCAATGCTATAGCCCAACTGCACCCACAAGCCAAGGAATCCCAGTCCCCAATGCTATAGCCCCACTGTACCCACAAGCAAAGGAACCCCAGTCCCCAATGCTATAGCCCCACTGTACCCACAAGCCAAGGAACCCTAGTCCCCAATTCTATAGCCCCACTGTATCCACAAGCCAGGGAACCCCAGCCCCCAATGCTATAGCCCCACTGTATCCACAAGCCAAGGAACCCCAACCCCCAATACTATAGCCCCGCTGTACTCACAAGCCAGGGAACCCCAGCTCCCAATGCTATAGCCCCACTGTACCCACAAGCCAAGGAATCCCAGCCCCCAATGCTATAGCCCCACTGTACCCACAAGCCAGGGAACCCCAGCCCCCAAAGCTATAGCCCCACTGTATACACAAGCCAGGAAACCCCAGCCCCCAATGCTATAGCCCCACTGTACCCACAAGCCAGGGAACCCCAGCCCCCAATGCTATAGCCCCACTGTATACACAAGCCAGGGAACCCCAGCCCCCAATGCTATAGCCCCACTGTATACACAAGCCAGGGAACCCCAGCCCCCAATGCTATAGCCCCACTGTATACACAAGCCAGGGAACCCCAGCCCCCAATGCTATAGCCCCACTGTATACACAAGCCAGGGAACCCCAGCCCCCAGTGCTATAGCCCCACGGTACCCACAAGCCAGGGAACCCCAGCCCCCAATGCTATAGCCCCACTGTACCCACAAGCCAAGGAACCCCAGTCCCCAATGCTATAGCCCCACTGTACCCACAAGCCAAGGAACCCCAGCCCCCAATGCTATAGCCCCACGGTACCCACAAGCCAAGGAACCCCAGCCCCCAATGCTATAGCCCCACTGTACCCACAAGCCAAGGAACCCCAGTCCCCAATGCTATAGCCCCACTGTACACACAAGCCAAGGAACCCCAGCCCCCAATGCTATAGCCCCACTGTATACACAAGCCAGGGAACCCCAGTCCCCAATGCTATAGCCCAACTGCACCCACAAGCCAAGGAATCCCAGTCCCCAATGCTATAGCCCCACTGTACCCACAAGCAAAGGAACCCCAGTCCCCAATGCTATAGCCCCACTGTACCCACAAGCCAAGGAACCCTAGTCCCCAATTCTATAGCCCCACTGTATCCACAAGCCAGGGAACCCCAGCCCCCAATGCTATAGCCCCACTGTATCCACAAGCCAGGGAACCCCAGCCCCCAATGCTATAGCCCCACTGTATCCACAAGCCAGGGAACCCCAGCCCCCATTGCTATAGCCCCACTGTACCCACAAGCCAGGGAACCCCAGCCCCCAGTGCTATAGCCACACGGTACCCACAAGCCAGGGAACCCCAGCCCCCAATGCTATAGCCCCACTGTACCCACAAGCCAGGGAACCCCAGCCCCCAATGCTATAGCCCCACTGTATCCACAAGCCAAGGAACCCTAGCCCCCAATGCTATAGCCCCACTGTACCCACAAGCCAGGGAACCCCAGCCCCCAATGCTATAGCCCCAGTGTACCCACAAGCCAGGGAACCCCAGCCCCCAATGCTATAGCCCCACTGTACCCACAAGCCAGGGAACCCCAGCCCCCAATTCTATAGCCCCACTGTATACACAAGCCAGGGAACCCCAGTCCCCAATGCTATAGCCCCACTGTATACACAAGCCAGGGAACCCCAGTCCCCAATGCTATAGCCCCACTGTACCCACAAGCCAAGGAACCCCAGTCCCCAATGCTATAGCCCCACTGTATCCACAAGCCAGGGAACCCCAGCCCCCAATGCTATAGCCCCACTGTACCCACAAGCCAGGGAACCCCAGTTCCCAATGCTATAGCCCCACTGTACCCACAAGCCAGGGAACCCCAGCCCCCAATGCTATAGCCCCACTGTACCCACAAGCCAGGGAACCCCAGCCCCCAATGCTATAGCCCCACTGTATCCACAAGCCAAGGAACCCCAGCCCCCAATGCTATAGCCCCACTGTACCCACAAGCCAGGGAACCCCAGCCCCCAATGCTATAGCCCCACTGTACCCACAAGCCAGGGAACCCCAGCCCCCAATGCTATAGCCCCACTGTACCCACAAGCCAGGGAACCCCAGCCCCCAATGCTATAGCCCCACTGTATACACAAGCCAGGGAACCCCAGCCCCCAATGCTATAGCCCCACTGTATACACAAGCCAGGGAACCCCAGTCCCCAATGCTATAGCCCCACTGTATACACAAGCCAGGGAACCCCAGTCCCCAATGCTATAGCCCCACTGTACCCACAAGCCAGGGAACCCCAGTCCCCAATGCTATAGCCCCACTTTACCCACAAGCCAGGGAACCCCAGCCCCCAATGCTATAGCCCCACTGTATCCACAAGCCAAGGAACCCCAGCCCCCAATGCTATAGCCCCACTGTACCCATAAGCCAGGGAACCCCAGCCCCCAATGCTATAGCCCCACTGTACCCACAAGTCAGGGAACCCCAGCCTCCAATGCTATAGCCCCACTGTATACACAAGCCAGGGAACCCCAGTCCCCAATGCTATAGCCCCACTGTACCCACAAGCCAAGGAACCCCAGTCCCCAATGCTATAGCCCCACTGTACCCACAAGTCAGGGAACCCCAGCCCCCAATGCTATAGCCCCACTGTACCCACAAGTCAGGGAACCCCAGCCCCCAATGCTATAGCCCCACTGTATACACAAGCCAGGGAACCCCAGTCCCCAATGCTATAGCCCCACTGTACCCACAAGCCAGGGAACCCCAGCCCCCAATGCTATAGCCCCACGGTACCCACAAGCCAGGGAACCCCAGCCCCCAATGCTATAACCCCAGCGTAATGTTTGGGGGGCCTCAGCAGGGATGACTCAGGCCGGCCAGGGGCTGGTAAAATCCAGGGCTGGTTTTTGGCCCCAGTCTGCCACTGCGGGTGAGTGGAGGGATTTACAATCCCAAATTGGCATCACAAATTAAGATTCACCCAGGACTAAGAGGTTTGGTCTGCTTTAGATACAATGTAATGGCAAAACATAACAATAAAATACAATACTCACCTTTCCTCCTCAGCGGGAGCTTCCTACTTGTCCCAATGCTTAACCTGGTCTGAAGCATCCCCATTTCTCAGTCCCACAGCAATGCATGCATCATCATTCATTAAAGTGGACCAAAACCCACGGCGATTGATTCCCTCCTCCGGGGCATCCAATATCGGGATGCCTCACTGTGTGAACCCCCCCCCCCAGGTCGCTCTATACACTTACCTTACTCCCCAGTCCAACGGCGCATGCGCAAGCTGCAGCCGCATCCCTGATATCCCTCTAGCAGTGCCCAGGCATTTGTGAATGGTCGATGTGGGCACGCTCCCTGTTAGAGGGAAGCTGGGGATGCGGGCGTGAGTGCGCTCTGAGCCGCTGGCCTTAGACAAAGATGATGTAATGTCAGCAGATCCGAGTGCACTGATCGGACGAGCGGCCGCGCATGCGCTGCAGGACCGGGAAGAGGTGAGTGGGTTTCGGGCGACAGGGATGACCTCTCGCTACCTGGCGCTTTCCAATGCATTTCAATGGAACAATCTTTAAATATTAATAATTAATTGTTATTAATGTTTTTTTTTTTCAATGTGAAAAATTCTGTGACCACTTCTGCCATGTTTTTAAGGGAAAAAAAAAATTGTACAGAATTGATATTACAGGTCTGATATTATTGTATTCATATTACTAAATTCTTAAAAAAAATTTTTCTTCCAAAAATATGGTGGTTTGGGGGTTAAAAAACTACTTTTAACACATCGCCGCCAGCGCTCTGGGGTTTAAACAAGCATTTCACAGCGCGAGAATTTTTGGAGCGTGATTTTTTGATGAATCTGGTGTGAGCCGGTCGCTCTGACCAGTCGCTATCATGCGCACCCATACATCGCGGAACCTGTCAAATAGCGACTCCTCACCCCGTATTCAACATTACTGCACACCGACTGAGTCGCTATCAACTACCGAACAGTGGCCAAGCACAGCGACTACAAGCGGGCGCTGTGAAAATACCGCTACAGTCGCTCAACTGTTGCTACCTGGCGCTATTAATGAATCGGCCTCTGAGACTTCGGCAAATACAAATGAGCTGATAGGCTGCAAAAAAGCAGATTGAATATTAGATCAAATTGCAGGTCAAATAGATCAAAAAGCTGATCAGATGCAGATTGAATACTAAATCAAATGTAGATTGGCTATTAGATCGAATAATAGATCAAGTGTTGATTAAATATTGGGTCAAATGTAGATCTGAGGATAGTGAGAAATCCTGGCTTCTGGTCCCTGTTACTCTTTCCCTTGTTCGCTGGGGATGTGGCTGGGAGCTCAGCGCCCCCTGGTGGCATCCACAGACATCAATGGAGGTGCAAATAGTTCCAGTGGCTTATTAATATTCATGAGGAGAGATGCTGATTGGGCGGATACAAGTGATAATGATGCTGGTAATAATGAGGGATCGTTACTGCAAGACAATAGCATGACGCAGAATCTATAACCGGCGCCATTGTCTGTGCAGATGACATCATAGCGCCTCATACAATGTATTCACATGTGGCATCACACAGGAAGGGGATGTGGAAAAGAGAGAGGAGAGAATAGGGACAAGTGAGAGAAAAGGAGGGAATGGGGAAGAGAATAAAAAAAGGGGGAATGGCTAAAAGAGTGAGAGAAAAGTGAAAGTGGCAAAATGAGAGAAGAGAGGGGTGTGGATAAGAGAATGAGGAAAAGAGAGGGGGAAGGAGGGAATGTGGGAAAGTACGAGGGCTATGAGGGAAGAGAAAGAGAGAAAGGAAATATGGAAAAGTGGGAGAGAACAAGACAGAGTATGAGGAAAAGATAGAGGTAGAGAGAAGAAGGGAATGTGGAATAGAGAGGAGTGTGGAAGACAAAAATATAGAAGGTGGGAAAGGAGGGAATAATGGAAGGAAACCAAAGGGAGTGAATGTGGAAAAGATAGATACGAGAGGAGCAGATAAGAGAGTGAAAAACAGGGCATGAGTAAAAGAGAGGAAGAAGAGAGGAAGAATAAAGGAATTTAGAAAGAAAACAGGGAGAGAGAAGGAGGGAATGTGGAAAAGAGTGAAAAACAGGGAATGAGTAAAAGAGAGGAAGAATAAATGAATGTAGAAAGAAAACAGGGAGAGAGAAGGAGGGAATGTGGAAAAGAGTGAAAAACAGGGAATGAGTAAAAGAGAGGAAGAATAAATGAATGTAGAAAGAAAACAGGGAGAGAGAAGGAGGGAATGTGGAAAAGAGAGAGGTTGAGAGAATGGGGCATGAGGAGCAGAGATAGAGAGAGAGAGGAAATTAATTTTGGAAAGAGAGAGAGAATGGGCAATGTTAACAATATAGAAAATGGATGGAATGAGCAAAAATAGAAAGAATAAGAGGGAATGGGTAAAAGAGAGAAAAGGAGGGACTAATGGAAGGAAACCAAAGGGAGGGAATGTGGAAAAGATAGAGATGAGAGGAGTGGTCAAGAGAGTGAAAAATGGGGAATGAGGAAAAAAGAGGAAGAAGAAGGGAATTTAGAAAGAAAAAAACAGGGAGAGAGAAGTAGGAAATGTGGAAAAGAGAGAGAGCGAGAGAATGGGGCATGAGGAGGAGAGAGAGAAAGAATTAGGGAAATCAGGAAAATAGAGAGAGAAGGGGCAATGGTAACAATATAGAAAATGCATGGAATGAGCAAAAATAGAAAGAATGGGAGGGAATGGGTAAAAAAGAGAAGAGGAGGGAACAATGTAAGGAAACCAAAGAGAGGGGATGTGGAAAAGATAGAGACAAGAGATAACAAGAGAGTGAAAAAAACAGGGAATAAAAAAAAGAGAGGGAGAAGGAGTGGATTTAGAAACGAAAAAGAGAGAAGGAGAAAATGTGGAAAAGAGAGAGAGATTGAGGGGGTGTGGGAAAGACGGCGAGAGAGAATGAGGAAGAGAGAGAGAGAGAGAGAGAGAGAGAGAGAGAGAGGAAGGGAATCTGAAAAAGAGCGATAGAGAAGGGGCAATGTTAGCAATATAGAGAAAGGGAACAATGTAAGGAAACCAAAGAGAGGGGATGTGGAAAAGATAGAGACAAGAGAAAAAAGAGGGAATAAAGAAAAGAGGGAGAAGGAGTGGATTTAGAAACGAAAAGAGAGAAGGAGAAAATGTGGAAAAGAGAGAGAGATTCAGGGGTTTGTGGGAAAGACGGCGAAAGAGAATGAGGAAGAGAGAGAGAGAGAGAGAGAGGAAGGGAGTGATAGAGAAGGGGCAATGTTAGCAATATAGAGAATGGATGGAATGAGGAAAACATAGAAAGAATAGAAGTGAATGTGTCAAAGAGAGAGAAGGAGGGAATGATGAAAAGAAAGAGAAAAGGGGGGGGTTTAAAAAAGCGAGAGCAGAGGGGGGTGGATGAGATGAGAATGGATGAGATGTGGATGAGAGAATAAAAGGGAAAGAATCTGGAAAAATAAAAGGGAAGGATGTAAAAAGAGAGAGAGAGAGAGAGAATAGTGCATCAGGAAAAGGGAGCGAGAGAGAGAAAGGGGCAATGTTAAAAAGAGAAAAATAATGAGAAAATGAGGAAAAAGAAGAGAATGAATAGAGATAAGGGGGAGTAATGTGTAAAAAAGAGTGAAGAGTGGAATGTGTACAAGAGAGATGGAAGGAAATAGTAAAGGAGAGCCACCGGCTGAATGATGTAATGCCGCATCCCCTGCATCCCCTTCCCAGCCAATCAGATAGGAGGAGCGCACCAGGCGGCAGTTGCGCGGGGGGCGGGGCAGCATGTGTCTCCTATTGAAGTAAATGAGAGATAAAGGAGGAGGTAAATGATATGACTCTCATTGGCTGTGCCCTTGGGATGCGGAAGAGGTGAGTTTTTAGGGCTTTCTGGGGGGTGTCACACAGCGGGGAATCACAATTCGGGGCGCCCCTGGGGAATGGAACAAAACCCAGGAAAGTAACATTTCCCAGGTTTTGTTCCACTTTAAAGTGGTTCTGGTCCCTGGGGCGCCCCCACCGCTCTGTGAAATCCCCCCGATCGCTCAGTAAAACACTCACCTTTCCCAGGTCTTTTGGTGCATGCGCGCGCTCTTGTCCAGTGCCCATATTCCTGATACCCTCCAGCAGGGTGCACGCCCCCCACGCCAGCCATTCACAAATACATAGCACAGCTGTAGTAACATGGCCAGCGATGATGAGTCGCTCTAACACCAGTACAGAGCTACATGGGAGCGAACGGTAGCGACTGGTCAGTGTGAGCGACTCAAACCATATTCATCAAAAAAACAGCCTCACTCAGCGCCGGCGCTCAAAATTGAGTCGCTGTAGCCCAGAGCGCCTGACGCTGTGTGATTAAAGCCTGTTTTTATATCCACTAGTAATAAAGGAAAAACACATGGAATGACATAGTTATAACATTGTGACATTAATACTTTAATACCAGACCTGTAAGGACAATTCTGCGTAAAAATATAAAAAATCAGAAAAGTTTTCAAAAATGTATTTAAAGTGGACCAACACCCAGGGTTTTCACTATCCTGGGTGTTGGTCCACTTCCGCGGGGCACCCCGATCGGGGTGTGTGAAACCCCCCAGAAAGCCCAAAAAAACTCACCTTACCCCGCTCCTACGGCGCATGCGCGAGCGCTCCGCCAATCAGCGCGGACGGACAAGCTGGAATATGGACCGGACAAGAAGAGCGCGCCCGCCGCCGCCGCCTCTCGCGCTTCCCTCTAACAGGGAGCGCACCCGCGCCGGCCATTCACAAACGGCTGGCGCGGGTGCGCGCCCTGCTAGAGGGAAGCGCGAGAGGCGGAGGCGGGGTCCTGGGGGGGGGATGCCCCGCGGGCAGGGAGCTGATCGGTCTGGGAATCTTATAGATCAGCAGTGGGTGTTGGTCCACTTTAAATATCCCAGGAGAAGTCACACAATGATTTGATACAAAACAAAAAAAATGATTAAAAGAAAACCCTGTATCTGGAATAACAAGAAACCAAGGATCAGCTACGCAACCCTAACGCGCGCCAGGGAGGGGGGGGGGGGGATTAGGGCTCCCAGACTTCAAAAAATATCACTCAGCGGCGGTCGTGTCCAGACTGATAGATTGGTTTCACCATGGATCGGATAAACTCTGGGTGACCATTGCAGAGAGCATGTCCCCTTTGAACCTCACGGCGCTCTTGGATAGACCCCGGGTTGAGGCCTGGGCTGCACTCTATGTCGGTCTTGACACGTACACTGTTATCTGTCTGGGATGCAGAACTTAGAAAGAGAAATTTGTCAACCAGGCCGGGTCCGCTCACTCCTCTGTTTGACAACCCGGCGTTTCCTCCGGGCGTGGGGGAAGATAGGTTTCTGATTTGGAGTTCCCTACAGGGGACTCGACTTGGAGACAATTTGCGAGGCGGTCAACTCCCGGACCTGAGGGAGCTCCAGATGGAGGGACGGGGGGAGAGACTGTCGTGGTTCCTCCACCAACAACTGACGGCCTTCCTTAAAGTGGACCAACACCCAGGGGGGATCGGCCCGGGAATCTATAAGATTCCCGGACCGATCAGATCCCTCCCCGCGGGGCATCCGAAATCGGGATGTCCCGCGGGGAGGAACCCCCCAGGAGGCCCACAATCCTCACCTTACCGGCGATCCAACGGCCGCGTCTCTCGCTTCCCTCTAGCAGGGCGCGCTCCCGCGCCGGCCGTTTTGTGAATGGCCGGCGCAGGCGCGCTCCCTGTTAGAGGGAAGCGAGAGACGCAGCCAATGACAGCGCTCTGGTATGCGCGTCCAAGCGGCTTTGGACGCGCATACCAGAGCGGCTCTGAGCGCTGTCATTGGCCGGACGAGGTCACGTGGGAGCGGGGAGAGGTGAGTTTTTGCGGCGATCGGGGGGGTTTCACACAGCGGGGCACCCCCGATCGGGGTGCCCCACCTAAGTGGACCAACACCCAGGATAGTCAAAATCCTGGGTGTTGGTCCACTTTAAGACACACTCTCCTGTGGCATCTCTCTGCAGACCCCGGACCCCATACGAGAGGCTGTTGAGGGCGGACCCGACACCCACCCACACCCTCTCACTAACTTATAGGATTTTACAGACAGGAGGGGAGGGGATGGGTCGACCTGGGTTTGTTGAGAGATGGGAATCAGAGCTTGGCTGTGAGATAGATGATGAAGAATGGGCGAAATCTTTCATGTTAATTCATAAGCTTTCCGTGGCGTGTAAAGCACAAGAGAAAAATTACAAAATCTTGGCCCGATGGTATAGGTGTCCGGTGGACTTGATGAAGTTTGGGGGGGTGGACTCGGGCACATGTTGGAGATGTGAGAATGCGGAGGGCACGATGCTACATATTTGGTGGGAGTGCCCCTTGGTCCATAAATTCTGGGACCAAGTGCTCTCCGTTTATAAATTCTTGACGTTGGAAAACATTCCCAACGACCCTCGGGTAGTTCTTCTTTCCATGGTGCCTGGGTCGGCCTCCTCTGTAAAGAAGGGATTGCTTAGACACTTACTTACGGCTGCTAGGGCAGTGATTCCACGGTACTGGCGCACTGGGAACACACCGGGAGTTGTGGAGTGGGTACAGGAGGTGGAGAACATCAGGAGGATGGAGGAGTTGGTGATGGGGGGGGATGAGAGCAGGAGTCGGAGATTTAACATGACATGGACGGTGTGGATGGTAAGCCGCGACACCCCCGAATTTAGTGCGTTTCTGTCCTCCTTACGGTAGGATCGATGGATGGTGTGTAACGAGGTTGTCACACAGGGCCCCTGAGTGTCGGGCTGGTCCTTTGGACCTATGTTTCCTTTAGGCATTAATGCACCCCGATGTTCGAGACTTACCGGCATCCTTCCCGCCCCTCCTGTCCCCACTGTTTCCCCCCCCCCCCCGTCCCTGACCAATATGTCTGTATATGTTTATATGTGTTTTCTAGCCACAACTGTTCTCTTCTTTCTTCTGTCCTCTTTCCCTTATATTTCCCTTTCTCTCTTCTGTACTACTTTTTCCTTCTCTATCTTGGAGTGGTGTGACTGTTTAATATATTTAATGTAGTGTAATACACTTAACATAATAAGCTATATGTTGGAAGCCCGAGCGACTGATGCCCTTATTCATCAAGCGATAGCGCCAGGTAGTGTCTGACGAGCGCCAGGTAGCGGCAGCTAACGGCGACTACCGACTCAAGTACGCCCGGCGGCGGTCACAATGACGCATTTATCAAGCAAAATGAGGCTAGCGCCGGCGAGAGAGACGGCTAGCGCGGCATTCATCATGAAGCCGCCTGGACCGAACAGCGCCGCTGCAAATTCCCTCACAGCGCCAGGTATGAGCTGTCGCTCCCTGGCGATGTCCAATGCATTTCAATGGAGCAATCTATAAATAATCATAATTAATTGGTATTATTTTTTTATTTTTTTTTTTTAATGTCAAAAATTCGGAGACCACTTCTGCAATGTTAGGATTTATTTTTAAGTAAAAAAAAATGTTAAAAATAATATGTGCAGAATTGATCTAACAGGTCTGAGATTAATGTATTCATATAACAAAATGATTCTAAAAACATGTATAATGTTACATTCAAAAAATATGGTTGTTTAGGGGTTAAAAACTAGTTAATACACATCGCCGCCAGCGCTCTGGGGTTTAAACAAGGAATGGACAGCGACAGCACATTCGGAGCGTGATTTGTTAATGAATATGAAGCTAGGCGTTCGCTCTGGCCATTCGTTGTCAGGCGCTCACATACAACGCTGGACCTGTGAAACAGCGACCCCTAAGCCCGTATTCAACATTACGGCACACCGACTGAGTCGCTGTCATCAAGCAAACGCCGGCCAAGCACAGCGAATACTGGCTGGCGCTGAAAAAATCACGCTACAGTCGCTCATCTGTCGCTACCTGGCGCTATTGATGAATCGGCCTCTGAGTATTAAGTTCCAGAAGTAGACCCCTACAATGGGACCTAGCGGCTGTCTGGCCCCACTGGACAACAGATAAAATGCGAAATGACCAGGATCAGTAGTGGGGGATGCGGGAGGTGGAGGAGGTGACCTAAGATTAGAATAATTAAGATGGCAACCCCTCTCGCTTTCCCTCGGTTACAGGGGGGAGTGAGGGCCTAGGGGGGGAGGATACACATGTATAAATGCGCTAGGGTTGATAACTCTCGTTTTATTATGTCGTACAGCTGCAGGTGGAACTTTTGCTGTAATTTCAACACTCCATGATATGTCTGTTTTTCTATGTTCTTAATCAATAAAAACATATTGAACAAAAGAAAACCCTGTTTAAAGTGGACCAACACCCAGGATTTTGACTATCCTGGGTGTTGGTCCACTTAGGTGGGGCACCCCGATAGGGGGTGCCCCGCTGTGTGAAACCCCCCCGATCGCCGCAAAAACTCACCTCTCCCCGCTCCCACGTGACCTCGTCCGGCCAATGACAGCGCTCAGAGCCGCTCTGGTATGCGCGTCCAAAGCCGCTTGGACGCGCATACCAGAGCGCTGTCATTGGCTGCGTCTCTCGCTTCCCTCTAACAGGGAGCGCGCCTGCGCCGGCCATTCACAAAACGGCCGGCGCAGGAGCGCGCCCTGCTAGAGGGAAGCGAGAGACGCGGCCGCGTCTCGCGCATGCGCCGTTGGATCGCCGGTAAGGTGAGGATTGTGGGCCTCCTGGGGGGTTCCTCCCCGCGGGACATCCCGATTTCGGATGCCCCGCGGGGAGGGATCTGATCGGTCTGGGAATCTTATAGATTTCCGGGCCGATCCCCCCTGGATGTTGGTCCACTTTAAGGAGAAGAAAAGTGACGTCCATTGAAATGTATGGGAGAGCGACAGGTAGCGAGAGGTTTATCACAGCTGTGTGTTGTATTGTAAGTTCGCTTGATTGCATGATTATTGTTGTTGCTCTGCTCTTTTGACATTCGGTTCATCTATTCACTAGGAATATTGATGCTTTACTTTATGCAATTTCTGGAGCAATTGTCTGAAACACATGCTGGATAGCTTGTATTATGCTTACGGGGAGGCTGATTTATTAATAGCGACATGTAGCGACAGTTGAGCGACTGTAGCAGTATTTTCACAGCGCCCGCTAGTAGTCGCTGTGCTTGGCCGTTGTTCGGTAGTTGATAGCGACTCAGTCGGTGTGGCGTAATGTTGAATACAAGGTTACGAGTCGCTATTTGACAGGGTCCTGCGCTGTATGGGAGCGCATGATAGCGACTGGTCAGAGCGACCGGCTTCCACCATATTCATCAAAAAATCACGCTTAAAAAATTCTCGCGCTATGAAATGCATGTTTAAACCCCAGAGCGCTGGCGGCGATGTGTTAAAAGTAGTTTTTTAACCCCCAAACATCCATATTTTTGGAAACCAAAAAAAAAAATTATTTTAAATAATTTAGTAATATGAATACATTAATATCAGACCTGTAATATCAATTCTGTACAATTTGTATTTTTTATTTTTTTTCCCTTAAAAAAATTATCTAAAATGGCAGAAGTGGTCACAGAATTTTTCACATTTAAAAAAAAAAAAAAAAAATTAATAACAATTAATAATATTTAAAGATTGTTCCATTGAAATGCATTGGAGAGCGCCAGGTAGCGAGAGGTCATACCTGTCGCTGTTCAAGGTCGGACGCTGGCGCTGTGGGGTGAGGCTGGAATAATGATGAATGAGTGGCTATATGGCGCTCTGTCAGTCGCTAAGCAGGATCGGCTTGATAAATGTATGATTGTGGTGGGGAGCCGGCGTTCTCGTGGCGGTGACCGTCATTACCGGCCGCTCACCAGTCGCTACCTGTCGCTATTCCTTCATAAATAAGGGCCTACATAGCGGTCTATTTATTGTACATAGCGTATCATCATATGTATATACCACTGTTTCCTTATGTATGTTTCACCAGCATTAATCATCTATTTTGAATGCAAGTACTCTCTCTGGGTGTTCGATTTTCCACTTCCATATATATTAGAGCGACAGGTAATATCAGGCTCTGAAAGCCAGAGCGCCGCCTGGATCCGCTGAGCCGTCTGTGATGATGAATCGGTCGCTACGTGGCGCTGTTAGAGGAGCTCACCGGAATCGCCTTCATGAATGTGGTATTGCGTGCTGCGGACGGCGTTCACCTGCCGCTACCTGCCGCTATCCCTTAATGAATAAGGCCCTTAGGCGACAGCAGGCACAGCTCGCTCATTCGACGCAAGATCAGGGACAAGGTAAGCTCTATAGGGGTCTCCGGGGATTCACACAGCGGGACATCCCAAATCTGGATGGGGGAGATTCAGGCAGCCCTGGAGTCTTATAGATTCCAGGAGAGCTTGCACATCCCAAAGACCGGCCTTGATCCTCACATCGTCTGCATACCTCCCAGCTTTTCAGGGTGGGAAAGAGGGACAATTGATAAATTTGGCCGCTCCCCCTCATTGAGGAATGGATGAAGCCACGCCCCCTCATTGAGGGATTGATGAAGCCACGCTCCCTCATTGAGGAATGGATGAAGCCACGCCCCTCATTGAGGGACGGATGAAGCCACGCCCCCTCATTGAGGGATGGATGAAGCCACGCCCCCTCATTGAGGAATGGATGAAGCCACGCCCATCATTGAGGGACGGATGAAGCCACGCCCCCTCATTGAGGGATGGATGAAGCCACGCCCCTCACTGAGGGACGGATGAAGCCACGCCCCCTCGTTGAGGGATGGATGAAGCCACGCCCCCTCACTGAGGGATGGATGAAGCCACGCCCCCTCATTGAGGGATGGATAGGAGATACATTGTAACAGTTACAACAATAGAAACACTTTAAATATACAAATGAATAATTTATTGATATAGATCTGCATGTTACACCTCAAAGAGAGACAATATGTAAATGAAGCCACGCCCCCTCATTGAAGGATGAATGAAGCCACGCCTCCTGATTGAGGGATGGATAGGAGGTTATAACAGTTAAAACATTATAAACACTTTTAATAGGCAAATGAATCATTTATTGATGTATGTTACAACTTAAAGCAGATCTTCACCCTGAATAAGAGTCTATCTTATATGTTTCCCCCCTGTACATACAGATTGCTCACATTAATCCGGACCTTCACCCTGAATAAGAGTCTATCTTATATGTTTCCCCCTGTACATACAGATTGCTCACATTAATCCGGACCTTCACCCTGAATAAGAGCCTATCTAATATGTGTCCCCCACCCTATACATACAGATTGCCCACATTAATCCGGACCTTCACCCTGAATAAGAGTCTATCTTATACGTTTCCCACACCCTGTACATACAGATTGCTCACATTAAAAATCATCCTACCTGCATCTACTGCATGTTATGAGCCATTAAACATCCAAGATGGTGGCTCATGGAGCATCAGGTAGCCTGCAAACAGGAAGTGCCTTCTGACTGTGTCGCTCTCTATATTCTGGGATTGAATCTGTACTAATGACCAGCACTCCGTTATATAATTCCACCGAGTGTATCATAGAAAGACAAATGTGGTATGAAACATCCATCACAAAGTGTCCAGAGTCCATATTAGGTCAAATGGTAAGCAGTGTCCTGAATTCCAACGTTTCGGGGGAGCAGCCCCCTTCATCAGGGACAGGCGATCAGGACACTGACACACATGATAAGGACTCTGGACACTTTGTGATGGATGTTTCATACCACATTTGTCTTTCTATGATACACTCGGTGGAATTATATAACGGAGTGCTGGTCATTAGTACAGATTGGATTCACAGCGGAGCCACCGCTGACCTGGCACCCACGCAAGACTAGTAAGTGTGCACCAGCAACTTGGTTTATTATATTCTGGGATTGCTGTCCTTTTCCTAATCCCGGTTTTGCTCTGTATGTGCAAAACATAATTATAACCCCGCCCCCTGTACTTTATCCCGCTCTCCTCTCCTCAGTATGTGATGCTTCTGAGTCAAGATGGCGGCGCCCGTATCCTAAAGTCCTGAACAGAGTTGCAGCCCAGTGGGGGAAAGAATAATAAGTAAGTGACTAAAAACATAAAGTGTATTAATGTTAGATGCTGGGGAATAGTTTTTAAGGGTTTGGGCTTTTTATTAAAGTGGACCAACACCCAGGATTTTGACTATCCTGGGTATTGGTCCACTTCCCCGGGGCACCCCGATCGGGGGTGCCCCGCTGCCTGAAACCCCCCCAAACACCCGAAAACTCACGCTCCCACGTGACTGCGCTGTCCAATGCCCGCCAACGGACAAGTGACGTCCGTCGACGGACAAGGGATCGCGCCCGCCACCGCCTCCCGCGCGTCACTCTTGACGTGTGCGCGCCCGCGCCGGCCATTCAGAGACGGCCGGCGCGGGCGCGCACACGTCTAGAGGAGCGCGAGTGAGGCGGCGGAAGCAGCGGCTGGAGAGGTAAGGTTTTTCGGGGGTTTTGGGGGGGTTACACCCCGCGGGACATTATAGATTCCCAGGCCGATCACCCCTGGGTGTTGGCCCACTTTAAATGATGCTGAAGGTGCGGCTTAAAGAGGGACAAGTGAGAAAAACGAGGGACAGGGGGACATGAACACTTGTTAGGTATGCGTCTGGCTGCAACAACAATAAGTACCCTAAAGCACACCTAACCCTTCCTCATGCTGTCCTTCCTGTGTCCTGTGTGTAGGTTCTATCTTTCTATGGCATGTGATTGGATGGCTGCGTTCCCTATACAGGAAGGTGGCGCCCCCGCCCTCCATATATAGCTGCAGCCAGGGAATCCCCGGAGCCGCGTCCCTGCGCTGTGCAGATGGTGAGAGGCGTGTGATGGTGGGAGGACGGGGAGAGACGCTCGCATCGCTCTGCTCAGGATCATTATCCGGGAGAATCCCATGAAGCCCAGGGGGAGCCACGAGCAGGATATCCGGGAGGGAAACATGGGGACTGGACCCTCATTAATCTGTAGAGGTGCCGATCCCAAAGCTGCAAAAGAGCTCAAACCAGGAACAAAAAATCATATAGGGAGGCAACTCTCAACTCATAAATTGATCAAAATATACATTTTTATTAATTAAATATTTATAATCACTACATACAATACACATAAATGGGACAATAACACACAGGACAAACCAACATAAAGGTGTGTAGGCGATAGGGAGAGTCTCACCACACTAATTCATATGAAATGCCTGAATATATATATATGTGCTAAAATCATTCAACATAGTGTTCCAACAGTGCAACTGAGCATGTGCAAATCCTGCCTATGATCCGGATCACTATAAAATCTACATATTTATAAAGTACTAAACATGTGCAAATCCTGCCTATGATCCGGATCACTACAAAATCTACTATATATTTATAAAGTGCAAGTGCTACTAGTCAATCAATTAAGAATTAATATTCCCAACCATAACTCATAAACATATCAATCTACTCTATTCACCAATGAAAATATAATCACCTGTATATATTATTTAGGCATCCCAAAGGGGAACCACTGATATATATCACAATACCAATCAAAAAATAATATCACAAATCTATCACAAAAAACATCACCAGAAATAAAGGTATCATGAAAAAAACATGTGTGAAGTCCCCACCGCCTACCACACCAGGAGCCACGCGTTCCGTGGGCACATCACCGACTTCATCAGACTGAGCCTGATGAGCATGATATCCGGGCTAAAAAGGGCAGGAGAGCAGATACTCAACTAAACGTGGCCAACCCCGCAGCACTGGCTCCAGAAGTTCACTGCTGTCAGCAATCTGGCTCATACAAGGTCTAGGGGTCCCACTGGGACCACAATGCTTTGGGACCACTTGAGCTAGGTGTAGCCTCTATCATGCAGTGCCCCTCACCTGCAGCCTATACACAGCTTCTTCTAATGGCTCTCTTTCCCTCCCTGTCCCCCAAGGTCCCACTACCCCATACATGGCCAAGCTGTAACAACCCCTCGAGCCAAAATACACCATCTGCCCCTACAATTCTATAGCCTCAGCATCATGACTGTAGGAGACTTACCCTCCCCTGCCACAGTATCTGCCCCTACAATTCTATAGCCTCAGCATCATGAGTGTAGGAGACTTACCCTCCCCTGCCACAGTATCTGCCCCTACAATTCTATAGCCTCAGCATCATGACAGTAGGAGACTTACCCACCCCTGCCACAGTATCTGCCCCTACAATTCTATAGCCTCAGCATCATGACTGTAGGAGACTTACCCACCCCTGTCACATTATTTGCCCCTACAATTCTATAGCCTCAGCATCATGACTGTAGGAGACTTACCCACCCCTGCTACAGTATCTGCCCCTACAATATAATCAGTACCATCGCTTATCATGTATCCACTCCGGCCATTGAATAATTCCTGCAATGCTATAGCTCATTCATCAGCTGAGAGGCTCCTTGGGGGCGGAGCTAAAGAGCTCATGGGCTGGTTAGAGCCTGTAAAGGGTGATTTGTGGCTTTGGTCCTTCCTCGCCTGCTGTTGCTGATATGAGGAAGGGACACTCAGCCCAAAAACTTCCTTTCCCAGGGGCCCTCTGATGGCCTTAATTTGGATTCAAACTCTTTAACACTACCCCCCCAATCTGCCCTCCCCCCACCCCGAGTACCTGGAGACTTTTCAACCTCTATTCCTGGTTGAGTTGGATCAAGCTTGTTTCCCTGTGCTAGCCACGCCCTCCCGGCAAATATAAAGTGGACCAAAGCCCAGGATTTTGATTATCCTGGGTTTTGGTCCGTTCCCCCGATCGGGGATGCCCCACTGTGTGAAACCCCCAGATCACTGATGCCAACTTACCTCATCCCGGTCCTACGGCGCATGTGCAGCCGCTCGTCCAATCAGCGAGCTCTGAGCTGCTGAGGTCACTTTGCCTAAGCCTCGTCTAAGGCCAGCGGCTCCGAGCGCACTGGCGGCCTCATCCCCCCGATTCCTTCTAACAGGGAGCGTGCCATTTACAAATGTCCAGCATGGGCACACGCCCTGCTACAGGGATAGCGGGGATGCAGCCGTGGCCCGCACATGCGCCGTTGGACCGGGAAACAAGGTAAGTGTATGAGCGACATGGGGGGCTTTACACAGCAGGATTTTGGATGCCTCGGGGTAGGGAATCGAACGGCCTGGAAAATCTTACAGATTCCAGGGCCGATCGCCATGGGTTTTGGTCCACTTTAAAGAGAGCCAAATGATTTGTATGCATTTTGGGCCACATTAATGTATGTGCCAGTGTGCTGTGACTTCCAGCTTCCGATTACAGACAGACTTGGCCTGCATAAGGTGAGTATGCCTCAATTGCAGGACGGGGTTCAGGTGCCAAGGGCAGGTCTGGGTCTCCTATAATGGGCAGAACACCCCTGATATTCTCGTAAATGTAATATCTAGGAGACATTGATGAGTATGGATTGGCCCAGGTGGAAGTGGAGGTCACTGGTGAGTCCTGGTCCTTACTATCCGGGCACCTCCTCTGGTCCTTACTATCTGGGCACCTCCTCTGGTCCTTACTATCCGGGCACCTCCTCTGGTCCTTACTATCTGGGCACCTCCTCTGGTCCTTACTATCCGGGCACCTCCTCTGGTCCTTACTATCCGGGCACCTCCTCTGGTCCTTACTATCCGGGCACCTCCTCTGGTCCTTACTATCCGGGCACCTCCTCTGGTCCTTACTATCTGGGCACCTCCTCTGGTCCTTACTATCTGGGCACCTCCTCTGGTCCTTACTATCCGGGCACCTCCTCTGGTCCTTACTATCCGGGCACCTCCTCTGGTCCTTACTATCCGGGCACCTCCTCTGGTCCTTACTATCTGGGCACCTCCTCTGGTCCTTACTATCCGGGCACCTCCTCTGGTCCTTACTATCTGGGCACCTCCTCTGGTCCTTACTATCCGGGCACCTCCTCTGGTCCTTACTATCTGGGCACCTCCTCTGGTCCTTACTATCCGGGCACCTCCTCTGGTCCTTACTATGTGGGCACCTCCTCTGGTCCTTACTATCCGGGCACCTCCTCTGGTCCTTACTATGTGGGCACCTCCTCTGGTCCTTACTATCTGGGCACCTCCTCTGGTCCTTACTATCCGGGCACCTCCTCTGGTCCTTACTATCTGGGCACCTCCTCTGGTCCTTACTATCTGGGCACCTCCTCTGGTCCTTACTATGTGGGCACCTCCTCTGGTCCTTACTATCTGGGCACCTCCTCTGGTCCTTACTATGTGGGCACCTCCTCTGGTCCTTACTATGTGGGCACCTCCTCTGGTCCTTACTATCTGGGCACCTCCTCTGGTCCTTACTATGTGGGCACCTCCTCTGGTCCTTACTATGTGGGCACCTCCTCTGGTCCTTACTATCTGGGCACCTCCTCTGGTCCTTAGTATGTGGGCACCTCCTCTGGTCCTTACTATCCGGGCACCTCCTCTGGTCCTTACTATGTGGGCACCTCCTCTGGTCCTTACTATCCGGGCACCTCCTCTGGTCCTTACTATCCGGGCACCTCCTCTGGTCCTTACTATCTGGGCACCTCCTCTGGTCCTTACTATGTGGGCACCTCCTCTGGTCCTTACTATCCGGGCACCTCCTCTGGTCCTTACTATCCGGGCACCTCCTCTGGTCCTTACTCTCCGGGCACCTCCTCTGGTCCTTACTATGTGGGCACCTCCTCTGGTCCTTACTATCTGGGCACCTCCTCTGGTCCTTACTATGTGGGCACCTCCTCTGGTCCTTACTATGTGGGCACCTCCTCTGGTCCTTACTATCCGGGCACCTCCTCTGGTCCTTACTATCTGGGCACCTCCTCTGGTCCTTACTATGTGGGCACCTCCTCTGGTCCTTACTATCCGGGCACCTCCTCTGGTCCTTACTATCTGGGCACCTCCTCTGGTCCTTACTATCCGGGCACCTCCTCTGGTCCTTACTATGTGGGCACCTCCTCTGGTCCTTACTATCCGGGCACCTCCTCTGGTCCTTACTATGTGGGCACCTCCTCTGGTCCTTACTATGTGGGCACCTCCTCTGGTCCTTACTATGTGGGCACCTCCTCTGGTCCTTACTATCTGGGCACCTCCTCTGGTCCTTACTATGTGGGCACCTCCTCTGGTCCTTACTATCCGGGCACCTCCTCTGGTCCTTACTATGTGGGCACCTCCTCTGGTCCTTACTATCCGGGCACCTCCTCTGGTCCTTACTATCTGGGCACCTCCTCTGGTCCTTACTATGTGGGCACCTCCTCTGGTCCTTACTATCCAGGCACCTCCTCTGGTCCTTACTATCTGGGCACCTCCTCTGGTCCTTACTATCCGGGCACCTCCTCTGGTCCTTACTATCCGGGCACCTCCTCTGGTCCTTACTATCCAGGCACCTCCTCTGGTCCTTACTATCTGGGCACCTCCTCTGGTCCTTACTATCCGGGCACCTCCTCTGGTCCTTACTATCCGGGCACCTCCTCTGGTCCTTACTATCTGGGCCCCTCCTCTGGTCCTTACTATCCGGGCACCTCCTCTGGTCCTTACTATGTGGGCACCTCCTCTGGTCCTTACTATCCGGGCACCTCCTCTGGTCCTTACTATGTGGGCACCTCCTCTGGTCCTTACTATCCGGGCACCTCCTCTGGTCCTTACTATCTGGGCACCTCCTCTGCTCCTTACTATCCGGGCACCTCCTCTGGTCCTTACTATCTGGGCCCCTCCTCTGGTCCTTACTATCCGGGCACCTCCTCTGGTCCTTACTATGTGGGCACCTCCTCTGGTCCTTACTATGTGGGCACCTCCTCTGGTCCTTACTATCTGGGCACCTCCTCTGGTCCTTACTATGTGGGCACCTCCTCTGGTCCTTACTATGTGGGCACCTCCTCTGGTCCTTACTATCCGGGCACCTCCTCTGGTCCTTACTATGTGGGCACCTCCTCTGGTCCTTACTATCCGGGCACCTCCTCTGGTCCTTACTATGTGGGCACCTCCTCTGGTCCTTACTATCCGGGCACCTCCTCTGGTCCTTACTATGTGGGCACCTCCTCTGGTCCTTACTATCCGGGCACCTCCTCTGGTCCTTACTATGTGGGCACCTCCTCTGGTCCTTACTATCCGGGCACCTCCTCTGGTCCTTACTATGTGGGCACCTCCTCTGGTCCTTACTATGTGGGCACCTCCTCTGGTCCTTACTATCTGGGCACCTCCTCTGGTCCTTACTATGTGGGCACCTCCTCTGGTCCTTACTATGTGGGCACCTCCTCTGGTCCTTACTATCCGGGCACCTCCTCTGGTCCTTACTATGTGGGCACCTCCTCTGGTCCTTACTATCCGGGCACCTCCTCTGGTCCTTACTATGTGGGCACCTCCTCTGGTCCTTACTATCCGGGCACCTCCTCTGGTCCTTACTATGTGGGCACCTCCTCTGGTCCTTACTATCTGGGCACCTCCTCTGGTCCTTACTATCTGGGCACCTCCTCTGGTCCTTACTATGTGGGCACCTCCTCTGGTCCTTACTATGTGGGCACCTCCTCTGGTCCTTACTATCTGGGCACCTCCTCTGGTCCTTACTATCTGGGCACCTCCTCTGGTCCTTACTATGTGGGCACCTCCTCTGGTCCTTACTATCCGGGCACCTCCTCTGGTCCTTACTATGTGGGCACCTCCTCTGGTCCTTACTATCCGGGCACCTCCTCTGGTCCTTACTATCTGGGCACCTCCTCTGGTCCTTACTATCTGGGCACCTCCTCTGGTCCTTACTATGTGGGCACCTCCTCTGCAGTGCAGCACAGCCGGGTACAGGCGACAGCAGATGGGACTTGGCAGCGGCGGCGGCGGCATTCGCTCAGATCTGCTTTTCTCCGGGATGATAATGTGATTCAGCGTCGATATAAATACCAGCCCGAAATTCCGATAAACAGCTCAGCGCGCTCCATGTATGGAAGACTCGGGACTTCCTAGAGAAAGCTCCACAGCCAAACACACCATCATCTGCCGCAATATGCCACCACCCAGGAACAGAGAGGAGCCTGTCTGTCAGTTACTAACTGTCACAAACATCCAGAGACCTGGCAATGAAAGCTGCGCCTGCCGTGTAAGTAACAGCGAATGACTTCCTGGCCGTCATACTGCTCCTCCAACACTGCTGCTGAGATATATAGGAGTTACTGTAACATCTATAGTGGTAAAAGTAATGGAAACTCTCTTAAAAAAAACAGATAATTTTCCATCTAAAAATGAACAGCCTGTTGTACTCGAAACAGCGCTGCTTTACTGAGGACCGATCATGTGACACTAATCTTATTGATTTCTATGACAATGGCCTCAATTCAATAAAGGTAGAAAAAAAATTCTCATGGTAGAAAAAGATTCAATTCATGAGAGAAAAGCCTGAGAATGTCGCTGTTACTGAATCACTAGAGAAAAAGACAATGAAAGTCAATGGCACTTTTTTACTCCTAAGAAAAGTAGAGAAGTGTTTCCTCCTTTCTACACTGTAGTAAAAGCTGCCATTGACTTTCATTGTCTTTTTATCTGGTGATTCAGTAACAGTGACATTCTCAGGCTTTTTTTCTACCTTTATTGAATCGATGCCGAAGTGTTAGAATTGTATCAACAAAAAGAAGAAGCCTTTGATGGTTGAGCTACATAAAGTGGACCAACACCCAGGATTTTGACTATACTGGGTTTTGGTCCGCTTCCCCGGGGCGCCTGGATCGGGGGTGCCCCGCTATGTGAAGCCCTCCAGATCGCACGTTCCAACTCACCTCACCCCGCTCCTACGGCGCATCATGCGCGGCCGCTCGTCCAATCAGCACGCTCGGAGCAGCTGTGGTATGTGCGTCAATGAGACATCTTAGTGCAGCGCTGGCAGGCGCATCTCGCGCTTCCCTCTAACAAGGAGCGGCCCCGCGCCAGCCATTCACAAATGGCCTGCGTGGGCGCGCACCCTGCTAGAGAGTAGCGCGAGATGCTGCCGCAGCCCACACATGCGCCGTTGGACCGTGATTCAGGTAAGTGCAGCGGGCGTCCGGGGGGGTTTCACACAGCGGGGCATCCCGGTTTTGGATGCCCCGCGGAGAAGGATTGGATCGCCCAGGAATCTTATAGATTCCTGGGCCGATCACGATGGGTGTTGGTCCACTGCACTATAGCGAAAAATGGCCAAATGATAAAAATCCATATAAATATGCTGGATGGCGAATGGAGGGGTCACTTATATAACCGCCACCAGGAAATATCCTGCCAGGCTTTTTGTCTTCATTTAATTAGAAATAGGATAAAATCAGGGGTGACAGGTTCTGTCACCCCGTAATAGTCTAAACCCACCACCCATGGATTTTATTCCTACCCTGAAAGAATAAACCACAAGCTTAGCTGGAGTTTTTTATAGTTTGGGTCCAAATGTGACTCCTCCTCTCAGCCAGTGTTTATATGGATTTTTATTATTACACAATTTCATCATAGTGCAACTTTAAAGTTGACCAAAACCCTGGATTTTGTCCCGCTGTACGAAACCCCCCAGGTCGCCCGTTCCCTGCTCCTACAGCGCATGCGCAGCCTCTCGTCCAATCAGCACGACTGGAACTGCCTCCCCTTCATTTAAGAGCTCATCTAAGGCCCTTATTTATGAAGGAATAGCGACAGGTAGCGACTGGTGAGCGGCCGGTAATGACGGGCCCCGCCACGAGAACGCCAGCTCCCCACCACAATCACACATTTATCAAGCCAATCCTGCTTAGCGACTGAGATAGCGCCATATAGCGACTCATTCATCATTATTCCAGCCTCAGCCCACAGCGCCAGCGTCCGACCTTGAACAGCGACAGGTATGACCTCTCGCTACCTGGCGCTCTCCAATGCATTTCAATGGAACAATCTTTAAATATTCATAATTAATGGTTATTAATTTTTTTTTTTTTTTTAATGTGAAAAATTCTGTGA
The DNA here is from genome assembly GCA_027917425.1 of Gastrophryne carolinensis. Taxonomy (NCBI): domain Eukaryota; kingdom Metazoa; phylum Chordata; class Amphibia; order Anura; family Microhylidae; genus Gastrophryne; species Gastrophryne carolinensis. The sequence goes on from CM051234.1 coordinate 31,206,627, forward strand.
CCACTTCTGCCATGTTAGATCATTTTTTTTAAGGTAAAAAAAAAAATGTGTGCAGAATTGATATTACAGGTCTGATATTAATGTATTCATATTACTAAATTATTTAAAAATTTATTTTTTTTGGTTTCCAAAAATATGGTTGTTTGGGGGTTAAAAAACTACTTTTAACCCATCGCCGCCAGCGCTCTGGGGTTTAAACATGCATTTCACAGCGCAAGAATTTTTTGAGCGTGATTTTTTGTTGAATATGGTGGGAGCCGGTCGCTGTGACCAGTCGCTATCATGCGCACCCATACAGCGCGGAACCTGTCAAATAGCGACTCATCACCTTGTATTCAGCATTACTGCACACCGACTGAGTCGCTATCAACAACCGAACAATGGCCAAGCACAGCGACTACTAGCGGGCGCTGTGAAAATACTGCTACAGTCGCTCAACTGTCGCTACCTGCCGCTATTAATGAATCGGCCTCTGGGTTTTGGTCCTTGCCCTGGGGCATCCTGATCGGGGTTGCCCTGCTGTGTGAAAACCCCCAGGTTGCCCAAACTCACCTCTTCCCGGTCCTACACATGCAAGATGACTCATCCAATCAGCACGCTCGGATCCACTCGAGCCCCTTCGTCCAGGAGCTTGTTTAATACAAGCGGATCTGAGTGCGCTGATAGCCACATCCCCCAGCTACCCTCTAACAGGGAGGGTGCCCCGCACCGGCCATTCACAAATGCCTGGCGCTGGCATGCACCCTGCTAGAGAGATAGTGGGGATGCGGCCTCAGCTTGGGCATGGGTCATTGGACCAGGCAAGCAGTTTATGGGCGACCTGGGGGGTTTCACACAGTGTGGCATCCCGATGAAGGATTCCCCGTTGGGAGAAAATCCAGCATCCCTAGAATCTTATAGATTTCAGGCCCGATGGGGCATGGGCTTTAGTCCTCTTTAAAGATGAAATAGTCTTCCACTATGAAACTACATGGTTCTGTTAAAGGGATCCTCTAACATCATTTCATTAGATTTAGTATAGTTAAGGGGGGGTTCTGACATATTACTGGTGTTTTTTAGGCCAAAAAAACAATGATGGTCAAATTGGACCTGAATTTTGCCAATATTTTGCATATCTACCAACTTTGGTGAGTCTTCGGGCGACCTGGGGGTTTTGACACAGCGGAGCATCCCGGATCTGGATGCCCTGGGAAGAGCGAGTATGCCTGCCCTGGAGTCTCATAGACTTTAATGAAGAATAGTACTGGTTGTGCCTGCTGTTCCATTTTCCCGGGGTGGGTCCCTTGCTTTCGGTCTAGGCCCCCCTTTCTTTCAGGGCTCACACTGTGTCCTTGCTGTGCGGCGCTATATATAGGGGCGTGTAGGTGCCGCTGCCTCTGCACTGACAGTCACGTCTCACTGATTCCATCATTAGCAGATTGGGACGCGACAGCCGGAGACGCGTCGCTGGGTTTTCCTTTGGCACCGTCACAGGGAATCTCTTCCAGAAACTCTAACCTCTTCCGATTCCTCTTTCTATACAGACTCCTGCACTCACAGGCTCCGACTGGCCCACAGGAAATCCCCCCGGTGCCGCCTGGACTTAGGCCTACCCCCCCAAGTGTCCCTGATTTGGAGGGACTGTCCCTCTTTTGAGTCCATGTCCCCCTGTCCCTCATTTGCCTATTCAAAGAGGCTGATTCATTAACAGCGGCAGGTAGCGACAGTTGAGTGACTGTAGCGGCATTTTCAGAGCGCCCGCTAGTAGTCGCTGTGCTTGGCCGTTGTTCGGTTGTTGATAGCGACTCAGTCGGTTTGCCGTAATGTTGAATATTGGGTGAGGAGTCGCTATTTGACAGGTTCCGCACTGTATGGGAGCGCATGATAGCGACTGGCCCTAGCGACCGGCTCCCACCATATTCATTAAAAAAATCACGCTCTGTAAATTCTGGCGCTGTGAAATGCATGTTTAAACCCCAGAGCGCTGGCGGCGATGTGTTAAAAGTAGTTTTTTAACCCCCAAACAACCATATTTTTGGAAACCAAAAAAACAAGTTTTTTAAATAATTTAGTAATATGAATACATTAATATCAGACCTGTAATATCAATTCTGTACAATTTTTTATTTTTTTTTACCTTAAAAAAATTATCTAAAATGGCAGAAGTGGTCACAGAATTTTTAACATTTAAAAAAAAAAAAATTCATAACAATTAATTATGAATATTTAAAGATTGTTCCATTGAAATGCATTGGAGAGCGCCAGGTAGCGAGAGGTCATACCTGTCGCTGTTCAAGGTCGGACGCTGGCACTGTGGGCTGAGGCTGGAATAATGATGAATGATTCGCTATATGGCGCTATCTCAGTCGCTAAGCAGGATTGGCTTGATAAATGTGTGATTGTGGTGGGGAGCCGGCGTTCTCTTGGCGGGGCCCGTCATTAACGGCCGCTCACCAGTCGCTACCTGACGCTATTCCTTGTTAAATAAGGGCCAAAGTGTTTCTCCTATCCATCCTGATGGGGTGTGGCTTAATTGACATAATGTCCCCCTTTGAGGTGTAACATGCAAATTTGCATCAATTGATTCAGCTGCCTATTTAAAGTGTTTCTATTGTTATAACTGTTACATCCTATCTCCTATCCATCAATCAATGAGGGGGCGTGGCTTCACCCATCCCTCGCTGAGGGGGTGTGGCTTAATTTACATACTGTCCCTTTTTGAGGTGTAACATGCAGATCTGCAGCAATAAATGATTTGTTCGCCTATTCAAAATGTTTATATTCTTTTAACTGTTATAACCATACCTCCCAACTGTCCCTGATTTGGAGGGACTGTCCCTCTTTTGAGTCCATGTCCCTGGTTGTTCCCATTTGTCCCTCTTTGAGGTGTAACATGCAGATCTGCAGCAATAAATGTTTCATTTGCCTATTTAAAGTGTTTCTATTGTTGTAACTGTTACAATGTATCTCCTATCCATCCCTCAATGAGGGGGCGTGGCTTAATTTACATACTATCCCTCTTTGAGGTGTAACATGCTGCAGACCTGCATCAACAAATAATTCAATTTCCTATTTAAAGTGTTTATATTGTTTTAACTGTTATAACCTAGCTCCCAACCGTCCCTGATTTGGAGGGACTGTCCTTCTTTTGAGTCCAAGTCCCTCGTTGTTTTGTCCCTCTTTGAGGTGTAACATGCAGATCCGCATCAATAAATGATTCATCTGCCTATTTAAAGTGGACTGAAACTGAGCATGGATCGGCCTGGGAATCTATATGGATGCCCCCCTGTGTGACACCCCAGGTCACCCCATACACTTACCTTGTTTCCGGTCCCACAACATATGTGCGAGCTGCATCCCCGCTATCCCTCTAGCAGGACGCTAGCCTGCGGCAGGCATTTGTGAATGGCTGGGACGGGCACACTCCCTGTTAGAGGGAAGCGGGGGATGCGGCCAGCAGTGCGCTCGGAGCTGCTGTGCTAAGACATCAGTTTAGACGTCCATAGCTCAGAGGCTCCAAGCGCACTGATTGGACGAGCAGCCGTGCATGCGCCGTAGCACTGGGGTGAGGCGAGTTGATGTGGGAGATCTTGGGGGTTTCACATAGTGGGGCATCCCCCCGATTGGGGTGCCCAGGGGGGAAGGACCAAAACCGAAGATAGTCAAAATCCTGGGTTTTGGTCCACTTTAAAGTGTTTCTATTGTTGTAACTGTTACATCCTATCTCCTATCCATCCCGCAATGAGGGGGCGTGGCTTCATCCATCCCTCAATGAGGGGGCGTGGCTTCATCCATCCCTCAATGAGGAGGCGTGGCTTCATCCATCCCTCAATGAGGAGGCGTGGCTTCATCCATCCCTCAATGAGGAGGCGTGGCTTCATCCATCCCTCAATGAGGAGGCGTGGCTTCATCCATCCCTCAATGAGGGGCATGGCTTCATCCATCCCTCAATGAGGAGGCGTGGCTTCATCCATCCCTCAATGAGGAGGCGTGGCTTCATCTATCCCTCAATGAGGAGGCGTGGCTTCATCCATCCCTCAATGAGGAGGCGTGGCTTCATCCATCCCTCAATGAGGGGCATGGCTTCATCCATCCCTCAATGAGGAGGCGTGGCTTCATCCATCCCTCAATGAGGAGGCGTGGCTTCATCCATTCCTCAATGAGGGGGCGTGGCTTCATCCATCCCTCAATGAGGAGGCGTGGCTTCATCCATCCCCCAATGAGGGGGCGTGGCTTCATCCATCCCTCAATGGGGGAGCGTGGCTTCATCCATCCCTCAATGAGGGGGCGTGGCTTCATCCATCCCCCAATGAGGGGACGTGGCCTAATTTATTAAATGTCCCTCTTTCCCACCCAGAAAAGTTGGTAGGTATGCTTAGGCATGCTTTGACTGCATTCATCACTAAAACCTGAACTAGGTATAACTTATAATTTCTAATTAATATTATTAATTAAATTATTAATATTATAATAAATGCACACACAGTGACAGTATAGTTTGTCATAATGTTTCTGTGCATGGGCCCTGAATATAAGCCAGAGATACTTGCATGTAAATGTGGGGGGGCCCAGACAATGCGGCCCTACACTGGTCACTCAATCCAGGATCTAATGGTTACCTTAAAGCAGACCAAAACCCACATTTTTAACTAGCATGTCCTGAATTGCTCCCCCCATGACGAGAACCTTTTGCCAATTTTTACTGCTCCCAGATAATGGCGCCTGTTTTATCTGTAAAGCTCCGCCTCCTCCATTCACTGCCACTGTTGTCATCGCTACACCTATGCAATGACTGAACATCTGCCATCTCACACTGAGGGACAGCAAAAAAATAAGGCTGCACACACCTTATAAAATTAATTAGAAGTTTATTACTCACATGGATCTTTAAATGTACAGACAACATAAATCTTGACAAAACACTCTATAAAAAACATATAATTAAAAACCAACAGTGGGGAGGAATAATTTCATGACACCAATATAATGATGTGTCTAAATCATTAGATCAATTTATATAATGCCTGCTGTATACATGCATATGCGGATATACAGTACAGCGCTGTATGGGAGCGCATGTTAGTGACTGGTCAGTGCCACCGACTCACAGCGTATTCATCAAAAAAACAGCCTCACACACCTCCGGCGCTCACAAATTATTCTCTGAAGCCCAGAGCGCCGGAGGCTGTGTGATTAAAGGCTGTTTTTTAACATGTATCCACCAGCAACAGAGCGAAAACATATGGAATATCATTGTAACATGTACACATTAATGCCAGACATGTAATGTCAATTCTGCAAAAATATATAAAACACGATAAATATTTTTCTCGGCCAGAAGAGGTCACAACATTATTTAAGATTTACCAAAAAAAAACATGTTTAAAGAGAAATAAAAAAAAGTCCACTGAAATGTATGGGAGAGCGACCGGTAGCGAGAGGTAATACCTGGCGCTGTGCAGGGGTGAACGCCGGCGCTGTTCGCTGAGGCTGGGATAATGATGAATCGGACGCTACATGACGTTATCCCAGTCTCTCAACAGATTCTGCTTGATAAATGTGTAATTGCGTGCCGTGTCCGGCGTTCACCTGCCGCTACCTGTCGCTACCTCTCATTTATAAGGCGCTACCTGACGCTATCCCTTCATGAATAAGGGCCTAAATTTATTTCACAAGTTCGGTGGGTTTTTGTCCTCTTTAAAGTGGACCAACACCCATGTTTTTCACTATCCTGGGTTTTGGTCCACTTCCGTGGGACACCCCGATCGGGGATGCGTGAAAGCCCCCAGAATGGCAGAAAAAACTCACCCTGCTCCTAAGGCGCATGCACGGGCCTCGTCCAATCAGCGCGCTGAGCCGCTGTGGTATGCACGTACAAGGGACGGACAACCACACTCCGAGCACGCTGGCGGCCGCATCTCGCGCTTCCCTCTAACAGGCCTCTCGCGCCCTGCTAGAGAGAAGTGCGAGATGCGGCCCGCACATGTGCCGTTGGAACGGGGGTAAGGTAAGGTGAATGGGGCGTCCTGGGGGGTTTCACACAGTGGGGCATCCCGATTTCGGTGCCGATCAGCCTGGGTGTTGGTCCATTTTAAAGTGGATCAGAACCCAGCATTTTCACTATGTCGGGTTTTGGTTCTTGCCTCAGGGGGATCCCAAATCGCTGTGTGAAACTCCGCCCCTAATAACTTACCTCCTGACATTCCCGCTGCACATGTGTGGGCTCTGGTCCAGTTAGCATTGTGCGCTGTGCATATCAAAGCATCGATTGGACATAAGCTCTGGCACAGGGAGCTGGAGCATCCACATCCCCGGCCTCTCTGCCGCCTATCTGAATGGCTGGCTGCGGGAGTGCACCTCAGCTACAGGGCGGCGAGCCTGGGACGGGAGCCCTGGAAAGGTGAGTGCTTTTCAGCCAAATGGGGGGTTTCACACAGCAGTGCTAACTGAATCTGGATGCCCCGGGGGGATTGAACGGCTGGCCCTGGAGATTGCCCACATTAATCCGGACCCTCACCCTGAATAAGAGCTTATCTTATGTTTCCCCCCTGTACATACAGATTGCCCACATTAATCCGGACCTTCACCCTGAATAAGAGTTTATCTTATATGTTTCCCACACCATGTACATACAAATTGCTCACATTAATCCAGACCCTCACCCTGAATAAAGGTCTATTTTACATGTTTCCCGCACCCTGTACATACAGATTGCTCATATTAATCCGGACCCTCACCCTGAATAAGGGTCTATTTTACATGTTTCCCCCACCCTGTACATACAGATTGCTCATATTAATCCGGACCCTCACCCTGAATAAGAGTCTATCTTGTATGTTTCCCCTCCCTGTACATAGAGATTGCTCACGTTACAAATTATCCTACCTGCATATACTGTATGTTATGAGCCTTTAAAGTGGACCAACACCCTCCCGTGATCGGCCCGGGAATCTATAAGAATCTATAAGATTCCCGGACCGATCAGACCCCTGACTGCGGGGCACCCCGATCGGGGGTGCCCCTGCTGTGTGAAACCCCCCAGAAACCCCTAAATCCCTACCTGATCCTCGATCCAGCAGCGCCCGCCGCTCCCTCTAGCAGGACGCGCACCTGCGCCGGCCTTTTGTGAATGCCCGGCGTGGGTGCGCGCCCTGTAAGAGTGACGCGTGGGAGGCGGCGGCAGGCGCGCTCTCTTGTCCGTCGCTGCCTCCCGCTTGTCCGGCGGCGGGGATTGGCTGCAGCAGTAACGTGGGAGCGGGGAGAGGTGAGTTTTTGGGGTGCCCCGCCGAAGTGGACCAAAACCCAGGATAGTCAAAATCCTGGGTGTTGGTCCACTTTAAACATCCAGGATGGCGGCTCATGGAGCATCAGGTTTTCTGATTGTGCCGCTCTGCATTTTGGGATTGCTGTCCTTTTCCTGACCCCAGCTCGGCTCTCTCTGTGCAAAGCACAGCTATAACCCCGGCCCCTGCACTTTGTCCCGCTCTCCTCTCCTAAGTATATGATGCTTCTGAGTCAAGATGGCGGCGCCCGTATCCTAGAGTCCTGAACAGAGTTGCAAGCCAGTGGGAGAAAGAATAATAAGTGACTAAAATTTTTAAATATATTCATTTTAGATGCTGGGGAATAGTTTTTTTTAAGGGTTTGAGCTTTTCATTAAATCATGCTGAAGGTCCGGATTAAGGCAGTAAGCAGCTCACCTGTTGCCTTTGTCATGTGCCTCTCCTTCATTTCCCGCAGCGCCAGGCAGAAGCCGTAGCAGGGCTAAAAAGTTTGCCCTCCTTTCAATTCTATTCGTCCAGGACCACACACAAATGTGGTCTAACAGTCTGTCCTTTGGCATAAGTGAACGCAGCAAGTTACAGTGGTCCCACAGCTGCCTCTGATTCTGAGGTGCTTTAAAATGGTTTATTTTACCCTGTTCACAATGAGGATAAGGTGGGAAAAAGTTAGTGTGTTTTTGGACCGGGACTTTAATTTAATTATAGCTCCGGTCATTGACGGAATAGGGCCAAAAATCAGCTTCGACCAGCCCCCAACATCCAAGATGAGCCCCCTCCCCCCTACAATGTGCTTCCTTGCTATAGCATTGCAGAGACAGGTTACAGACATGGGTGTATATGGCCAATCTGTGTAATAGGTCCCTTGCTTTAGTCCCTACACTAAACACTTACCATTATAACTGGGGATATGGCTAATCTATCATGTTTTAGAACTTTAGTGTAGTTTAGTTAGTGTTTAGTGTAGAGAGAGCAGAAAGAGACTTTTAGACACCAGGGGGTCAATTCAGAGCCAAGTGAGAACTCATCACTCCTCTTTTTAGGAGAGAAAACTGCCATTGACTTTCATTGTTTACCTTGGGGTCGATTCAGAGCTAGGTGAAGATGTACACCAATGTAGACAATGAAAGTGAATGGCAGGTTTGTCTCCTAAAAAAGGAGCGAGAGTTCTCACCAGGCTCTGAATTGACCCCCTGGTGTCTAAAAGTCTCTTTCTGTTGTGCATATTGGACAAGGGCTGAGGTAAAAAAAAGAAACACAGGTTGTTCTGGGGCACTGGGCTAGAGATAGAAAGTGACCACATGAACTTCCTTTCTGGGTATAGGTGCATTTTATGTAAATCAGTCAGAGAGGCTGCAATCACAATTCTGAGTTCCCTTAGAACTCTTGGGTGGATGCCATCTGGACCTGTTGATTTACCTCCATACATGCTATTGGTTTGAAAGCCACCATCTGAAAATACTGAACAAAAGTAGCTATTCTGATGGTCAGCCACAGCCTTATGTCCGTCAATTAATTATTTTCCCTATTTCTAATTTTTGAGACTGCACTGTTTTTCTTCTTTGTGTCACCGATATATCGGAAAAAGGTTTTATCTCCCTTCTTTACAGATTTGGCCATTTCTTAATCCTTTTGCCCCATAGCAGCCCTTATAATCAGTTCTGTTGCCCTCCGTTTCATTATATACGCCTCTCTGTCAGCTACACTTCCACTTTCTATAACCTCTTATAGGCAGACTTCTTTCTTCTTTTATTGTGTACCGTGGCCAGGCAGATGGTTACTTTCTAGTCCAGGGGTGTGAAACCGCTTTTTCAGTCTAGAACTGTGGGGCATTGGCGCATTGAGGAGCGTTACCTAAGGGTCTCTGACCACAGATCTACCACATACCTTGCTGAGAACTTGACCAAGATTCTTGACCAAAATTCCCTAACTACTGGGCAATCCCACCACACATGCCGGTACGACCCCGGTGAGAGGCACCCCCGGAAGCAGTTCCCTTGGAATTCTCTGGGACCATATACCATCTTGCCATTAGTTTTACGTTGCTAGTAGGGATGAGCGAACCGGTTCGGACGAACCGGAATTCGCTCCGAATTTCAGGGAAAATTCGATTTGGCACGAACCCGAATTTTTTTGGGTTCGTGCCGATCGAATTTTCCCTGAAATAAAAAAAAAAATGCCGGCATGGTGGGAGCGGGAAGGTCGGAGCGTGGAGGCCGGCGCCGCTCTCAGGCGCCCTCTGATGACGCGCCCTCTGATGACGCGTCCTCTGATGACAGCTGAGAGCGGCGCCGGCCTCCACGCTCCGACCATGCAGGTAAGTGTTTGCTTTTTAAAAAAATGCCGGCATGGTGGGAGCGGGCAGGCCGGCATTTTTTTTTTCAGATGAGCGATTCGTGAAAGTTCGATTCGGGCGAACCCGAATTTCTTGGGGAAATTCGGCGAATCGCCCGAATCGAACTTTCAAGAAGTTCGCTCATCTCTAGTTGCTAGAGGCATGTGAACGCGACTTGCGTATCTGCTGTTGGACCAGGAAACAAGGTAAGTGTATGCTGTATTGCTTTTTTTTTTGTAGAGTAGTTTGTACCAGTGTTTTTATTCCGATTGCCCACCTTTCATCGGGCATTGCCCAGCCCTCTCGCTGCTCCGGCTTAGAGGGAACATTGCCCCTGGTGTAGTCGATGTTTCTCTTAGTGGGAGGTTGTTGCAATTTGGGAGTGGTCTTTTCTTTAGTCCTGCAGATGGCGCCAGCTCTGAGGGGGGTTTATAGCATACGGATACGGTTTTGTAATCACCGTGCTCAACCTTTTCTCCCGAAGGACACCCATCAGCAACACGCAAATTACAGATGCAGTATCAATATGTGCCCGGATACTATATTACTTATTACCCAGTTTATAATCCTTAGAGACTGTCATGTGTCAGCTGATGTTTTGTTTCCATGGAGACAGAGAAAGCGCTCAAACGTTTATTTTAGTCCAGGAATGAAGCTAAATTTAGTGCTCGGTGTCATCAATATGAATGTGAGATTCACATGTCTGCCCAGCAGCTGGAAATAACAGGAAACCAGGCGACGTTATGCCGACGTTTCATACAATGATATACCTGCAATCGCCTCATACCTGAATGAAGACGTTACATCACTGCTGCTTATAGAATTTGTGCATTGCTACAACTCCTGGGCGTAAACATTCAATTTACCTCATCAGGATGAAGATGCTTTCAGTAGCTTCCTGGTGGTTCCCGGAAGCTCAGTTTTCTATTTGGCGCTGTTGCGTCTCTCGGCAGGACACTCGGCAGGAAAGCATGGCTACTGAACGTCTTACACACGATGTTGTATAACCTTACTCTTGAGGAGTTAATGCCCTCTTCCTCTGGAGGATGCAAAATAAGAATATAATAAGAAAATATAAGAAAATAATGAAAACATATAATTATAATGTTGGAAATTCTAGTCCACCTAATACAAACACTTGAGTAAGAAAGTAGTTTCTTTCCAAGGATGGAGCATTGAGCACCGCAATTAAGCCCATGGCGGACCCCCACCTATTTCCTAGCTCATGGGTGTGGGTCTGCTTTAAATCATATTACCCCTAAAGTTATGCCAGCTAGTCCCTTAAAGTGGACCAACACCCAGGGGGGATCGGCCTGGAAATCTATAAGATTCCCGGGCTGATCAGATCCCTCCCTGCGGGGCATCTGAAATCAGGTGTGTGAAACCCCGCAGGACGTCCAGAAACCTTACCTTATCCCCGTTCCAACGGCGCATGCGCGGGCCGCGGGCGCATCTCGCGCTTCCTTCTAGTTTGTGAATGGCCGGTGCGGGCACGCTCCCTGTTAGAAGGAAGCGCGAGACGCGGCCTCCGGCGTGCTCAGAGCCTCTGTGGTTGTCCGTCGCTTGTACGTGCATACCACAGCGACTCTGAGCGCTCTGATTGGACGAGCGCTCGCGTAGGAGCGGGGTGAGGTGAGTTGAGCTGGACGTTCTGGGGCGTTTCACAATCGGGGTGCCCCGCGGAAGTGGACCAAAACCCAGGATAGTGAAAATCCACTCATATCTAGCTATTCATAGATCGGACATTGTAAAAACATGTGGCCACAAATGTTCCTTCAGTCCCAAGATTCCCCCCGTCACTATAATGTGATGGCTGAGCCTATTGTTTGAATCTTATTTTCCTAAATAGTCTAAACAGACTAAACATATTGGTTATGGCTCCCAGACACTAAACAGCCTATGTTCTGTCTGGGCCCCCCATAACCTATAATGTAAGGAGCTGGGCCTATTGTTTGAACCTTAGGCCCATATTTAAGAAGGGTTAGCGTCAGGTAGTGGCTGGTTAATGAGAGGTAGCGACAGGTAGCGACTGGTGAACGCCGGACACTGCAGCAATTACACATTTATCAATCGACAGGGATAGCGCCATGTAGCGTCTGATTCATCATTTTCACAGCCTCAGCGAACAGCGCCGGCGTTCAGCCTTGCACAGCGCCAGGTATGACCTCTCGCTACCTGTTGCTCTCCCATACATTTCAATGGACGAACCTTTTCTTCTCTTTAAACCGGGTTTTTGTTTTTTCCAAAAATCACAAATAATTCTGTGACCTCTCCTGACATTGAAAAAGCAGTTTTTTTCATAATTTTTTAATTTTTTATATATTTCTTCAGAAATGACATTACAGGTCTGCCATTAAAGTGTTCATGTTACAATGTTATTACAATGTAATTCCATATGTTTTCGCTTTGTTACTAGTGGATAGATGCTGAAAAACAGACTTTAATCACACAGCCTCCTGCGCTCTGGGCTTCAGAGAAGCATTTTTCAGCGCCAGAGATTTGTGAGGCTGTTTTTTTGCTGAATATGGTGTGAGTCGGTCGCTATGAGCAGTCGCTAACATGCGCTCCCATACAGCGCTGTACTGCTGAAATAGCGACTCCTCACAATGTATTCAACATTACTGCACAGCGACTGAGTTGCTATGAAGTAGCGACCCACGGCCGAGCACTGCGACTATTAGCGGGCGCTCTGAAAATGCCTGCTACAGATGCTACATCTGTCGCTACCTGCCGCTAATGATGAATCAGCCTGTTAGTTTCCTAATGTCCTAATAGTTTCCTAGTCTGAATACTGGGGTCCAGTTCAAACTAGAGTCTCAGCCATAGTGGTTATAAGGCCCAGACTGTATACAGCCTATATTGTGTCTGGGTCCCCTATAACCTATAATGTGATGCTTGGGCTCCTGGTTCGAACTTCACTTTCCTATATGGCCTGAATACTGGGGTCCAGTTCAAACTACAGGCCCAGCTATCTCATATTGGTTATGGGGCCCAGACTCGATACAGCCTATTGGTTATGGGGCCCAGACTCTATACAGCCTATTGGTTATGGGGCCCAGACTCTATACAGCCTATTGGTTATGGGACCCAGACTCTATACAGCCTATTGGTTATGGGGCCCAGACTCTATACAGCCTATATTAAATGACATTTATGGGGCCCAAAATGTTTTATGGTGGCCCTGCAAGTGTGTCAGTGGATCATTGCTTCATCAGAAACATAAAGGCCTCAGTCCCATTCAAATCTCTGCCCTACTGGGGTCCAGCCATGTTCAGCTGCTGGTTATACTGCCGCGGTGAGGAACACTACAGGATGTGGCATCAACCCATTCTATTTGTGTAAAAAGAAAAAGGGGTTTATTCATCAAGGCAAAGCGCCAGGTAGCGCCTCTGGTGAACCCCGTTCGCAGTACGCAAAACCACATTTATGAAAAGGATTCTGGTGAGCGACTCTAACAGCGCCATGTAGCGTCCGATTCATCATTACATGTGGCTCAGCGTGTAGTGCCGGAGCTCTAGCTAGGTATTACCTGACGCTACCTGTCGCTCTATCATACATTTCATTGGACGTTCCTTTTCTTCTCTTTAAACAGGGTTTTTTGTTTTTAAATGTTTTTTTTCTCTCAAATCATTGTGTGACGTCTCTTGGCCTAGAAAGAGTCGTTTTTTGATTTTTTTATATTTTTATGCAGAATTGTCATTACAGGTCTGGCACTAAAGTTTTAATGTCATATTGTTACAACATTGTCATTCCATGTGTTTTCGCTTTGTTACTGGTGGATATGTGTTCAAAAACAGACTTTAATCACACAGCGTCTGCCGCTCTATGCTACAGCGCCGACGCTGTGTGAGTCTGTTTTTTTGTTGAATATGATTTGCATAGCTCCGCCTACTGCAAGGGTAGATGGGTAATGCTATCTGTCCTTGGACTGGGTACTGTGCAAATACTTTCCGCTCTAGGAAAGCCACTCTTTTCCTTTACCTAAGTAGAGGGTTTTTTGGTCTCTTTAGCCCCCCCTATATTAAGCCTAACATGGGTCTCTCCACATACTGGCTTGCGACTATGTGTTGAATATGTGAGAGTCGCTGAGAGTCGGGCGCTAGCTTTCGCTCCCTGCAGCGCTGTACTGGTGTTAGCGCGCATACATCGCATTCATCAATGCCGGCCAGGTTGATACAGCGACTGAGGCGCTCTGTTACAGCGCCCAGTACCCGCTTACGGCGTCTACTAGCGGGCGTTCTAAGCGCCGCTATACCGACGCTCATCTGCCGATACCTGGCGCTAGTAATGAATCAGCCTCAAAGCGTCTGGTGTTCCCCTTTAATTCAATGTAATTGGAGTGACGGCGTTGTTGTCCTAATAGAATGAATGATGGAAAGTCTTTCTGGTGGGCGATACCTCCGTGTAATTCACAGGAGCGCAAATAAATATTCAGCGGCAACAATTATTCCAGGGAAAAGTCACTTTACAGATGGAAATGCCGACAACACAATGGCAGTGAGTCACCACACGCTGCCGCTAAACCTTGAGAGCGAGGGCGATGTAGAGGCGCCGCTTCATTCCTCTACCCTCAGCAGCTCCTATGCAGGATACAGGGCCGTGCAATGAACAGGGCTAAGGACTGTCAGCCGGGGGGGGGGGGGGGGTCATTGGGAGAACCTTTCTTTTTGTCAGTTCTTCTATCCTTTGTTTGCTTTCCTACTATTCTTTCCTTTTTTTCTTTCTTTCTTTGGAGCTACTCCTTGTCTCTTTCTTTTATCTGTTCCATCTGCCATTCCTATTCTTTCTTCTTTCATTCTATTATTTTCTCTGTCATTCCTTTGATTCTTTCTGTCATTCCTTCTATCTTTTTTTTTCAGTCAGTCCTTCTATTCTTTGTTTCTTTCCTACTATATTCTTAGTATACAGTACGTCCTGCTCCAGATAGATTACTTACACTTGGGTCATCCTCCGTCAGATGGCGCTGCACTGCAGACATGAAAAAACAGGCTCCTCCCGGCCCCTCAAATACCCGGGGTGTCCTCCCACAAATCCCCAGATTTCTCTGCAGTGCTGACTGCGAAGACATGAAGTATCACGCTCTCGCAGGTGAGCGGGGCTATTACAGCCTGCGGCCCTGTTGGACTATTCCCACCCGCCCTCCTTGTGATGTGCCTCCCAGCCTGGGCTGCGCTGGTCGGGTGAAGGTAGGCAGCACCATGTGTGCTTAACGGAGCCATGCTCCACCGCAGTCCCCCACCAAAGGGTAGGCGGTTTAGGCTGATGGTGAGCCTCTAAGGGATGCCCCTCCCGCATCATTGCCCCACGCCCCGTGTAGCGGTGGACCCTTTACAAAGGGTCGCCATCCTCCCTCGTCCCCCCCGTAGCCTGGGGGGAAAGGGGGGGCGGGTGTGTAGGTGGTCTCAGTGTATTGGTTTACACGCTAGTGGCCTTTAGTAATGTCATTTGACTTGTATCCTCGGTGTCAGACGCGATGATTCGCAGCCTAATTTGTGTATCTGCCGCCGCCGCGCGCGCCTCTTTGCTTCATCGATTCCCAACTGGGACATGATTGAAGTGCTCTTGTCACACAAGTGTTGCAAGGTGCCTCACTGGTCATGTGTACACTCATAGCACGGATGGGTAAATTATCTGGCTGTGCTGCGCCGGGCGGTGGCGGCGCCTCAGACGCCACGGTGTCATCATTGCCAAAATCATCCATTCTGAGTGTGTCATACACCTCGCTCCTCATGACAACCCTGTCTACTGGCTTAGAGCTTCGCGCTCTTCAGGAGGGCGGGGACCTGGCTTGGCGCGCTCCGCGTCACGGGCTGCTCTGGCCCGCCCTTCGAGGTTCGCTTGGCGCCATTTTGATGGTAGTCGTGCGTGAGCGTGGTATCAGTCCCCCTCCTTCCACGGTCTGTAAGTGCCCTCACGGGCTATTTTTCATGCTCCTTGCTTACTATGCATGGTTTTGACACCTTTTATTCCCCTTATGTCTTTCAGATGGTTGAATCCAGTGGCTTCTCCCGGCCTGGTGTAATTGCCAGTTGGACCTAGTATAATTACTCCCACTTCCCTGCGGGTCATTGGGGCATCCAGGGTAGCTTCAGCGTCAATCCCTACTGGCCTATTGTGCCTATTAATCACCATATGGAGGCATCCCAGGATAATGTGACCGGGGTTCCTTCGGGACAAGCCCGGCTGTGTGTAGCTTGTGGGGTCTCACCTGTCAGCGGTGACAATGCACGGGTCTGCGTCCCTTGTGCACAGCAGGCGCTAATAGTACTTCCCGCCCCTCCGGTGGCTCGGCCTGCACCTCGCCTCACTTCACCTACCCCCCAAGCCTGAGTCTAACCCCCAATACAAGCGGGATTCTCATCCTGATATGGCTGCTAGACTGGCCAGTGTTGAAAAATTGCTTGCTAATACCTTAGCGCGTAAAGCCACCGCAAAAAGGCGGCACTTAGCTCCTGATACCGCTCTTTTCCCTACGGAGTCTGATGAGTTCCTGCATCTATATGGCCATACCACCTCGGATGAAGGGGAGCTGTTCTCCGACTCAGAGTCATCTGACGAGAAGTCAAGGGGTCATGATGATTCTGGCTCTGATCACTGGACCCCGGATGATACTGACAAACTGCTGGTTCAGATATTTGAGGTTTTGTCCATCTCTCCCCCTGTTGCGGCTCCCAGGCAAAGGGGTGAGCTATTTCATACTGCTAAGGCTCGACTGGAATTTCCTGAGCAAACCCATTTCAATAACCTCGTGCTTAAGGAGTGGGAACATCCCAGTAGACTTCCCGGGATTCCTAAGAGTTTGGACAGGAAGTATCCTTTTCCTGCTGATATGGTCAAGTGCTGGTCATCGCCCCCCGAGGTCGATGCTCCTATTCTAGGGCTGTCTAACACCTCCATTATGCACTCCCCTGACACTACTACGCTGCGGGATTCTGAGGACCGGTGCATTGACCAATTGGCATGCCATGCCTTTGCATTTGGGGGGGCAGCGCTGCGCCCGGTTTGCGCTTTGGCCATTACTGCGGTGGCACTCAGGACCATTGTCAGGAATGCACTAGATGGTCCAGACGATTTGCCACCTGATACTATTAATGCACTGTCTACCTATGATGTTTTTGTTAACTTTATCCTGTCTGCATCGGATGATGCAATTAGGATGTGTGCCAGGTCTTCCGCCTTGGCGGTAGCTATACGCCGCGCGGTATGGCTGCGCCAGTGGGCTGCCGACAATGCTGCTAAGAGGGCCCTTACTGGGCTTCCATTTAAGGGGCTGCGCCTGTTTGGGGACCGCCTAGACCTCTTTGCTAAAGGAGGTAAGTTACCCCAGCGCAGGCGGCAGCCTCGGCCCTTTCGGAGCCAGGGCCCCCCTTCAGTCCCCTACTGAGGCGCTAAGCAGGGGAAGGGGGTGTCCTTCGCAGGGGCTCGCGCAGATTCCTGGCATAAGAGCCCCTCCCAAGACCCCTCAGGCATGATGGGGCGCCCCCGCCTGCCAGGGTGGGGGGACGGCTACAGCACTTCGCGCACGTCTGGAGGCGCCAAGTCTCAGACCGGGGGATTCAGGAGGTAGTGTCCTCTGGTTACAAGATAGAATTTGCTGTGCGGCCCCCCCCCCCCACAAGATTCATCAGGTCCCGGATTCCCCAGGATCCTGGATCAGCTCAAGTCTTGCTACAGGCCGTGCAAGGTCTTCTGGATCTAGGGGTCATTTGCAGGGTCCCCTTAAGAGAATTGGGCAAGGGGTTCTATTCCAACCTTTTCACAGTGCCCAAAAAAGATGGGTCAGTCAGGCCCATTCTGGATTTAAAAATCCTCAACAAATTTGTCAAGAACAGAAGCTTTCGTATGGAAACTCTGCGCTCGGCCATTGGCTCCCTGCGCCCAGGGGATTTTATGACGTCTGTGGACATCAAAGATGCTTACCTTCACATCCCTGTGTTCCCGGGACACCAAAGGTTTCTCAGATTCGCGTTGAAAGATCAACATTACCAGTTTGTGGCCCTACCGTTTGGCCTCACTTCAGCTCCCAGAGTGTTCACCAAGGTGCTGGCGGGGGTGATGTCTCTGATAAGGTCAGGGGGCATTCGAGTGCTGCCCTACCTGGACGACATCCTCATCGCCTCATGGCCTCTACAGCAGGTGGAGCTGGACACTCAGCTGGTGGTGTCCACCTTGGAGTCCTTCGGCTGGGTGATCAATCACCCCAAGTCCTCTCTGTCCCCTTCGTCGGTCACCCCATTCCTGGGGATGATTCTGGATACGGTTCAGTCACGAATATTCCTTCCCCAACAGAAGGTGGAAGCTCTGACTGCGCAGGTGCGGTCCCTGCTCTCGTACCCCCAGCCCTCCCTCAGGAAGGGAATGCAGCTGGTGGGCCTGATGGTGGCGAGCTTCGAGGCGGTGCCCTTTGCTCAGTTCCATTCGAGGCCTCTGCAGCTTCACCTCCTATCAGTATGGGACAAGGACCCCGCGTCCTTGTCCCATGGGGTTTGTGTGCTTCCCCCATTGGTCAGAAGGTCCCTCTCGTGGTGGCTAGACCACAAGATCTTGCTAAAGGGCAGGTCCTTTCTAATCCCCTCCTGGGAGACGGTCACCACGGATGCCAGTCTGTCAGGTTGGGGGGGATTCTGGAAGTCCCTGAGGTTCCAGGGGAGGTGGGGCCCTCAGGAGGCCCACCTGCCCATCAACATTTTGGAACTACGGGCCATCAGGTTGGTTTTGGAGCAGTTGACCAATCACCTGAGGGGTCTGGCTGGGCAGGTGCGCTCAGACAACAGGACGGCGGTTGCCTACATCAACCATCAGGGAGGGACCCGGAGCAAGGGTGCCCTCCAGGAAGTGTCGCGGATTCTGACATGGGCGGAGGCCAATGTTCAATGCATTTCGGCTGTTTATATCCCCGGGGTAGAGAATCTACTGGCAGACTCTCTGAGCAGGGGGACTCCCCGTCAGGGGGAGTGCCCCTCTGCAACAGGGAATTCCAGTCCCTGTGTCACCGTTGAGGTCTACCGGATGTGGATCTGTTAGCATCCCGTCACAATCACAAGCTCCCGGTCTTTGTCTCCCTGTCTCAGGATCCTCTGGCCTTGGCCACGGATGCCCTGTCCATGTCATGGAAGGAATTTCAGCTCCTGTATGTCTTTCCTCCATTCCCCCTGCTGGGCAGGGTTCTGCGCAAGATTTCTCTGGAAGGGGTGCCAGTGATTCTGGTGGCCCCCAGGTGGCCAAGAAGAGTGTGGTTCGCAGACATGGTACAGATGGCAGTAGACCAGTACGTTCTGCCAGGAGTGCCAGATCTGCTCAGTCAGGGCTCCTTACGCCATCCCAATTTACAAACTCTGGCTTTGACGGCTTGGCTGCTGAAACCTCCATCTTGATGGAGAAAGGCTTGTCTGCCTCAGTGGTGGATACTAGTGGTGCAGGCTGGGAAGAAAACTTCCTCTGCCATCTATTATAGGGTATGGCGTTCCTACTTTGATTGGTGTGAGTCTAGGTCTCTTCCCTGTAGGGAGTTCTTAGTCCCTAGGGTTCTGGAGTTTTTACAGCATGGATTGGAGTTGGGTCTAAAACTCAGTACTCTGAAGGGTCAGGTTTCTGCCCTGTCTGTCTTCTTTCAGGAGTCTTTTGCTCAGCATTCCTTGGTTAAGACTTTCTTTCAGGGGGTCACTCATGTGCGTCCCCCACGTAAACCTATGGTCCCTGTTTGGGATTTGAACTTGGTTTTGTCTGCCTTGCAGGGTGCTCCCTTTGAGCCTATTCAGGATGCTGCTCTGGCTGTACTTACCTTCAAGGTTTTCTTTCTGGTGGCTATTACTTCGGTCAGGCGTGTGTCTGAGCTGGCGGCTCTGTCTATTCAGCCCCCCTACTATGAGAGACACCAGGATAAGGTGGTGTTCCGCTTTAAGCCAGACTTTCTGCCTAAGGTGGTGTCTGCCTTTCATTTGAATCAGGACATTGTTCTTCCTTCATTGTGCCCTAATCCTAGTAACGCTAAGGAGAGGGTTTTGCATTCCTTGGATGTGGTCAGGTGTTTGAAGTATTACCTGGTAGTCACTGCGTCCTTCAGGAAAACTGATGCTCTTTTTGTGGTCCCTTCTGGTCCTAGGAAGGGTTTGGCTCCTGCCAAGTCCACTATCAGCAAATGGATCCGTCAGGCTGTGATTCAGGCCTACTCTGCTAAGGGGAAGAGTCCCCCTTCCGCCTTACTGCTCATTCTACTCGTGCTATTGGTGCCTCTTGGGCCTTCCAGCACCAGGCTTCTGTTGAACAAGTTTGCAAGGCCGCTACTTGGTCTTCTGTTCATACCTTTCAAAGTTTTACAAGGTTGATGTTAGGGCCTCAGCTGATGCTGTGTTTGGCCGCAAGGTTCTGCAGGCGGCAGTGGTTTAAACTGTCTGCTGTTACCTTTTTTGTTGGGGATCCCACCCTACCTTATGGACACTGCTATTGGATGTCCCACGTGTAAGTATTATATCTGGAGCAGGACGTACTGTATACTAAGAATAATACAATTCTGTGAAGTACTCACCTGTAGAATTGGTATTATGAGTATACAGTACGTCCTGCTCCACCCCACCCTGGTTTTTGCATTATTCTGGATCCCCTGTATGGTGATTGTTATCATTGTTATAGTTGATAGTTTGGGTGGTTAATTCTCCCGGCTTCTTGTTCACTGCTTTTCATTGCTGGGGATTTGTGGGAGGTCCCGGGTATTTGAGGGGCCGGGAGGAGCCTGTTTTGCATGTCTCTGCAGTGCAGCGCCATCTGGCGGAGGATAACCCAAGTGTAAGTAATCTATCTGGAGCAGGACGTACTGTATACAAATAATACCAATTCTACAGGTGAGTATTTCACAGAATTGTATTTTTTTTCTTTCTTTCTTTTGAGCTATAATTTTCTCTTTTTTTATCTGTTTTTATCCACCTTTCATTCTATTATTATTTCTGTCATTCCTTCTTTCTTTTTTTCAGTCAGTCCGTCTATTCTTTGTGTCTTTCTTTTATCTGTTCATTCTGCCATTCCTATTCTTTCTTCTTTCATTCTTTTCTTTCTTCTGTCATTCCTTCTTTCTTTTTTACAGTAAGTAATTCTTTGGCCCTTATTTAACAAGGGATAGCGCCAGGTAGCGAATGGTGAGCGAACGGTAATGACGGTCACCGCCACGAGAACGCCGGCTCCCCTCCACAATCACACATTTATCAAGCCGATCCTGCTTAGCGACTGACAGAGCGCCAGATAGCGAATCATTTATCATTATTCCAGCCTCAGCCCACAGCGCCAGCGTCCGACCTTGAACAGCGACAGGTATGACCTCTCGCTACCTGGCGCTCTCCAATGCATTTCAATGGAACAATCTTTAAATATTCATAATTAATTTATTATTATTTATTTATTTTTTTTTTTTTAAATGTCAAAAATTCTGTGACCACTTCTGTCATTTTAGATATTTTTTTTAACCTAAAAAAAAAAAAAATTTGTACAGAATTGATATTACAGGTCTGATATTAATGTATTCATGTTACTAAATGTTTTGAAAAACATGTTTTTTTTTTTCTAAAAATATGGTGGTGGAATAGCAGAATGAACCGATGAAAGAAAGAGACAAACAATAGCTCAAAAGAAAGAAAAAAAATAGTAGGAAAGAAACGGGGAGGCTGATTCATTAATAGCGGCAGGTAGCGACAGATGAGCGGCAGTAGCGTTATTTTCACAGCGCCCGCTAGTAGTCGCTGTGCTTGGCCGTTGTTCGGTAGTTGACAGCGACTCAGTCGGTTTGCCGTAATGTTGAATACAAGGTGAGGAGTCGCTATTTGACAGGTTCCGCGCTGTATGGGAGCGCATGATAGCGACTGGCCATAGCGACCGGCTCCCACCATATTCATCAAAAAATCACGCTCAAAAAATTCAAGTGCTGTGAAATGCATGTTTAAACCCCAGAGCGCTGGCGGCGATGTGTTAAAAGTAGTTTTTTAACCCCCAAACAACCATATTTTTGGAAACCAAAAAATAAAAGTATTTTAAATAATATAGTCATATGAATACATTAATATCAGACCTGTAATATCAATTCTGCACAAATTTTTTTTAATTTTTTTTTCCTTAAAAAAAATATCTAACATGGCAGAAGTGGTCACAGAATTTTTCACATTTAAAAAAAAAAAACATTAATAACAATTAATTATTAATATTTAAAATTGTTCCATTGAAATGCATTGGAGAGCGCCAGGTAGCGAGAGGTCATACCTGTCGCTGTTCAAGGTCGGACGCTGGCGCTGTGGGCTGAGGTTGGAATAATGATGAATGAGTGGCTATATGGCGCTATCTCAGTGGCTAAGCAGGGTTGGCTTGATAAATGTGTGATTGTGGTGGGGAGCCGGCGTTCTCGTGGCGGGGCCCGTCATTACCGGTCGCTCACCAGTCGCTACCTGGCGCTATCCCTTCATAAATAAGGGCCTAAGCCTAACTACAGGGGCATAACTGCACAGGGTGCATTGGGGCCCATTAAAACCGGGAGCCCCGCCATTGTTGTCCCCGCGCCTTATTCACATGTCTACAGAAAGGAAGTGCCCGCCCCAACCCCCTCCCTTGCTCCTTTGTGTACCTGCCCCAGCCATTTATAATTATTATTATTATTATTAATAATAATAATGTTTATTTATATAGCGCCATCATCTTCTGTAGCGGTTTACAGGGTGTGATTACAGACAAGGCAAAATATATAGTACAGGGAACAATACAAAACTAGATGCCACAAGGTTCAAACGGGGAGGCTGATTCACTACTAGCGCCAGGTATCGGCAGATGAGCGTCTGTATAGCGTCGCTTAGAGCGACCGCTAGTAGTCGCTGTGATCGGCTATCGGGCGCTGTAACAGAGCGCCTCAGTCGCTGTAGTAACCTGGGCGGCATTTATGAGTGTGATGTATGTTGGGCGCTCTAACACCAGTACAGCGTTGCAGGGAGCGAAAGGTAGCGGCAGCTCATTGCGACCGGCTCTCAGCGGCTCACACCATATTCAACAAAAAATCAGACCCACAGCATCGGCGCTCTGGATCTGGTCGCTAAAGCATAGAGCGCCAGACGCTGTGTGATTTAAGTCTGTTTTTGAACACATATCCGCCTGTAACAAAGCGAAAACACATGGAATGACATTGTTGTAACACTGTGACTTTACACTGTAACGCTTTAGTGCCAGACCTGTAATGACAATTCTGCATAAAAATGATTTCTAAAATGACTCTTTCTAGGCCAGGAGAGGTCACACAATGATTTGAGAGAAAAAATAAATGTAAAAATAAAAACCTTTTTTAAACAGAAGAAAAGTAACGTCCATTGAAATGTATAGGAGGGCGACAGGTAATACCTGGCGCTCTGGAATCTAAAGCACCGGCTCTATACACTGAGCCGTCTGTAATGATGAATCGGGCGCTACATGGCGCTGTTAGAGTTACTCACCAGAATCGCCTTCATAAATGTGGTTTCCTGTATGGCGCCCGGCGTTCACCAGACGCTGCCTGCTGCTACGAGGCGCTACCTGGCGCTATCCCTTGATGAATAAACCCCCAAGTGTTGTGAGCTCAGGAGACAATAGGAAGGAGAGTCCTGCTCTTGCGAGCTTACTGTCTATAGCAGCGGTTCTCATCCTGTGGGTCAGGACCCCGGCGGGGGGCGAACGACCAAAACACAGGGGTCGCCTAAAGCCATCGGAAAATACATATTACTGATGGCTTTAGCCGCCGAGAAGTCGCGCTACCGTCTGCAGCAGCGCTATTTAGCTGGAACGCACACCGTTATGGATGCGCATTCCTAACTGAATGCCTGCGCGCATGCGCAGACGTGATTGCATCATCTGTCCGGGGCCTAAGGGGCGGGGGAAGCGGGGGAACGCTCCACAGTCCATAGCAGCGCATTACGTGTGTCCGGCGCTTGCTGACGTCATCAGTGGGCGGACTCAGCAAGCGCGGAGAGGCAAGAGAGCCTGCGAGACGCCTGCTGGTGTAATAACAGTACACACACCATACACACAATACTGTGTAAGTGTAAGGTGCTTTGTGTGTAATCATTACACAGTACACAAAGCACCAGACATTTACACAGTGTCTTATACTATAAGAGACCACTATAAGATGTAGTTCACACTGTTCCCCATTGTATAATTATCTCCCATATCTCCCACTATTTTCCCATATTCTGAATGAGGAAATGAGGAGGTTTCCGCCATTGAATCCGCCTCCTATTCATTTCATTGTGAGTGTGGCGGATTTTGTGGAAGAGAGCTCCCGAGAATCTCGAGTTACCACACAATCCGCCGCAGCCTCCTATTAATTTCAATAAGAGGCGGAGAAATGACAGTTTCTGACACATGCTATGCCATGGTGAAATGTTATTCATTAAAATTAGTAATAAATATTTCTCAACATATAATTAAATATTGTTTTTATGATTAATCGTTATGTTTAAATGATGTTTGATTTGTAGCAATGAGAATACATAACGCATATCAGGTATTTACATTCCCAACCATAACTGTAGCAAAATTACAGTTTTGAAGTAGCCGCCAAAATTATTTTTTGGTTTGGGGTCACGGCAACATGAGGAACTGTATTGCGGGGTCACAGCATTAGAAAGGTTGAGAATCATTGGTCTATAGGATGGGGGTGGAGACAAAGGGGCGGGGTCACAAGTGGTAGAGCTTGAGCTGAGCGGCATGTGCCATTTGAAGGTTATAGGAGTTGATTAAGCCAGGTTATACTCCTGAGTTTTGAGGGCACGTTTAAAGACTTGGAGTGATGGAGAGTGACAGATTGAGTGGGGGAGGGCATTCCAGAGAAGTGGGGAGGCACGGAAGAAGTCTTGAAGACAGGAGTGGGAGGAGGTAACCGAGGAGGAGGACAGGAGAATGTCAGATGTAGAGGTTGTGCTTGAGTTGATAACGTTGGATCAGAGATGAAATGTAGGGAGGGGGCCTGGCTGGAGAGAGCTTTGTAGGTTAGTGTTAGAAGTTTAAACTGAACTCTATGGGAGACAGGTAACGAGTGGAGGGATTGACAGAGGGGGGGAATGAGTGTAGAAGCGAGAGGAGAGGGGGATGAGGAGAGCAGCAGAGTTTAGAACAGACTGGAGGGGTAGCAAACAACAGAGGAGGGTGTTGCAGTAGTCCAGTCGGGAGATGATCTGGGCATGCACTAGCATTTTAGTATCAGGTGATTAGGCGGGGCTAGGGAGTGAATGTGAGGAAGGGGCGGGGCCAGGAGATGGCAGTAGGCGGGGCTAGGGAGTGAATGTGAGGAAGGGGCCGGGTGCCAGGAGATGGCAGAAGGCGGGGCTAGGGATTGAATGTGAGGAAGGGGTGGGGCCAGGAGATGACAGAAGGCGGGACTAGGGAGTGAATGTGAGGAGGGGAATGGGCCAGGAGATGGCAGAAGGCGGGGCTAGGGATTGAATGTGAGGAAGGGGTGGGGCCAGGAGATGGCAGAAGGCGGGTCTAAGGATTAAATGTGAGGAGGGGCGGGGCCAGGAGATGGTAGAAGGCGGGGCTAGGGAGTGAACGTGAGGAAGGGGCCGGGTGCCAGGATATGGCAGAAGGCGGGGCTAGGGAGTGAATGTGAGGAAGGGGCGGGGCCAGGAGATGGCAGAAGGCGGGTCTAGGGATTAAATGTGAGGAGGGGCGGGGCCAGGAGATGGTAGAAGGCGGGGCTAGGGAGTGAATGTGAGGAAGGGGCGGGGTCAGGAGATGGCAGAAGGCGGGGCTAGGGAGTGAATGTGAGGAAGGGGCGGGGCCAGGAGATGGCAGAAGGCGGGGCTAGGGAGTGAATGTGAGGAAGGGGCCGGGTGCCAGGAGATGGCAGAAGGCGGGGCTAGGGATTGAATGTGAGGAAGGGGTGGGGCCAGGAGATGGAGGAAGGCGGGGCTAGGGAGTGAATGTGAGGAAGGGGCCGGGTGCCAGGAGATGGCAGAAGGCGGGGCTAGGGATTGAATGTGAGGAAGGGGTGGGGCCAGGAGATGGAGGAAGGCGGGGCTAGGGAGTGAATGTGAGGAAGGGGCCGGGTGCCAGGAGATGGCAGAAGGCGGGGCTAGGGAGTGAATGTGAGGAAGGGGCGGGGCCAGGAGATGGCAGAAGGCGGGGCTAGGGAGTGAATGTGAAGAAGGGGCGGGACCAGGAGATGGCAGAAGGCGGGGCTAGGGATTGAATGTGAGGAAGGGGTGGGGCCAGGAGATGGAGGAAGGCGGGGCTAGGGAGTGAATGTGAGGAAGGGGCCGGGTGCCAGGATATGGCAGAAGGCGGGGCTAGGGAGTGAATGTGAGGAAGGGGCGGGGCCAGGAGATGGCAGAAGGCGGGGCTAGGGAGTGAATGTGAGGAAAGGGCGGGGCCAGGAGATGGCAGAAGGCGGGGCTAGGGAGTGAATGTGAGGAAGGGGCGGGGCCAGGAGATGGCAGAAGGCGGGGCTAGGGAGTGAATGTGAGGAAGGGGCCGGGTGCCAGGAGATGGCAGAAGGCGGGGCTAGGGATTAAATGTGAGGAGGGGCGGGGCCAGGAGATGGTAGAAGGCGGGGCTAGGGAGTGAATGTGAGGAAGGGGCGGGGCCAGGAGATGGCAGAAGGCGGGGCTAGGGAGTGAATGTGAGGAAGGGGCCGGGTGCCAGGAGATGGCAGAAGGCGGGGCTAGGGATTGAATGTGAGGAAGGGGTGGGGCCAGGAGATGGAGGAAGGCGGGGCTAGGGAGTGAATGTGAGGAAGGGGCCGGGTGCCAGGAGATGGCAGAAGGCGGGGCTAGGGATTGAATGTGAGGAAGGGGTGGGGCCAGGAGATGGAGGAAGGCGGGGCTAGGGAGTGAATGTGAGGAAGGGGCCGGGTGCCAGGATATGGCAGAAGGCGGGGCTAGGGAGTGAATGTGAGGAAGGGGCGGGGCCAGGAGATGGCAGAAGGCGGGGCTAGGGAGTGAATGTGAGGAAAGGGCGGGGCCAGGAGATGGCAGAAGGCGGGGCTAGGGAGTGAATGTGAGGAAGGGAAGGGGCCAGGAGATGGCAGAAGGCGGGGCTAGGGAGTGAATGTGAGGAAGGGGCCGGGCCAGGAGATGGCAGAAGGCGGGGCTAGGGAGTGAATGTGAGGAAGGGGCGGGGCCAGGAGATGGCAGAAGGCGGGGCTAGGGAGTGAATTGAGGAAGGGGCGGGGCCAGGAGATGGCAGAAGGCGGGTCTAGGGATTAAATGTGAGGAGGGGCGGGGCCAGGAGATGGTAGAAGGCGGGGCAAGGGAGTGAATGTGAGGATGGGGTGGGGCCAGGAGATGGCAGAAGGCGGGGGTAGGGATTAAATGTGAGGAGGAGGCAGGGCCAGGAGATGGTAGAAGGCGGGGCTAGGGAGTGAATGTGAGGATGGGGCGGGGTCAGGAGATGGTAGAAGGCGGGGCTAGGGAGTGAATGTGAGGAAGGGGTGGGGCCAGGAGATGGCAGAAGGCGGGGCTAGCGAGTGAATGTGAGGAAGGGGCGGGACCAGGAGATGGCAGAAGGCGGGGCTAGGGAGTGAATGTGAGGAAGGGGCGGGGCCAGGAGATGGCAGAAGGCGGGGCTAGGGAGTGAATGTGAGGAAGGGGCGGGGCCAGGAGATGGCAGAAGGCGGGACAAGGGAGTGAATGTGAGGAAGGGGCGGGACCAGGAGATGGCAGAAGGCGGGGCTAGGGAGTGAATGTGAAGAAGGGGCGGGACCAGGAGATGGCAGAAGGCTGGGCTAGGGAGTGAATGTGAGTAAGGGGCGGGGCCAGGAGATGGCAGAAGGCGGGGCTAGGGAGTGAATGTGAGGAAGGGGCGGGGCCAGGAGATGGCAGAAGGCTGGGCTAGGGAGTGAATGTGAGTAAGGGGCGGGGCCAGGAGATGGCAGAAGGCGGGGCTAGGGATTGAATGTGAGGAAGGGGCGGGGCCAGGAGATGGCAGAAGGCGGGGCTAGGGAGTGAATGTGAGGAAGGGGCGGGGCCAGGAGATGGCAGAAGGCGGGGCTAGCGAGTGAATGTGAGGATGGGGTGGGGCCAGGAGATGGCAGAAGGCGGGGCTAGGGATTGAATGTAAGGATGGGGTGGGGCCAGGAGATGGCAGAAGGCGGGGCTAGGGAGTGAAATGAGGATGGGGTGGGGCCAGGCGATGGCAGAAGGCGGGGCTAGGGAGTGAATGTGAGGAAGGGGCGAGGCCAGGATATGGCAGAAGGCGGGGCTAGGGAGTGAATGTGAGGAAGGAGCGGGGCCAGGAGATGGTAGAAGGCGGGGCTAGGGAGAGAATTTGAGGAAGGGGCGGGACCAGGAGATGGCAGAAGGCAGGGCTAGGGAGTGAATGTGGGGAAGGGGCGGGGCCAGGAGATGGCAGTGGGCGGGGCTAGGGAGTGAATGTGAGGAAGGGGCGGGGCCAGGAGATGGCAGAAGGCGGGGCTAGGGAGTGAATGTGAGGAAGGGGCGGGGCCAGGAGATGGCAGTAGGCGGGGCTAGGGAGTGAATGTGATGAAGGGGCGGGGCCAGGAGATGGCAGATGCGGGGCTAGGGAGTGAATGTGAGGAAGGGGCGGGGCCAGGAGATGGCAGAAGGCGGGGCTAGGGAGTGAATGTGAGGAAGGGGCGGGGCCAGGAGATGGCAGAAGGCGGGGCTAGGGAGTGAATGTGAAGAAGGGGCGGGACCAGGAGATGGCAGAAGGCGGGGCTAGGGAGTGAATGTGAAGAAGGGGCGGGACCAGGAGATGGCAGAAGGCTGGGCTAGGGAGTGAATGTGAGGAAGGGGCAGGGCCAGGAGATGGCAGAAGGCAGGGCTAGTGAGTGAATGTGAGGAAGGGGCGGGGCCAGGAGATGGCAGAAGGCGGGGCTAGGGAGTGAATGTGAGGAAGGAGTGGGGCCAGGAGATGGCAGAAGGCTGGGCTAGGGAGTGAATGTGAGGAAGGGGCGGGGCCAGGAGATGGCAGAAGGCGGGGCTAGGGAGTGAATGTGAGGAAGGGGCGGGGCCAGGAGATGGCAGTAGGCGGGGCTAGGGAGTGAATGTGATGAAGGGGCGGGGCCAGGAGATGGCAGATGCGGGGCTAGGGAGTGAATGTGAGGAAGGGGCGGGGCCAGGAGATGGCAGAAGGCGGGGCTAGGGAGTGAATGTGAGGAAGGGGCGGTACCAGGAGATGGCAGAAGGCGGGGCTAGGGAGTGAATGTGAAGAAGGGGCGGGACCAGGAGATGGCAGAAGGCTGGGCTAGGGAGTGAATGTGAGGAAGGGGCGGGGCCAGGAGATGGCAGAAGGCGGGGCTAGGGAGTGAATGTGATGAAGGGGCGGGGCCAGGAGATGGCAGAAGGCGGGGCTAGGGAGTGAATGTGATGAAGGGGCGGGGCCAGGAGATGGCAGAAGGCGGGGCTAGGGAGTGAATGTGAGTAAGGGGCGGGGCCAGGAGATGGCAGAAGGCAGGGCTAGCGAGTGAATGTGAGGAAGGGGCGGGGCCAGGAGATGGCAGAAGGCGGGGCTAGGGAGTGAATGTGAGGATGGGGCGGGGCCAGGAGATGGCAGAAGGCGGGGCTAGGGAGTGAATGTGAGGAAGGGGCGGGGCCAGGAGATGGCAGAAGGCAGGGCTAGGGAGTGAATGTGAGGAAGGGGCGGGGCCAGGAAATGGCAGAAGGCGGGGCTAGGGAGTGAATGTGAGGAAGGGGTGGGGCCAGGAGATGGCAGAAGGCAGGGCTAGGGAGTGAATGTGAGGAAGGGGCGGGGCCAGGAGATGGCAGAAGGCGGGGCTAGGGAGTGAATGTGAAGAAGGGGCGGGACCAGGAGATGGCAGAAGGCTGGGCTAGGGAGTGAATGTGAGGAAGGGGTGGGGCCAGGAGATGGCAGAAGGCGGGGCTAGGGAGTGAATGTGAGGAAGGGGCGGGGCCAGGAGATGGCAGAAGGCGGGACAAGGGAGTGAATGTGAGGAAGGGGCGGGACCAGGAGATGGCAGAAGGCGGGGCTAGGGAGTGAATGTGAGGATGGGGCGGGGCCAGGAGATGGCAGAAGGCGGGGCTAGGGAGTGAATGTGAGGAAGGGGCGGGGTCAGGAGATGGCAGAAGGCGGGGCTAGGGAGTGAATGTGAGGATGGGGCGGGGCCAGGGGATGGCAGAAGGCGGGGCTAGGGAGTGAATGTGAGGAAGGGGCGGGGTCAGGAGATGGCAGAAGGCGGGGCTAGGGAGTGAATATGAGGATGGGGTGGGGCCAGGCGATGGCAGAAGGCGGGGCTAGGGAGTGAATGTGAGGAAGGGGCGGGGCCAGGATATGGCAGAAGGCGGGGCTAGGGAGTGAATGTGAGGAAGGGGCGGGGCCAGGAGATGGTAGAAGGCGGGGGGCTAGGGAGTGAATGTGAGGAAGGGGCGGGGCCAGGAGATGGCAGAAGGCGGGGCTAGGGAGTGAATGTGAGGATGGGGTGGGGTCAGGATATGGCAGAAGGTGGGGCTAGGGAGCGAATGTGAGGATGGGGTGGGGCCAGGAGATGGCAGAAGGTGGGGCTAGGGAGTGAATGTGAGGATGGGGTGGGGTCAGGAGATGGCAGAAGGTGGGGCTAGGGAGTGAATGTGAGGATGGGGTGGGGCCAGGAGATGGCAGAAGGTGGGGCTAGGGAGTGAATGTGAGGAAGGGGCGGGGCCAGGAGATGGCAGAAGGTGGGGCTAGGGAGTTAATGTGATGAAGGGGCGGGGCCAGGAGATGGCAGAAGGCGGGGCTAGGGAGTTAATGTGATGAAGGGGCTGGGCCAGGATATGGCAGAAGGCGGGGCTAGCGAGTGAATGTGAGGAAGGGGCGGGGCCAGGAGATGGCAGAAGGTGGGGCTAGGGAGTTAATGTGATGAAGGGGCGGGGCCAGGAGATGGCAGAAGGCGGGGCTAGGGAGTGAATGTGATGAAGGGGCGGGGCCAGGAGATGGCAGAAGGCGGGGCAAGGGAGTGAATGTGAGGAAGGGGCGGGGCCAGGAGATGGCAGAAGGCGGGGCTAGGGAGTGAATGTGAGGAAGGGGCGGGGCCAGGAGATGGCAGAAGGCGGGGCTAGGGATTAAATGTGAGGAGGGGCGGGGCCAGGATATGGCAGAAGGCGGGGCTAGGGAGTGAATGTGAGGATGGGGTGGGGCCAGGGGATGGTAGAAGGCGGGGCTAGGGAGTGAATGTGAGGATGGGGTGGGGCCAGGGGATGGTAGAAGGCGGGGCTAGGGATTGGATGTGAGGATGGGGTGGGGCCAGGGGATGGTAGAAGGCGGGGCTAGGGAGTGAATGTGAGGATGGGGTGGGGCCAGGCGATGGCAGAAGGCGGGGCTAGGGAGTGAATGTGAGGAAGGGGCGGGGTCAGGATATGGCAGAAGGCGGGGCTAGGGAGTGAATGTGAGGAAGGGGCGGGGTCAGGCGATGGCAGAAGGCGGGGCTAGGGAGTGAATGTGAGGAAGGGGCGGGGTCAGGCGATGGCAGAAGGCGGGGCTAGGGAGTGAATGTGAGGTGTGACAGAGAGAGAGGAGTCCAGGATGATGCCCAGGCACCGAGCTTGAGGAGTTGCAGTTACTATAAGGGGTTTATTCATCAAGAGATAGGGACAGGTAGCGCCTCTTAGCGACAGGTAGCGAACGGTGAACGCCGGGCGCTGTACGCAAAACCACATTTATCAAAGTGATTCCGGTGAGCGCGGATAGCGTTTTAACCCTTTCAGTCACCCCCTGTTGCCAGACCACTTCTCACTAGTTTGTGTTATACACGTTTAACTGTGATTTTTGCAGGAATGTCCTGGGAAATGATATATTATTGTGTTTTTTTTTTTTCTTCAGAGTTTGAGCTTTAACGTGAAATGTGTTGTTTGAAATTTTTTTCAGTGCTTCATAATATGTTAAAATGTTTTTTTTCATTATATTTTTTAAATAATGAAATATATTATAGATGATATTTTAGATGCTGGGACCAAGTTTAAAAAATACAATAAAAAAAACATTTTTGCAAAGGGGAATAGGTCTTTAATACGAATATGCAGAGTGACACAGTCAGAAGACACTTCCTGTTTGCAGGCTGCCTGATGCTCCATGAGCCGCCATCTTGGATGTTTAAAGGCTCATAACATGCAGTAGATGCAGGTAGGATGATTTTTAATGTGGCCAATCTGTATGTACAGGGTGTGAGAAACATATAAGATAGACTCTTATTCAGGGTGAAGGTCCGGATTAATGTGAGCAATCTGTATGTACAGGGTGTGGGAAACATATAAGATAGGCTCTTATTCAGGGTGAAGGTCCGGATTAATGTGAGCAATCTGTATGTACAGGGTGTGGGAAACATATAAGATAGGCTCTTATTCAGGGTGAAGGTCCGGATTAATGTGAGCAATCTGTATGTACAGGGTGTGGGAAACATATAAGATAGGCTCTTATTCAGGGTGAAGGTCCGGATTAATGTGGGCAATCTGTATGTACGGGGGAGAAACATATAAGATAGGCTCTTATTCAGGGTGAAGGTCCGGATTAATGTGGGCAATCTGTATGTACAGGGTGTGGGAAACATATAAGATAGGCTCTTATTCAGGGTGAAGGTCCGGATTAATGTGGGCAATCTGTATGTATAGGGTGGGGGAAACATATAAGATAGGCTCTTATTCAGGGTGAAGGTCCGGATTAATGTGGGCAATCTGTATGTACGGGGGAGAAACATATAAGATAGGCTCTTATTCAGGGTGAAGGTCCGGATTAATGTGGGCAATCTGTATGTACAGGGTGGGGGAAACATATAAGATAGGCTCTTATTCAGGGTGAAGGTCCGGATTAATGTGAGCAATCTGTATGTACAGGGGGGAAACATATAAGATAGGCTCTTATTCAGGGTGAAGGTCTGGATTAATGTGAGCAATCTGTATGTACAGGGGGGAAACATACAAGATAGGCTCTTATTCAGGGTGAAGGTCTGGATTAATGTGAGCAATCTGTATGTACAGGGTGGGGGAAACATATAAGATAGGCTCTTATTCAGGGTGAAGGTCCGGATTAATGTGAGCAATCTGTATGTACAGGGGGGAAACATACAAGATAGGCTCTTATTCAGGGTGAAGGTCTGGATTAATGTGAGCAATCTGTATGTACAGGGTGGGGGAAACATATAAGATAGGCTCTTATTCAGGGTGAAGGTCCGGATTAATGTGAGCAATCTGTATGTACAGGGTGGGGGAAACATATGATAGACTCTTATTCAGGGTGAAGGTCCGGATTAATGTGAGCAATCTGTATGTACAGGGGGGAAACATATAAGATAGACTCTTATTCAGGGTGAAGGTCCATTGTTCTGCTTCAGCAGATGTCACTAATCCTATAGTAATTATATAAGTGCAGTGAGGCGCATCTCCGACAGGTGTCGCTGTTGTGTGTTGAGTACATCGCATACATGGGAGGATGAAGGTTGGTGCAGTACGCCGGTTCTCCAGCAGGTGCCGCTGGCCGATACATTACGTAGAGTGCAGTTCATACGTCATACTGTGCAGTACTACGTTCTTCCAGTAGGCGTCAGGCTCTCTCCCTCCACTGTTCCCGCTAACTGCCGCGTCCCTAGTAACAGGCGGCGGGAGGGAAGGAGGGAGTCTGGGCGGCAGTGCGCATGCGCGAGGGGCAGTGTGAGCTGGAGGGAGCAGAGATGGCGGAGGCGGCAGGAGGAGAGGAGGTAAGTGCGGCAACTGCTTTAATTTATTATTACAGTATATAGGGTATATATTGCGGCTGCGTCACCGCGGAGGTGTCTGGGTACTGCTGTGGTCGCTATGGTATATGTGAGCGCTACAGCCTGTGTTGGCGTCTCTGTGTTTTGCTCATACAGCCTCATATATATGTCCTATACCCTGACCCCAACCCCTATACCTGACCTTATAGTGAGCCCAACCCTATACCTGACCTATATCCTGACCACAACCCCTATACCTGACCTTATAGTGAGCCCAACCCTATACCTGACCTATATCCTGACCTTAATCCTTATACCTGACCTATACCCTGACCTCAGCCTTATACCTGACCTATATCTTACCTATATCCTGACCTCAATCCTTATACCTGACTTACACCCTGACCCCAACCCTATACCTGGCCTATATCCTGACCTCCAACCCATATACCTGACTGATACCCTGACCCCAACCCACCCTATACCTGACCCCAACCCACCCTATACCTGACCCCAACCCACCCTATACCTGACCCCAACCTCTATGCCTTAACTATATCCTGGCCCCAACCCCTATACCTGACCTATACCCTGACCCCAACCCCTATACCTGACCTCAACTCACCCTATACCTGACCTATGCCCTGACCTCAACCCACCCTATACCTGACCTATACCCTGACCTCAACCCACCCTATACCTGACCTATACCCTGACCCCAACCCTTATACCTGACCTCAACTCACCCTATACCTGACCTATACCCTGACCCCAACCCTTATACCTGACCCCAACCCTTATACCTGACCCCAACCCTTATACCTGACCCCAACCCTTATACCTGACCCCAACCCTTATACCTGACCCCAACCCTTATACCTGACCTCAACTCACCCTATACCTGACCAATATCCTGACCTCAACCCACCCTATTCCTGACCTCAACCTCTATACCTGACTTTATCCTGACCCCAACCCCTATACCTGACCTATACCCTGACCCCAACCCCTATACCTGACCTCAACTCACCCTATACTTGACTTATATCCTGACCCCAACCTCTATACCTGACATATCCTGACCCCAACCTCTATACCTGACTTATATCCTGACCCCAACCTCTATACCTGACTTATATCCTGACCCCAACCCCTATACCTGACCTATACCCTGACCCCAACCCCTATACCTGACCTCAACCCACCCTATACCTGACCTATATCCTGACCTCAACCCACCCTATACCTGACCTATATCCTGACCTCAACCCACCCTATACCTGACCTATATCCTGACCTCAACCCACCCTATACCTGACCTATACCCTGACCCCAACCCACCCTATACGTGACCTATACCCTGACCCCAACCCACCCTATACCTAACCTATATCCTGACCCCTATACCTGACCTATACCCTGACTCCAACCCAGCCTATACCTGACCTATATCCTGACCCCAATCCCTATACCTGACTTATATCCTGACCCCAATCCCTATACCTGACTTATATCCTGACCCCAAACCTTATACCTGACCTATATCCTGACCCCAACCCCTGTACGTGACCTATATCCTGACCCCAACCCCTGTACGTGACCTATATCCTGACCCCAACCCCTGTACGTGACCTATATCCTGACCCCAACCCCTGTACGTGACCTATATCCTGACCCCAACCCCTGTACGTGACCTATATCCTGACCCCAACCCCTGTACGTGACCCATATCCTGACCCCAACCCCTGTACGTGACCCATATCCTGACCCCAACCCCTGTACGTGACCTATATCCTGACCCCAACCCCTGTACGTGACCCATATCCTGACCCCAACCCCTGTACGTGACCCATATCCTGACCCCAACCCCTGTACGTGACCCATATCCTGACCCCAACCTGTCCTATACCTGACTTATATCCTGACCCCAACCTCTGTACCTGACCTAGACCCTGACCACATCCCCTGTACCTGACCTAGACCCTGACCACAACCCCTGTACCTGACCTAGACCCTGACCACAACCCCTGTACCTGACCTAGACCCTGACCACAACCCCTGTACCTGACCTAGACCCTGACCACATCCCCTGTACCTGACCTAGACCCTGACCACAACCCCTGTACCTGACCTAGACCCTGACCACAACCCCTGTACCTGACCTAGACCCTGACCACAACCCCTGTACCTGACCTAGACCCTGACCACATCCCCTGTACCTGACCTA
Source organism: Gastrophryne carolinensis (assembly GCA_027917425.1). NCBI lineage: Eukaryota > Metazoa > Chordata > Amphibia > Anura > Microhylidae > Gastrophryne > Gastrophryne carolinensis. The sequence goes on from CM051234.1 coordinate 31,242,080, forward strand.
GACCCTGACCACAACCCCTGTACCTGACCTAGACCCTGACCACATCCCCTGTACCTGACCTAGACCCTGACCACAACCCCTGTACCTGACCTAGACCCTGACCACAACCCCTGTACCTGACCTAGACCCTGACCACAACCCCTGTACCTGACCTAGACCCTGACCACATCCCCTGTACCTGACCTAGACCCTGACCACAACCCCTGTACCTGACCTAGACCCTGACCACATCCCCTGTACCTGACCTAGACCCTGACCACATCCCCTGTACCTGACCTAGACCCTGACCACATCCCCTGTACCTGACCTAGACCCTGACCACAACCCCTGTACCTGACCTAGACCCTGACCACAACCCCTGTACCTGACCTAGACCCTGACCACATCCCCTGTACCTGACCTAGACCCTGACCACAACCCCTGTACCTGACCTATATTCTGACACCTTTACCATGATCCCAACCCTATACCTGATCTATATCCTGACACCTATACCCTGATACCTATACCCTGATCCCAATCCCTGTACCTGACCTATATCCTGGCACCTATACCCTGACCCCAACCCTATACCTAAGCTATATCCTGACCCTCCCATACCTAACCTATACCCTGACCCTAATATCTGACACCTATATTTCACACTAACTATTTTCTGACCTCAACCCCCAAAACTTGCCACCTAGTATTTATCCTAACCCCAAACCTGACCACTATCCTGCTACTGACCCCATACCTGACACCTACACTTTATCCTAACCCCAAACCTGACCTCCAGCCCCCAACTTATCCCCCAACCTGACCTCTGCACCTAACAATAGCTCATAACCTGACCCTAACGTTAGGCCCTGAACCTAACCACCCAACTTCCTCCTAACCCCCTAAATCTCATCCCAAATCCCACTCCAGGGCCGGTGAGGCGTGGATCACACTAATTGTTCATTGGATGCTGTTTTTAATTAATTTGTTTGTGAGTGTAACTTTTAAAGCTCTGGCACCTTTGAAGAAGTGAGCTTGTCTCACGGAACGCGTGGGGAATCAGGACGCCAGTCTTTAGCAGGGACACCTCTCAGCCTCCGATCTGGTGATATCTCATGCACTTTAATTATTTACAAATTAATCTTTTTTGGGGCAAGTTGATTGGTGGTTATTTGTTCTCTCTTTCTATATGGGATAAAATTATACATGTTTTGAATGTTATACTGTAGCACTTTTATAAATCAGCATTTAGCACTTTAATACTGCACCAGTCACTTTATTCACTTGTTGCATTTTATATTGTGGGATCTATTTTTCACAAGGGGGAAGAGGGATGATTGTCTGTGTCCCTGCTATTGGATTTTTGTTTTTAAAAAAATATATTTGTGATGGTATATTTGTAACCATTAATAAATATTGATTACTTATGATATACTTTTGATTCAATTCAATTTGATTTGGTGGTGCCTGGGGACGCCCCTGGTGGTAGCTGGGGCCACACATATTGTGTACTTGTATTTGGATATACTCTTTTTGGGGATTCCTTTAAGGCACACCTACATATATACATTGTAAATAAACAAAATTTTAGTTAAGTGGTGCATTGGGAAAAAAACTTCTTTTGGATTGTAACTTTTAAACCTTCATTAAATCTTTTGGGTTTTTAATGGAATTACACTAGATTCTGTTTTATTGTTTTTTTTGGTGCCTTGTTGAACTGACCCTGACATTAAAGCTGGTGAGCAATAGGCTTGGGAATAGGATTTATCACCTATCCATATGTGGATGTTCTGAAGGCTTCACTTACTACAAATAGGCGGTAAGAGTTTGCACTATCGGTGGTGGATTCTCTGTGGCTCTCCCTACTGTGCAGAGGTGCATGTGTTGTGGGACAGAGACTTCTTTGTACACATACAACTTATTATTCTTCGGTGGCTGATCTGTGTTTTTACTTGATGATTTGTACTCAGTTCATATAGGAATAAGGACTAATACATGTTGAGCACTTGAGCGTGGACTTAAAATGGACTAACACCCTCCCATGATCAGACCCCTGACTGCGGGGCATCCCGATTGGGGGTGCCCCGCTGTGTGAAACCCTAAATCCCTACCTTATCCGCGATCCAGCAGCGCCCGCCGCCGCCTCCCTCGCGTCCCTCTAGCAGGACACGCACCCGCGCAGGCCGTTTGTGAATGGCCGGGCGCGGGCGGGCGCCTTGTAAGTGCGACGCGTGGGAGGTGGCGGTGAGCGCGCTCTCTTGTCCGTCGGCGGGGATTGGCAGCGGCAGTCACGTGGGAGCGGGGAGAGGTGAGTTTTTCGGGGTTTCTGGGGGGTTTCACACAGTGGACCAAAACCCAGGATAGTCAAAATCCTGGGTGTTGGTCCACTTTAAAATCATTGATTATATTTATTGTCATTTTTTAGCGCGGTGTATGTATCAATATTTCATGTATATGTAAATATTGTACGTTTTTCCTATTAATTGTATATATAGCACATAGCACTTTTTGTTTAAAACACTAGGATTCAGTCGGTTTTCATAGGGACATACTTGATATCTGACCTAGTTACCGTAATTGTGCATTACCGCCAGCGCCCTTTAGTGGACTGTTCATATAATCAGTTTTTAATGTATTTTAACCTGTGTAGTGTTTAGATGAATTAATAAAAGTGATTGTTATCATTTAAACGGAGTGGTGCAGATTGTGTCTTGGGGTTGGGGGCTTGTTGTATACAGTTTGCCATTGTGACGGCTTACGCTGTTTTTCCTCAGCACTCTGCACTTTGTAGCCCAGGCTTCACTGGGCCACATTATTATTAGTTCACTTTGCACATGCACTAGCACTTTTATTGTTACCATTGCACACAGGGCCGGCTCCAGGTTTATGTGGGCCCTTGGGCGGCATGGTCTCAGTGGGCCCCTTTGCGGTGGAGAGTCGCGGGTCGGGGGGGGGGGGGGGGGGGGTCTATAAATTCCATGGCCAAAACTAAGAAGGGCTGCTTGCCCTTCAACCCCCTTTTGGAGCTGTTTTTTAGTGAGACTCATGAAGCTGGCACTAGAAGGGTTAACCACATTGTGCCAGCTGTCAGTGGGCCCCCCTGGGGGGTGAGGGCCCTCGGCAGCTGACCGGGCTTGCCGGGTGCTGACGCCGGCCCTGATTGCACACATTCTTTTCTCTTTGATACTTTCTCTTGCTCATTGGCACCGTTAGCTTCTTTGTCATCTTGATTGATCTCGATTGATCTCTTATCATAGGCTATGCGCTGTATGCACTTATAAGCACATTGCACTTTCAAGCTCTATTCACTTTTTTTCAGCGTCTTGCCGTTCACAGAGACATTCTGGCATATGTAATTGGAGCTCTGTTATTAGGCTATTTTTCAGCACAAGCCAATCTTTGGCCATTTTATTGAATTTATTAAACATTGACCTTGCACCACCCAAAAATACTTAAAAGAAATGGGAATGGTGTGCCAGAAGGGGACGCCCTATTGACCAAGCAATTTACTAATCCCAAAAATGTGGCCCCAATAACACATACACAGAAAAAGATGCCAAAAACATACCAGTATTACATAATAAATATAATTAATCCGATTGATCCAACGTGTATAATAAAAAGTGCTAGTGCATACCTAAAGTGCCATGTTAAACCGGACCTTCACCATGATTTATTGAAAAGCCCAAACCCTTAAAAAAACGATTCCCCAGCATCTAAAATTAATATATTTTAAGTTTTTAGTCACTTATTATTCTTTCCCCCACTGGGCTGCAACTCTGTTCAGGACTTTAGGATACGGGCGCCGCCATTTTGATTCAGAAGCATCACACTTACTGAGGAGAGGAGAGTGGGATAAAGTACAGGGGGGCGGGTTACAGCTGTGCTTTGCTCAGAGCATAGCTGGGGTCAGGAAAAGGTCAGTAGTCCCAGAATGCAGAGCAGCACAGTCAGGAGGCACTTCCTGTTTGCAGACTGCCTGAAGCCGCCATCTTGGATGTTTAAAATAGACCAACACCCAGGGGGGATCAGCCCGGGAATCTATAAGATTCCCGGGCTGATCAGATCCCTCCCCGCGGGGCATCCGAGATCGGGATGCCCCGCTGTGTGAAACCCCGCAGAACGGCCAGAAACCTTACCTTATCCCCGTTTGTGAATGGCCGGCGCGGGCGCGCTCCCTGTTAGAGGGAAGCGCGAGATGCGGCCTCCAGCGCGCTCAGAGACGCTGTGGTTGTCCGTTGCTTGTCCGCAGCGGCTCTGAGCGCTCTGATTGGACGAGCGCTCGTGTAGGAGCGGGGTGAGGTGAGTTTTTTTAGGGCGTTCTGGGGGGTTTCACGCAGCGGGGCCCTGTGGAAGTGGACCAAAACCCAGGATAGTGAAAATCCTGGGTGTTGGTCCACTTTAAAGGCTCATAACATGCAGTAGATGCAGGTAGGATGATTTTTAATGTGGGCAATCTGTATGTACAGGGGGGAAACATATAAGATAGGCTCTTATTCAGGGTGAAGGTCCGGATTAATGTGGGCAATCTGTATGTACAGGGTGTGGGAAACATATAAGATAGGCTCTTATTCAGGGTGAAGGTCCGGATTAATGTGAGCAATCTGTATGTACAGGGTGTGGGAAACATATAAGAGAGGCTCTTATTCAGGGTGAAGGTCTGGATTAATGTGAGCAATCTGTATGTACAGGGTGTGGGAAACATATAAGAGAGGCTCTTATTCAGGGTGAAGGTCCGGATTAATGTGAGCAATCTGTAGGTACAGGGTGTGGGGAAACATATAAGAGAGGCTCTTATTCAGAGTGAAGGACCGGATTAATGTGAGCAATCTGTATGTACAGGGTGTGGGAAACATATATGAGAGGCTCTTATTCAGGGTGAAGGTCTGGATTAATGTGAGCAATCTGTAGGTACAGGGTGTGGGAAACATATAAGATAGGCTCTTATTCAGGGTGAAGGTCCGGATTAATGTTGGCAATCTGTATGTACAGGGTGTGGGAAACATATAAGAGAGGCTCTTATTCAGGGTGAAGGTCCGGATTAATGTTGGCAATCTGTATGTACAGGGTGTGGGAAACATATAAGAGAGGCTCTTATTCAGGGTGAAGGTCCGGATTAATGTTGGCAATCTGTATGTACAGGGTGTGGGAAACATATAAGAGAGGCTCTTATTCAGAGTGAAGGATCGGTTTAAGGTGCTAATTTTAACCACAAAATCCAAAAAGAGAATTTCTTTAAAGTTCACAAGAGAGAGAAAGACATAGAATGAAATCACCATGTTAGTGTTAATCCATGATGCCCCTGCTGTAATCCTGGTTACCTTTCCCCACGCGTTCCGTGAGACTAACTCGCTTTCCCAAGGTGCCAGGTGAATTTATTAAAGATGAGATCGTATTTAGCCCCAGTGGTTCCCTCCGGCCCCTCTCCTCCAGCCATTTTAAATGTTTTTTAAGTCTTTCATAATATTGTTATTGTTGGTATTGTAATGTCATTTGTTATTTGTACACCAGGTGTGTGCATTTTTGTGAATTAATTTTAATCTAATTCAGTGTGTGCGGCCTCTGTTTCTAGAGGGGTTTCTAGGGGGCAGCTCCAGAGCCCCATTAGTTTACAATTTTTTGCATTAAACACCTATTGCTATTATATGATATTCCTGTCCCTCTATACCTATTGAAGTGTAGCAGCCTGACTGGTGGAGGGACAGTATAAGTCCGCTCACAATGCTTTCATGTACAGCTCTGCACCCTCAGACACACAAATCGGCGTGTGTCTATCACAGATTTAGGAAATGTCAGGTGCATGATGGGCCGGCTGATCTGTGTGTGTGTGTGTGTGTGGGGAGCAGTGACAGTTAAGCAGTTGCCGGGATACGTCGGGAACAGGCGGTGTCGGCCCTGATGAGGCCCCAGCGGAGGGAGCGGCTGGCACACCATTATTCCCAGCAGGTTAATTAATGGGTGAGACACAGCAGGGCAGCTGCACTACTGCACCCAGCAAGACCGCTCCTAAAGGGAAGGCGTGAAGAAATTAGAGCACTACTACCGTGTTTCCCCGAAAATACATTACTTTTTGCGCTAGGGCTTATTTATAGGGGATATCTTAAAGCCAGCTGGCAAGATGGTGGTGGCAGTGCAGCAGCTCCAATACAGTACGTGCACAGAGATGGCTGGCCAGCCGTGATGTGTCCCCGCCCTCCTTTGCAGCCGTGATGTGTCCCCGCCCTCCTTTGCAGCCGTGATGTGTCCCCGCCCTCCTTTGCAGCCGTGATGTGTCCCCGCCCTCCTTTGCAGCCGTGATGTGTCCCTGCCCTCCTTTGCAGCCGTGATGTGTCCCCGCCCTCCTTTGCAGCCGTGATGTGTCCCCGCCCTCCTTTGCAGCCGTGATGTGTCCCCGCCCTCCTTTGCAGCCGTGATGTGTCCCCGCCCTCCTTTGCAGCCGTGATGTGTCCCTGCCCTCCTTTGCAGCCGTGATGTGTCCCCGCCCTCCTTTGCAGCCGTGATGTGTCCCCGCCCTCCTTTGCAGCCGTGATGTGTCCCCGCCCTCCTTTGCAGCCGTGATGTGTCCCCGCCCTCCTTTGCAGCCGTGATGTGTCCCCGCCCTCCTTTGCAGCCGTGATGTGTCCCCGCCCTCCTTTGCAGCCGTGATGTGTCCCCGCCCTCCTTTGCAGCCGTGATGTGTCCCTGCCCTCCTTTGCAGCCGTGATGTGTCCCCGCCCTCCTTTGCAGCCGTGATGTGTCCCCGCCCTCCTTTGCAGCCGTGATGTGTCCCTGCCCTCCTTTGCAGCCGTGATGTGTCCCCGCCCTCCTTTGCAGCCGTGATGTGTCCCCGCCCTCCTTTGCAGCCGTGATGTGTCCCTGCCCTCCTTTGCAGCCGTGATGTGTCCCTGCCCTCCTTTGCAGCCGTGATGTGTCCCTGCCCTCCTTTGCAGCCGTGATGTGTCCCTGCCCTCCTTTGCAGCCGTGATGTGTCCCTGCCCTCCTTTGCAGCCGTGATGTGTGCCCTCCCTCCTTTGCAGCCGTGATGTGTGCCCTCCCTCCTTTGCAGCCGTGATGTGTGCCCTCCCTCCTTTGCAGCCGTGATGTGTGCCCTCCCTCCTTTGCAGCCGTGATGTGTCCCTGCCCTCCTTTGCAGCCGTGATGTGTGCCCTCCCTCCTTTGCAGCCGTGATGTGTGCCCTCCCTCCTTTGCAGCCGTGATGTGTGCCCTCCCTCCTTTGCAGCCGTGATGTGTCCCTGCCCTCCTTTGCAGCCGTGATGTGTGCCCTCCCTCCTTTGCAGCCGTGATGTGTGCCCTCCCTCCTTTGCAGCCGTGATGTGTGCCCTCCCTCCTTTGCAGCCGTGATGTGTGCCCTCCCTCCTCCTTTACAGCCGCGATAGCTGGCCGTTTCTGATACATATCTAAATGTAATGTAACAATTTTCTCCTACTGTAGGAATTACTTGTTACTAGATACAGCTGGCCGTCTGATACATATGTATCTAAATGTAACAAGTATTTTCTGCACTAGGAGAAAATTGTTACATTTAGATACAGCTGGCCGTTTCTGATACATATATATCTAATTGTAACAATTTTTTCCTAGTGCAGGAAATACAGGTAGTCCTCGACTTACGACGTTGATCCGTTCTTACGCGGCGTCGTAAACCGAATTTCGACGTATGTCGGATCATACGTTCATACAGTACTGTACCATAATAACAGTACAGTACTGCAAACACTTAGCCTATCCAAACACCTATCCTAACACAGTACCCTACATAATTATCAATAAACATAGGTACAGTAAAATATTGTGCAGTATAGTACGTTTAATAATGAAATACTGTACAGTACTGTAAGTGCTGTAACAGTAATAAACAGTGTACATACTGTAATAAACAAAGATACTGTAACAATTCCAAAGAGAGAACAGGCTTATTGGGAGGAAGCTGCAGAAGGTGCTGGAGATACTGGGGCAGCTGAGTCAGGAGGGGCAGCTGAGTCAAGAGGGGCAGCTGAGGTAGAGGGTACAGGATCTGTTGCAGGATTTGTTGCAGGCCCCTCTAACTTCTTGAAGTACTGCTGCAGGTTAGTTTGGAAGGAGACCATCTTCTTCTCCTCCAAGATCTCCTTGTAACAGCTAAGGGAATCCATGACTCCTCTGGCAACCCTAGTGTACCTTTCCATGTTGGGATCCTCAGCCTCAAACCTTGACAACCCTTCCTGTATCAGGGCAAAACCTGCTGCCAAGCCCTGCCTTGTAAATCTCTTAGGTTCTGGGGTTGGTGTGTCTTCCTCTTCCTCTATCATCTGCTTCTCCAGTTGAATAAGGTCCTCAGCAGATAACTCCTCTCCATGAGATGCCAGTAGCTCTGTGACATCATCCTCCTCCACCTCCAGATTCATTGTCTTACTCATATCAACAACGTTCTTTATGACGCTAGTCACTGACTCTTGGACCTCTGTGACATCATTCACAAACTGGTGACACAGTTTTTTTCCACACACCATTCATAGTGGTCTGCTTAACCTCATCCCAGGAATCAGCAATGTTATTCACAGCATCAAGGATGTTGTATGTTTTCCAAAAGTCCTTGAGAGTCAAGTCCTTATCCTTTTCAGTTGCTGCTAAAGCATTACCAATGACCCTTTGGAGGTAGTAGGCCTTGAATGTAGCAATGACTCCTTGGTCCATAGGCTGTATTAGGGCAGTGGTATTAGGTGGAAGGTAAACCACCTTGACATTAGGGTTAAAGTCATCCAGATGGGCAGGGTGTCCAGGGGCATTGTCCAGAATTAGCAACACCTTAAAGGGGATATCCTTGGAGGTACAATACCGCTTCACGTCTGGCACAAAATGTTTGGTGAACCAGTCATCAAACACTGCAAGTGTCACCCATGCCTTCCTATTAGTCTTCCAGATGACTGGTAGATGACCTTTTGAAATACCCTTGAGTGCCCTTGGATTCTCAGCCTGATATACCAGCATGGGCTTCAGTTTGTAGTCGCCAGCAGCATTGCCCCCAAGAAGCAAAGTCAGTCTTTCCTTGCCGACTTTATGACCTGGTGCTGTCTTCTCCTCCTTGGCGATGTACGTACGGTTAGGCAAACGTTTCCAGAACAAGCCTGTCTCATCCACGTTGAACACTTGTTGAGCACAGTAACCACCCTCCTCAATTATCTTAGCCAATTCTTTAGGAAACTCAGTTGCTGCTTTCTCATCAGCACTAGCAGTTTCACCTTGCACTTTAATGTTATGGAAATTGGCACGATCCTTAAACCTCATAAACCAACCCCTACTCGCCACAAATTCTTCACTTTGACTTCCTTCCCCCTTTTCTCTTTTCAAAGCCTCAAACAGTCGCCTAGCCTTCTCCTGAATAACCATAAAACTCACAGGGATACGGCATTGATTTTGGTCTTCCAACCAAAGCCCCAATAATCTTTCCATCTCAATAATAAGCCCACTACGCTGCTTTGTTATCACTGTTGCTTTCATAGGAGCAGATCCTTTCACATGTTCAAGGATACGATCTTTATCCTTGATAATCGTAGCAACAGTCGAGCGACTAAGTCCTAATGACCTGCCAATTTCTGTTGCTGTTTCCCCCTTCTCAGATTGCCTTATGATATCCACTTTCACCTCCATGGTGATGGCCTTCCTTTTCTTTGGTGAACTGGTATCAGATGAGCCTACCTTTCGTTTGGGAGCCTACCTTTCGTTTGGGAGCCATAATGAAGGGTGTGCGTGCAGGAGACTCGTTTTTACCATGTACAGTAACCGGGTACAGTGTGCAGTACTCTGACTTCCGGCGCACGTACAGTTCGACTTACGACGCAAAACCGCGTAAGTCGGAATGAGACGCCGTATAAAGCGTCGTAACCACGAAACGACGTAACTCGAGACCATCGTAACCTGAGGACTACCTGTACTTGTTAAATTTAGAAACATATTTATCAAAAACAACCAGCTGTATCTAGATGGCTAAAACACATTGCCAGAGCAGTTGGCAAATGATACTTGTCCTTTAAGGAAAAAGTATCGCATGCTCATGATGGGGACAGCGACATCAGCCGAGCTCCCGTGCAGCGGGTTCCCATACAGTTATAATTGCTTCATCGGAGTCCCTTCCTGGTCTTGGTTTAAGATTAATTGTGGCGCACGTGCAAAGTATTTGTTCTGGGCATCAGCCCGTTACACAGAACTTTTTAGCCCCTGGACTTGCGACTTAGCGCGTTTCGCGCTTCGTCGCCTTCTTCGTCATGACTCACTATTGACATTTGATTGAAGCCCAGGAACGGTTCCCGGCGCCCGCGCCTCTCTTACTTGATCCATCAAGGTGTTGACTTCCATTATTTTATTATCCGAGTGGCGGTTATGTCATGCCGAAAACAAAGCAGGCCGCCAGATTTTTCACTCCGCGTTAACGAGTTGCTAAAAATAGTCACACAAAGCCCCGCTCTTATCTGCCATTCCGACTCGGAAGACGCTAATTGTACCCATGATACTTGACTGGGGGGGAAATAATAAAAGTATAGAATTTTTTTTTTTTTCTCGCTATAACAAAAAGTTACATGACATCGAGTGACGAGCCGACCCCGGCGAGTCTTTTGTGTGTGGTTTTTTTTTTTCCAATCTTTCGATAACACTTATTGCGTAATAATCAATACGCCAGATCCAGCGATAATACTTATCGCCCACTTCCTGTCCTATTTACAGTACCGTTGGGACGGTTTATAATATAAAGTCATTCGAATAAAGCCTTGAAGGGTCTGGGCGTTTTTGCTGTCAGTAGTTGCATAGGATTAATCATGGGTTAGATCTACGTGGTTTACAAATTGCTAACTGCCTTGGTCATACCAATTTGGACTGGTAAAAGTCAAACTGGGGGGCATCGTTGAGTATAGGGGGGGTGACTTAGCCCCCTTCCTGTAGCCCAACAGCTGGATTTATTTTTATTTTTTATTCAGGACCACCTTTTGGGTGGTTTGAAAGGTGGACAAGCAGCGATAAGACAGACAAGCAAATCGGGGAGCAGCTATCCTCCCCTGCACATACAAGCATTGGTGTGTCCCATGTAGTCTGATGCAAAAGGGGTAGATATAGGTCCACTTCTCAGTGCTAAATGGTGGTCATGAATAGGTAAAATTCATGGGCTGGGTTACAGGAAAGTGGTGAAGTTTGACCAACAACAGCATCATGCCGGGATGAACCTTTGTATGGCCTCTAGGCAACTTATTGCGCGAAAAAGTGGCAAGGAGTTCCTCTATCAGTCCTGTTTATGCAATTTTTATGTAATTTATTATTTGTAACTGCCCAGTTTAACCCTCTTATTACTAATAAATAGGCAGCTTGTCAATCTTGTAAAGAAACCAGGGGCCTTTGTTTGCATACAACATGGACATGCATTGTAAATACATGAAGGTGCCCTCAGGTTTCTCGGCCAGTATTCCATTTTTTGATCTCCTTAGAGGAGACAAAGGAGGGTAAGCACTTTTTTCCCTCTTTTTGAGGATGATTTTTGGAGAAAGCCGGGGTTGCTAGCTAGAGGAGAAGCCCTGTTGTGAAGGGTAGCAGGGAAAATCTAAAAGTGTAGGATAGCACAGCTAAAGAAGATGCTGACATATAGGACAGTAGCTATGGGAAAAACTTAGACATGTAGGACAACACATCTAGAGCAGAGGCCTTGGAAGTGTTGGCCATAAGCTAGAGGAAAAACCTAAATGTAGGATAACACAGCTAGAGCAGAAGCCCTGATGTGTTGGCATGTAGCTAGAAAAAAAACCTTGAGGTGTAGAACAACACGGCAGAGCCGGTAGAGCAGAAGCCCTGACGTGTAGGACCATAGCTAAAGGTAAAACCTAGACGTGTAGGACAACACAGCTAGAGCAGAAGCCCTGTCGTGTTGGCCAGAAGCTAGAGGAAAAACCTAGACGTGTAGGACAACACAGCTAGAGCAGAAGCCCTGTCGTGTTGGCCAGAAGCTAGAGGAAAAACCTAGACGTGTAGGACAACACAGCTAGAGCAGAAGCCCTGTTGTGTTGGCCAGAAGCTAGAGGAAAAACCTAGACGTGTAGGACAACACAGCTAGAGCAGAAGCCTTGATGTGTAGGACCATAGCTAGAGGAAAAACCTAGATGTGTAAGACAACACAGCTAACACAGCCAGCCCTGATGTATAGGACAGTAGCTAGAGGAAAAACCTAGACATGTAGGACAACACAGCTAGAGCTGAAGCCCTGACGTGTTGGCCAGTAGCTAGTAGAAAAACCTTAATGTGTAGAACTGTGAAGCCCTGACATGTAGGACCATGGATAGAGGAAAGACCTGGACGTGTAGGACAACACAGCTAGAGCAGAAGCCCTGACGTGTAGGACAGTAACTAGAGGAAAAACCTAGATGTGTAGGACAACACAGCTAGAGCAGAAGCCCTGACATGTTGACCAGTAGCTAGTAGAAAAACCTTGATGTGTACGACCTTGAAGCCCTGACATGTAGGACCATGGCTAGAGGAAAAACCTAGACGTGTAGGACAACACAGCTATAGGAAAAGCCTTAAAGTGTAGGACATTGCAGGTAGAGCATAAGTTCTTGCATGTAAGTGTAGCTAGAGGAGAAGCCTTGATTTGTAGGACAGCATAGCTAGAGCAGAAGCCTTTGTGTAGGAAAGCACAACTAGACCAAAAGTCTCGACATGCAATACAGCTCGGCTAGAGAAAAAGCTTTGATGTTTTGGACATTGCAGCTAGAGCAGTAATAATGTGTAGGACAGCAAGAAAGAGACCGGCATAGAGCATTTGAGGAGGGGCGGCAATATGACAAGGGTTACTGTGGAGGGAACTTCATAAGTGGACATTCCAGATGCCACTTTATCTGGGATATACAGTATTATTATTTATACAGACATGACCACAGTGACCTTATTCACTACAGCCCCTAGTTCCTCTAACAGCTATCAGTATCCTGCAGCCTTCCATCAAGGGCAACCTCCCTTTTTAAATGTACTTATATATGCTACTTGTCACCAGATATTACCCTGATAACTAAAGCATTTCTCATCCATGTCCTGGTTGCCAATGTGATGAATTCCTGCTCTCTCTTGTATGCTCCAGGCTACAGAATTATGGTACCAGCTTTCCGCCGTGGACGATGCCAGCACTTTCATGTCAAGGCGAGCGGAGCAGACTGATTTCCCCAGCATGGAGGAAGGAACCATGCAATCAGAAGCTGATCATGGGAAGGGGATTCCTGGAAGGTGTATACAACTTGGTATGGACGCTTTACCACATTCTTTGCTTCACTGGATTATACCTTCTGGTTATACATCCTCCCATTCTGAGGTCACATTTACGGCTAATTTAGCATAACATACGCGTAAATCTTCTGTAACTTGCATTCGGAGGCCCTCCCTGCATACAAATACTCCTCCACTGAATGACAGTATAGTAGCAATTTCTCCTGTCACGCAGCTGGCATTTGTTACAATGTGTTCTATGTTCTGCTGAGCTAAGTACTGCTAACCAATTGTTACATCACACAGGCCTGGAAGAAGAATGTCAGCTGGGGCTGAGAAGATCTCTTTTAAGGCGAACTTTGCCTGCAGACATGGAGTCTAAATCTTTTTATAGACCATTTATATCTAAATGCAATCTAACATGATGTCTGACTAAATATAGCAATAGTCTTATACTGAATAAGTCTGACATCATGTTCTTAGAGCTTTCTAGGAACACCCCTCTTCTGCATATGCAAACGGTGAGCACCGATACACCGATATATATATATATATATATATATATATATATATATATATATATATATATATATATATATATTATATATGACTTATACAGCCTATAATATCAAGGTTCTGTATAAGGTATAACATACAAAGCTTTCCAGTGACTCCCCACTCATACAAATACAAACTATCAACACAGCCTTTATTTTATAAACTGTGAGTAGCCTACAAAATAAAGGTTCTGTGTTGACAGTTTGCATGTTTAGAAGAGAGGAGTCACTGGAAAGCTTTGTATGTTATACCTGAATATATATATATATATATATATATATATATATATATATTATCTTATACTGGGATTTCTACCGCCGAAGGCACGCAGGTGGAACGCACTCCAGTGCCCAGCCATTCAGAGAGGCTGGGGGTGGGGCGCACACAGCCGCTGGGAGGCTACAGGTGGAACCGTGCTGCGGTACCCAGGGGGGTTCATACAGCGGCCGGGCCTGGAATCTTCTGGATTACAGGTCATGTGGGTTTTGCCAATCAGATGATTAGTAACCCACAGTGAGGAAGTTTCTGATCAGAACACCACTTTGATGTACATTACTAAGGTAAACACATTGTTGCTAGAGAAAAAAAAAAGGAATCGGCGTGCTCCACGCCGGCCATTCACAAATGGGTGGTGCGGGCCGCGGCCCGCGCATGTGCCATTGGACTGGGAAGCAAGGTAAGTAAATGGCGCGACCTGGGGGGTTTCACTGATCCCGGTTTTTGAATGCCCCAGGGGGAGGGAGTCGAACGGCCCGGGAATCTTATATGATTCCCTGGCCGATCGAGCTGGGTTTTGGTCCACTTTAAAATCAATATGCCCTTTTAGGCCTGTTCGCTGCATTTTCTGAAACGCTGCATGCAACATTGCATGTCTGATGAACATTTGATTGTCCTACTTATTTTTCTTTCTGTGTTTCTGTTCTAGATTTCCAGGACAGTCGCCTGTCCCCGTGTTTGCCTCTCCTTACTTCCAGCTCCACCCCGGGCCACCAGTTTTTTGACAACACTTTGTTCCAGCAGACAGACGGCGAATTTGCCCCACTCAGGTAATTGTGGGAAGAGGCTAAGATATTAAGGTCTGTTCTATTTGGGGTGTAAAACGGCTCCACAATGTTTATGCGCTCAGCTGTTTATTTACTGAGCTGATTTGCTGATCTAGCATATTATTTGGGATTGGAAAGTGTTCGAGCTACTGCCAAGTGTCGTGTTCTCTCTCTATTTGTGGTGACCATAGAAACCCATTGGTCTCAGTTAGATCAGATAAGTAAAACTGGCACAACTAGTCACCAACTTCTGATACAAGTAACAGCTATGTGCACCCCCTGGGTGTCTGATGGCCTTAGTGCGCCCTTTAGTGGCTGGAAAGGAGAAAGACCGTCACCTTCCCGCCAGTCACTATCAGCCAGTCAGACCTTCCAGAAACCCTTCTGTGAAGCTGCTGGTGTCAGGCAGACCGCTGCTGAACCCCACACCTGTTACAGGTCGGGCATCTCCGACTCAACTGTCCGGAGAGAAAAGTGACTGCTGCAGCTGGCCAGATGGGCACCTCTGTGCTGTTTGTCCGTCAGAGTGTCTGGAGTGATGATGAAAACGTGCCCGTTGTCGTTAGCAACCGCCTGGTCTCAGGGTTTCGTGACACAGGAGCCGAGATCACATTGGTTCACCCTGAACTGGTGGCCCCAGAAAATATAGTCCCTGGAAAATTCCTCACCCTCACTGGAGTGGCAGGAGTCCGTTCACATGTGCCCATTGTTGAAGTGTATATGGATTGGGGAATGGGCTGAGAGATAAGAGTAGTGGGGCTCTCTAATGAGTTTCCCACGGATGTGCTGTTGGGCAGAGACCTGGGTCGATTGGTCTCTTGTTATGAGCCCTCAGCCGGCGCATTGGGGTTACCAACCGAAACTTCAGGTCACATAAGGGTACTAAGCAAAGGCGCAGGTGTGGCATCAGGGTACCTTGCGGGTGGGCCATGGGTGGAAGTGGGGTTTGGGACACCCAGATCTCCCAGAGAAGGGGAGGTAATAGGCCTGTAGAACACCCTAATTGTAACCTTAATTGGAAAGTGTTTGAGCTACTGTGAAGTGTCGTGATCCCGTTTGGGAACTTCTCTCCCTAATTGTGGTGACCATAGAAACCCATTGGTCTCAGTTAGATCAGAGGAGTAAAACTGGCACAACTGATCACCAACTTCTGATATAAGTAACGTCCTGCTCCTGTAATTTCTGCTCCTTTAAAGTGGACCAACACCCCATCAACACTCCACAGCGAGGGTGTTGATGGGCGCTGGCTGGAGCCCCCCACCCAGACTCCTATAAAGGAGCACTATCACAAAATTGTGTAATATTAAAAACCCATATAAAAACATTGGCTAATGAGAGGAGGGGTCACTTATACACCCCAACTGAATAAAACTCCCACCAAGCTTGTGGTTTTCTTCTCCTGGTAAGAGTAAAATCCAGGGGTGACAGAACCTGTCACCTGAATTCCTCTTTCTTCCATTATTAAAAAAACAAGCCTGGCTGGATATTTCTTGATGCCGGGTGTATGTGACCCCTCCCCCCACCATCCAGCATATTTATATGTATTTTTATTATTGGCCCATTTTTTCCCGAGCTCCTTTAATCTCTCTCCCCCACGGGGAATCCAACGCTGCAATTGGCCACCCAGCGGCCACATGGGCTGCATTCGGCGGCCAGAAGGTCACTGCCCACGTGAGCGCAGGGCAGCCAATCGCAGCGTTAGATTCCCGGCGGGGGGAGTGAGGTTATGGTAAGGTTTATGGGGATCCGGGTTGGTTTATGTGGAGGGGGGGTGCTCCAGCATTCGAGGCTATCGTTTTAGCACCAGCGGTGGCCAACACCACCCTCGCCGCATGGAGTGTTAGTCTGCTTTAAAGAGGAACAGCATATCTAACTTTCCCGTGTGTTGTTCATCTCAGGCGGGGCCACCCGGTTTGTATCCGCATAGATTGAGCAGGAAACGCACCTTCCTGCTGTTTCCATGGAGCACGTACAGCCGAAACTGAGCACGCTGAGTGATGTAATCAGTTTTGCTCGGCTCCATTCTGCTCTTTTAGCCGAATAAAGCTGAGCGGCTCAGAGCACGACCGTGGGCGCGCGCCCCTGCTCGCTGTCTGCATGCCTACCATTTAGAAAGGCCTGGCGTGGGTACGGCCACAGCTAGAGGTGTGTGGGGATGTGGCCTCAGCACCGAGACTCTGCAAGGGCTGTGGGAGCAGGTGAGTGAAACCGGCAATCCCGGGGGGATGCCTCAATGAGCGGGTCTCGGGTGGACCTGGAGTCTTTTAGACTCTGGAGCCTCCGAATTTACTATTTAATATAGATTTACAACAATTCTTTTCTCGCCACTGTCCATTACACCAGGGATCCCCAACCCTCCCCCTCAAGGCCCACCAACAGGTCATGTTTTGTAGATCTCCACGTGGCCGACTTCATAGCCCTGCTGCTTCACTAATTATCTGTGCGACTGCGTGGAGATCCACAAAACCTGACCTGTTGGTGGCCCTTGAGAAGGACGACTGGGGACCCCTGCGTTAAGCAGTTTTTGAATTTCTTGCTGTGTTAATGTCTATCAACCATTTTTTTTTTTCATCAGAGCCTCTCTTGACATGTCTGAGCTTCCAGGCCTTGGCTCTAAATCTTTGCAGATTACCGACGCAATCAAGCTAGTCAATAAAGAGGTGAATGGTGGTGGTTCTACGGAGGTCCTCATAGAACACAAAGAAAGTGACTGTCCTGATGGAGGTGGTGACATCAGTAGCTTCCAGTGTCTGTCCCAGCATCCTTTGTCCCCTACTCATGCAGACAAAGTAGGCGACAGCATTTCGGAGAATGTTGATTCTGGTTTGGAAGCCTTGAGGACGACCCCTCAGCCTTCCATCGAAGACCTCATGACTGAAGACGGAGCTTTTCTGGGCAGCAGCGTCCCTGCCCCTGTATTGTTGAAGCTGTTGGAGAAGGAAGTCGGCGTGTCAGGGAGCAGCGGAACCACCTCTGAATGTTCTTCGAAGACCTCCTCTCCTCGTGATATTGCTAATGCTGATATCCCTCCATCAGATCAGTTTAAGGTCACTGTTTCTGACCCACAAAACCAACTCCAACTGACGACCCCAGCAGAGCCAGACATACTTGAGGAAACATTCAAAGACTCCAGTGAAATTCATTTTGAAGACCCCGAAGGAGGTGAGACTAAACTTGATGAACCCAACCAGTCTGATCAGTCTGGCATTACCGTGCGCCAGTCACAACGTCTGTCCCCCCAAGCATTCAAAGAGGACCTTCAAAAACAGCTGTGTGCAGAGATCCTGCAAAAGGCAAGGAAAGCAGATACACCCGAAGGTCGTATGACACACTCCCAAAATGCATCTGTTTCTAGCAATGCCATAGAGTCTTTCTGTAAGAGAGATAGTATAAATGAAGCTCAGCCAAACAATGACTTGACCATGTCCTCCCACTATAGTATAGAACGGGCCCATAAGGAGACGGAGCTATCCCAGGCTGGAAACACTCCTATAGACGAGGCCTCCTTTATTGGACGATTGGCTCATCCCATCTCGCAGTCCACTCCTGGCACTTTTTCCATGAATCGGAAGCAGCTTGCTGGAAGGATACAACTAATAAAAGCCAAGCTCACTGGTTCTGACATGTCTTTGAATGAAGAGCAAACCAACAGCTCTTCCAGCCCAAACGTGGCAGGCAATGGAGTGCCCCAGTCCGTTCCCAGCAGCCAGGGCTACCCTGAGAGCAGCGATTCCCAGAGATCTTTATCTCCTCAAAGGAAGAGAATCCAGTCTCTGCCCAGCTTAAATTACATTGAAAAGGTGGGAGCTTGGAACACCAACCAGTCAGTCGATGCTCTGGTCCTCCGTGGATTAAAAGGTGTGTCTCCTAAAAAGCTGGCGTACAATGCGGTGGCAGACTCCTTGAACCGAATGTTATCGAGACAGGCGGGCAGCAGCTCGTCAAATAGAGCACTAGCCGCTTCCTTTAAAGGTACCTCTTCTATGACCAACCTGAACGTGGTGGACAAGGAGTCCTCGGGTGTCTCCAAGCTGACTCGATCTCAGTCTTGCAACTCGATGGTAACTGTTGAAGAAATGATACAGAAGAAACCAGAGTTGGCTGTTGATCCCGTATCTGAAGAAGACAAGCTCATCAAGTCCATCGTTCTGCAGACCTCTGAGGATCTGGGGGTTTCCTCACTCCAAAGGCAAGGTAAAGCTGATGACAATATTCAGCACCACAGCAGGATATCTAGTCTGGCAGAGACTCCTGCGGCTCTTGTGCCTTCCGAAGTTGAAGGTCCAGATAAATCAAGTGTCGAACAAGCCGACAAATCTTCTCAGCCAAGCCGGCATGCGGAGACGAACACCATAACCATGGAGCGTTTCAGTGATGTCTCTACTGACCGGGAGTTCTCAGGTAGTTCACACACCAGCGATGCTCTCCAAGAATCTGTAACCTCCTCCTCCAGAGATGAGCTGATTCACCAAGGAGGAGACACTTTTATAGGAGGTTGGTCAGAAAAGGAAAAGGAGCCCAAGACAGAAGAGCTGAATATTGAGGAGAGAATTCCTGTAAGTACTTTTTCTTTTCTTTCATTCTTTCTAATGAGAACTAGTTAGAGATTGAAATTTGTTAATATCCAAGTCTCCAGTTTTACATATTTGAAGTAGTGGATCTTTAAAGAGGAACATTGGACCAAAAATAAAAAGGGGCCCCATCGGCCCCTACTTACCTTTGAATATTGCAGCTGCCTGCTGCGGTGACATCCGGCTGCTTCAGGGCCCGATCCTCCACTGGCTTAGCCGCCTGTAAATGACAGTATGGCTTTAGCTGTGTTCTTCGAAGTCCTGCGTCACTCAGTGAAGCCTCGCAGGATTTCAGGTGGCTCCATTGCATGCCATTCAAGGGCGGACACAAGTTCAGGGACTGCACACAGTCCCTGATAGAATGCAAGATGGCACCGCCCGCCTCAGGAAGGTCGCCCGGAATCCAAGGGACCCAGAAGATGGTACCCTACCGGCGAGGTGAGTAAACATTGCACAAAGGTAAAACCGGAGGGTGGGGGGGGGGGGAGCAGCATATCGCGGCCTCTTGGCCAATCGGCACACTCGACTGCACTGATGCAATCTTGGCTTGGCTCGTCTAAGGAACCGAGCTCGCCAGCGTCTCATCCCCGCTATGCTCTAACAGGGTGCTAAAGGAATAGTGGTGATGCAGCATGGGTTGCGCTTACTCTGTTGGACTGAAGGAGAAGGTGAGCATAGCAGGCAACCCCGGGGGGAATCCCACAGCGGGGCATCCTGAGAAAATCTAGCGGCCGGCCCTGGAATCTTTTAGATTTCATGCCGGCCACTGGTGGGTTTTGTTCCGCTTTAAATTCAGATCCCGAGCAGTGTCCCAATGTCCAGCTTCTGTGAGGCACCTTATGTTAGGGATCAGACAGTAACCATGTAACCATGATGCTGCAAACCATAATAATAGTTATTAATAGTGAGGGGTATAAATCTGCCTATAAGTTTCCACCATCAGTCTGTGACCAATGATTGTCATCTATGGGGTGTTTCTTTCTTCTACACCATAAGTCGTGGTGGTGTCAGACGGGTCTGTACCTACATTGATGATGATTAACCATAAGAACAGCTGTACATTCCCCCTCAAATGATAAGCTCTCCCCACTATACTGTTAGTTGGGCCACGTACGCAGTGAGGCATTTCTTAATAGCTGGCACGAGCATGTGCACACTTCTCTTCCTACCTGACCCCAGGTCGGATAAGGAAGGAATGATTGGAGCGCAATCGGTGATTGCCCAGCGACAGACACGTATCCTGTCGAATTGTCGGAAGGTGAGGTTTCTTAGGGGTCGAATCCGTCAGATTTACCACAGTCGGGCATCCCAAATCAGGAGAGAAACAACACTCTTTTCCCGGATGTGAATTCTGTGACCTACTTTCTTAAGGTGAACTGAAACCTGGGATTTTCTCTATCCCGGGATATGGGTCTTGCCCCAGGGGCATCCCAATTTGTGTTGTCTTGCAATGATATGGCCCGGTTTACATACAGAGCCCAGGATAAGGAAGCGGCCGCATCCCCTGTCTCCCTGTAATGGGCGGCACTATCCCTTGCCAGTGAGATGATGTGGGAGCCCCCCAACCCAGGCTACAATAATAGACTGTGATGCTCTTTTCGTCATTACACTGCCTATCCAAGACATGAGTATATGGCAAGACCCGGTGGGTTTAAAGAGGAACAACACACCCATTTTAACTTTTTTGGGGGGGTGTTCCTCTCAGTGGAGGCACCCCGAATTGGGATGCCTAGCTGTGTGTATCCCCCCAGTTCGCCCCATTCACTCACCTTCCTGTGGCTCCCACGGCACAGGCTCGGGCAAGAACGAGTTGATTGGCTGAGCGACCCACTCATCCAGTCGGCACACTTGCTTTCACTCGGCTCCGCTGTTGGTTAAGCAGCCGAGTGGTGCAGAAGGAAGCTGAATGCTTTATCGTTCACATCCTACGCTCACTTCCTAGCCGTCATGTGCTCAACACAGTCCATTCAGAAATGCATGCGTGGCTGGAGGTGAGCCGGGATGCGGCCTGCACAAAGTGAGTGAAACGGGGCTTCTGGGGAGTTTTACACACCTTGGGGCATCCCTATTTAAGATGCCCCAAGGTGTGGAACTCGGATGGCCCTGGACTCCAGGTCCTTCGATGTTCCTCTTTAAATGATGCTGGGCATACACTCAAGTCTTTTTTAAGCTTTTGGACCTCTTTAAAGCAAGTAATACGCCCTGCCACCCTACCATGGTGCTGAGGCAGGATGGGGGGGGGGGTTACAAATAATGAAAAAAAAAAAACCTTTGACCTTATCCAGGGGCCCGCGCTGCTTCTCCCAAGCCCATACGGCAACTGCAGGAAAAGATGCAAAGCTGCATCCCCCGGGTTTGGGGGAGCTCCCGACACTCATTCACTTGAATGGGTGGACGGAGGCGCACATGGAGCGAGGAATTGCGGCACTGTATTTTTTGTCCAAGATGGCGGCGCCCAGGATCTTTGTAACCCCCCCCCCTGTCCTGTCTCAGCACCAGAATATTTTGGCAGGACAGGGAGGGGGGGGGGGGGTCATAATTTCACAGTTCTGCTTTAGGAATACAGATTTTGATATTGATCACTGTTTAATGTCCTGCTTTAACCTCTTGCTCACGATGATTGCTTTCCATTCACAGACGTACCTGCGAAACCTAGGCATCAATCAGTCACCCACAACCATCCTGACGCCCTTCTCCAACAAAGGGCCAATCAGGGAGCCTGAATTTTCTCCATCTGAGCTGAGAACCATTAAAAGTTCCAATGCCACACCGAACCGGAGCATGAGGCTTTCTGAAGGTAAAGTATGTCTGTAATTTCATTGGGTGTTGGGGGGGCGGCATTGTTTAACTGGAACCGAGGCACGTTTGTACTGGCCAAGTGGAAAAGAGGTCAAGGATCTGACGTCCTATTGTCCTCTACAGTCCTATGAATTGAAGTAACAACATTCTCTTGTGTATGGGCTTCTTTAAAGTGGAAGTCCAGTAACCTTCCCGCCCGACACCCTTTTGGGTTGAGACAAGACAAGGGGGGTACAAAGAAAAAAAACCCTAACTCACCTGCGGTCCAGCATGGTTCCAGCAGAGGGCATGCAGCCGGCGCCCAGAAAAATACAAAACGGTATACCCCACAGTGTACGCTCTCGTCTGCCTATTCATTTAAATGGGTGGGCCGGAGTGTGCATGGAGCCTGGGATAGCCGCCCTGTGCTCTCTCCCAAGATGGCCGCCGCCTTGGAGCTAGACCAAGGTAAGGTTTTTTTTTTTCTTTGTAATAGGTGGGAGTTACCTACAGATTGGACTCCTACTTTAAAGTGGACTAAAACCCAGGATTTTGACTATCCTGGGTTCAGGTCCTTTTCCCCCGAGGTGCCTCGCTGCGTGAAACCCCCCCCCCAGATCGCCGAAGTTAACTCACCTCTTCCCAGTCCTATGGTGCATGTGGGGCCGCTCGTCCCCCGCTACCCTCTAACATAGAGCGGGCCCGCGCTGGCTGTTCACAAATGCCTGTTGCTGACACACGCCCTTCTAGAGGGATATCGGGGATGCGGCAGCGGCTCGCACATGCACAGTTGGACTGGGAAGCAAGGTAAGTGTATGGGGCGACCTGGGGGGTTTCACACAGCGGGCCATCCTGATTTTGGATGCCCCGGGGGGGGGAGGGGGGAATCAATTGTGGTGGGTTTTGCTCCACTTTAAAGTTTAGTTGAACAGTAGGTATTAAAGTGGACCAATACTTGGGATTTTCACTATCCTGGGTTTGGGTCCTTCCACCTGGGGCACCCTGGTTTGGGGTACCCCACCATTCGCAGAGCCAACTTACCTCTCCTCGAGCCCACGCGGCAGCCTAAGCAGCTGAATGGAATCCTAGCCGCAGTTGCGAGCGGCGTGCGGCATCATTCACTCACTTTGGCTGTGCACAGCCACGCATAGCCATTCAGTTACGGTGGGCGGGGCCATGCACCACTGAGAAGGGAGGCGAGTGATGCCACTGCATGTGTCCCATGGACTTTGGGGGGGGTAAGATCTGTGGGTGACTTGGGGGGGGGGGGGGGGTTCACAGAGCTGGCAGGAGGGCGTAAGCCTGCCCTGCAGTCTCATAGACTCTAGGGTGGGACTTCCCACGCCTACCTTCAGGACTTCCCACGCCTACCTCCAGGACTTCCCATGTGCCTCACAACACCTCTGGAATGCCATTTGACACTCCCCAGCACTCCAAGCTTTCAAAAGCCCCCTCAAACCTTACCTCTTCATACAAGCATATAACCTGGTTTAGATAAACCTTATAACCTTCAAAGTGGACCAAAACCCACATTTTTAACTAGCATCCCCTGAATTGTTCCCCGCATGAAGAGAACCTTTTGCCACTTTTCACTGCTCCTGCTCCACTCTAATCCCACGTAATGGCCCTTGTTTTAGCTGTAAAGCTCCGCCTCCTCCATTCATTGCCATTGTTGTGTGTGGCAATGATGTCATAGCCACACCTATGCGATGACTGATCATCTGCCATCAGAGAGGGACACTAGGGACAAAAAAACTGTGTTCTAGGGCGATTCGAAAAGCAAAATGATCCATTTCTAGTTCTACACCCTAAGAAGGGAATATCGGCAGGGGCTATGGCCAAATGTAAGGTTCGGTGACTTTTGGTCGCTTTAAATGGCAAATGCCACCAAACTCAATACTGACAATTTGTGATTCCCCCCCCCCCCATTGTCTCCTTGATTAGTGTAAAATGTCTTTAGTCAGACTCATTACTAAGCTCATAACTGCCTGTGGAAGCCACATTTGCAGACCTTCTGTGCTACATACACATGCAGTGAAGCGTTGGCTGCAGTGGTGTCAAGCACGCCCTCGTCAGCCCATGCATTATTTAGCTTGCTTCATTTTGCATGCTTATGTATTTAAAGTATTTTCTCTTGTACAGGTGACTCTTTAAATGGAGCAAACATGTCTCAGTCCAGCTTCTTCTCCTCCGCCTCCACCACTAGCGTCTCCATTCCTATAGGCTCTGAGGTTGGCCCAGAGTCGCCTCTACCCACTGAGCTGTCGCCTTCAAGTTCCAAGTCCACAGACAGGCCGATAAGCCAACACGATGATGCCACACGGGGAGATGGAGCGTGCTCAGAAGCCTTTTCTTTCCAAATGTTAGAGAAAGAGAAGAGCCAAGCGACTCCTGCCCTACAAGAAACCAGTAACGTCCACTCTGCCAGTGACGTGCCACAACTTTTACTTGACGTTGAGGCTGAAGAATCTTCAGTAGTTAAACAGCTGATAGAGCAGTTTGAGTCTGGCGCCACGGACGTCCATCAGGACACCCGACAGCATAATCCAGAACAAGGGAACCTGTCTTCCTCTACAAACTCCTGGAGAAAACCACAGAACATGGACTCTACGAACGACTCCTTTGTCGGTTCCAAAACTCTTAAAGAGATCCGAAAACTCTTAGCTGAAGCAGATGATGTCATACTTGACAGAACCACATCCAACTTGGGGCCTAAATCTCCGTCAAGGGACCAGTACAGCGCCTCTCCAGTGGTGTTCCAGAGCCTACATGACTCGTTGAAATCTGCAGCTTCCCACAGTAGATCCGCCAGTCCATTAGATCTTCAGCTAAATATGTCATGGGACACCTCATTCACCAGCAGTGTGAGGAGCAACCACATGATGAAGGCTGACTCTGAGGGCGATCTTTATTGGAGGGATCAGGTTTCCGGCCTTGGTCAAGTCCAAGACAACGCCAGCCTGAAGGACGTTTCTGAAAGCGAGCTCCATCTGCCTGCTCTGTTGGGTCTTCAGAAATATGGCCGCTCAGAGCCGGAAGGCTCCAGTGAGGCGACGACAAACCGAGCGGTTCCATCTAGGGTCTATGTGCAGAATTCCCTTGTGAGGAGCGGCTGGGAGCGGAGCGGACAGGTGGATCGCAGCCAGCAGCTCTTAAGCAGCGTCACTACATCACTTGGAGGATTGAAGCAGGCTCTAGATGTAACCCGGTCTGGCTACCTGAGAAGCGCAGGAGAGGAAAGCGACACCAGCAGCGGAGACTCTCTGGCCGCCAGGGTGACCAGTCTTCTGAAGAGTAATATTGTGTCCCACACATCCCAGGGCGGACCCCTGGCTGAGGATGAGGACAGCAGAGGTCGGGGTATGTACAGCAGAGATAAAACTGAAATGTTCTTCATCATGGGTTCCTCTCTTTCTGCCAGGCTTTGCAAACTGTGCGCCCACTGGCCGGGGTAACCTGGTCTAGGGCCCATTTAGAATGCCCCCGTGATGCACTTTCACCTCTGGATGACTTCTGTGATCCCACGCTGTGACCGCCGGCAGCCAGTAAACTACTTCAGCCAGGCTTGCACAGATGTGTAGAAAAGCACTGACAGGAAACCTACTTCTCCCGTCAGTGCTCCCCACTGGACGTTGGCGGTCACATGGGGACTAGATCTGGTGGCTGGCAGCAGCAATCCCAAAAGGGGCGAGTATGAGGACTGAGGGAACTGGGGCCTCGAAAGGCGGCGTGTGGGACTTCCAGAAATTAGACTTCCAATTTACAATCGGCAGAAGACCAATTTTTAGGGAGGGAGAACAATGTCCAACGGTGCAGAAGACCAATTTTTTAGGGAGGGAGGACAATGTCCAAGGGGTGCAGAAGACCAATTTTTTAGGGAGGGATGGAGGACAATATACAACGGTGCAGAAGACCATTTTTTAAGGGAGGGAGGACAGTGTCCAACGGTGCAGAAGGGAGCAAAAGACTAATTTTTTAGGAAGAGAGAACAATGTCCAACGGTGCAGAAGACCAATTTTTTAGGGAGGGGGGACAATGTCCAACGGTGCAAAAGACCAATTTTTTAGGGAGGGAGGACAATGTCCAACGGTGCAGAAGACCAATTTTTTAGGGAGGGAGGACAATGTCCAACGGTGCAGAAGACCAATTTTTTAGGGAGGGGGGACAATGTCCAACGGTGCAGAAGACCAATTTTTTTAGGGAGGGAGGACAATGTCCAACGGTGCAGAAGACCAATTTTTTAGGGAGGGGGGACAATGTCCAACGGTGCAGAAGACCAATTTTTTAGGGAGGGGGGACAATGTCCAACGGTGCAAAAGACCAATTTTTTAGGGAGGGAGGACAATGTCCAACGGTGCAGAAGACCAATTTTTTAGGGAGGGAGCACAATGTCCAAGGGGTGAAGAAGACCAATTTTTTAGGGAGGGAGAACAATGTCCAAGGAAACAGAAGACCAATTTTTATGGAGGGAGAGATGGACTGTCCAAGGGTGCAGAAGGATTTTTAGGGCCAGGGAGGTGTAAGCACATCAGCCCCCCCCGCCCCCGTGTCCCTCAACTCCCCCTTTTCTTGCCTTTTGTAGCATGATGGACATTGCTTGACGTTAAAGTCATATTTTAGGCATAGCCAGTTGTTAGACCATTGTGTCGGGCTAAGCGTGGCAGTTTCCTAAACTGTTTCCCATTGTTAATTTGAAGACAAAATGGCAGACATATCGAGGTTTACAGTTTCACCTCACGATTTCTCTTCTAAAGCATGCAGAGCTATGATGCTGCATAATAATCCGCAATCCAATAGGTAGGGAGGTGCTTCGAGCCAGAGCGCTCGGTAGGAGGAGGCTGGTTGGGGAGGAGGGAGGGGTTCTCTGGGCTTGAATGGCAGCTCTGAGAGTGCCATTTAAGCCATCAGTACAGAGGGGGGGCGTGGTCTGCACTAGCGCCTCAAGCTAGTGTTGGTGGCCCACATTGGTAGGGTGGCACTGGAGAGGCAGGTGAGGATGTATATTTCCTCACTCAGGGTGCAGAGCTGAGAAGGAGTCACAGCTCTGGAGGAACAAGCAAGTAAGCAAGCTGCTTTTTGTTGTGTTTTTTTACCTGAAATATCCCTTTAACTCACAAGCTTCTATCGCATTTAAGGATCTGTGAAGCTGAAGCTGGCTGGTCAGTCTGTTGCTGCAGATGTGGATCTCAGTGAGGAGGACCGCAGGCGAATAGAGGAGATCAAGAGAGAGCTGATGGAAGAAGCCAAGGAGCTTGATAAAGTGAAGGTAGGTGTGTAACTGCACAGGGCTGCAGATGATTGGGGGGGGGGGATTTTGAAAAGACAGCAGCAGGTGGTTGTAGCCTGTGGCTCAGGTATAAGATAGGGCTGGGGTGTGAATTGTTACCAAAGTGGTTCCTTTATTTACATGGTGTATGCAGGCCACAGGATTTTTTCCATGGTCCTTTGCAGTAGGTGTAGCCCTGTAAATTATCAGCGCCGAGTAATATGATGGCAATCTATAATATTAATAAAAGGATTAATTGGTGAAACTTAAAAATCATTTGTCAGACCT
The DNA here is from genome assembly GCA_027917425.1 of Gastrophryne carolinensis. NCBI lineage: Eukaryota > Metazoa > Chordata > Amphibia > Anura > Microhylidae > Gastrophryne > Gastrophryne carolinensis. The sequence continues at coordinate 31,269,775 of CM051234.1, forward strand.
TCCCCCGATGCAGTATCAGTCCCATGCTGTCTCCTTGTTCTGGTCACAGAAAGGAAGGAGAATTTCTTCTTCCTCTGCCTCCAGCGCCTCCCCACTGATCCAGACCACCAATTTAATCCTAATGACCTTTATCTCTAAGGCACTTAGGCTATTTCCAAAGCTCCCGTAGACCACTGGTGGGTGCAATTCTTGGGTACAGCTAATTCTAACTACACGGCTTTTTTGATTGAAAAATATCCTTTATTTATATAGTTGCACATATAAATACATAAGACAGTACATTCTCGCCATGTATTGCGTCGCAGCGCACAAGTCACTACAATACAAATACACTTCAATACGTACAATAAATTACATTCATGTTTAGCGGCAGGACGCCTGATGTGCGGTGCCTGAACCTCACATCCTGCGTGCCACCGCCTCTACTCATATACTAAGTGGGCCATGCCTAATGTGTAGCCTTGGACTAAGGGTCACCGACCTCACATCATTCATGGGTCCACCGCATTCATACCGCAACTATCAGAATATTTTTACATTGTGGGCAATGCCTGATGTGCCATCCTGGACCAGGGTCCCTGACTGCACATCATTCATGAGTCCACCGATTCAAAATGTACATGAAATAAAGCGACGGTCTGTGAGGGGGGGGTTGGGGGTGTAGGTAGTGTAGTTGCCGGGACTATGCATCTCCTGGTGGTCAGGGTGTTTGCTGGTCGTCAGTACAAGATGGCTGTATAGAGTGTAAGTCTTGGGAGAGCCATTTTATAGGGAGACCCATGTAAGGCCCTATAAATAGATTAAAGAGACCAATACCCGGGATTTTCACTATGTGATGCAGGCCGGGCTCTAGATGGCTCCCTGCTTCTATGCCAGGTAGGGAAAGTGTTGTGGGTGGTGGGTACCTACCTGTTACCTCAGTAATGGTGTATTTCTATTTGATGCCCGCAGCATAGCCCTCAACGCTGAGCACAGGTAAGTGTGGGTTTGCAGTGGCAGCATGTTTCTCCGAGTTCTGTGTGATAATATTCTCCTCCCTTCGTGATTTTTGGTGTCCAGATCCACCTTCCTTTCTTTTCTTATTTCAAGTACAAAAACTTGTAAAAGAAGAAAGTAAAAGAATATAAAGATTGGCCTCCCTGCACTCCCTCCCCCTGTGCTAAGCCCAGTTTGGGCATTAAAGTGGAACCAAACCTGAGGTTTTGACTATCCCGAGTTTTGCTCCCTGCACCGAATCGGGATGCCTTGCTGTGTCAACCCCCCATAACACACATAAAAACTTTTCCCAGTCCTACGGCGCATGCACGGGCTCTTGTCCAAGCGGAGCCATTTGCTGTGCATATGTAGTGCTCAGCAAACTGCTCTGTTTACATGCAGGGCCTCTGCAAAAGGAGCGAGAACGTTTGCATGCCCTGCAGCGTGCGCGCTCCCATCCCCAGCATCTGAATGGCTGGGAGCCATTGTGTACATAGGTGAGTGTTGCGGCACCTGGGGGGGGGTTCATCCAGATTCCGCATAAAGTGGATCATCAACCTCCTTGGAATCTAATAGACCACAGGGGCCTGCCAATTCCCTATCTATGGGGCATTCCGATTTCTGATGACCCACTGTGTGAGGTGTTGTCTATGGCGTTTCTGAATAGCTAATGCGGGTACTCAGAGCTGCATCCCCCTCTCTGTGCGCGCTCCTGTCCGCCCATTTAATCGCTGGGAAAATGGTGCTGGACCTCTTTTCTCTCTTCGTCCTTCAGGACGGCCACAGAGAGAGCTAGCTCCTCCCCTATAGAGGAAACACAACTGGAACAAGTTTAATAGCCCCACCCCTTCCTTCCAGTGCTCAGTACTGTGTTTCCTCCCCAGGATGGGGACCACTGGAACAACGGACAGTTTATTTTTTTGTGTTTTGCACGCCAGGGACCCTGGGGAGGTACTCTCCAATGCCTGGCTTTACTCCTACAGGACAGTGTACCTGTGACCAGGGGGTCTGCTGGGCCACCACATCATTGGTCAGGACACCGGGTCTCTGCACTGCTGGAGGTCATGGAAGGCAGTTAACTGGAGCCGCATTTCCAGAGGGGTTCCAGACTTCCAGGCTTCCCCCCCCCTCCTCTAGTAGACAACCTAATAAGCAATGGGGGCAGTACAAGGGTGGTCGTGAACCCAACCATATCGGTGCCCCCCCCCCCCACCACCCATTTCGATAGACCTCGGTCCTGACCCCAAGATACTGGTGGGGGGCAGACTAACTTTCTTTCAGAAAGCCTGGTGGTCAATTACACACAACCCAGTTGTCTGAACAATGACTGAAGCTCAGAATCCGTCAGAACTACTCACTGGTGCCCTATGTGACCATCGGAGGCCAATGGGGTTCACCATGTGTTTGCACCCAGCACCAGTATTTCTGCCTGATTTCGGGCTTTGTTTTCCCCCACGTCATAGTGTTCAGGTTGTGATATGACACAAAGCCAAGCTGTGAACATGACACCTCCAATGTAGCGATGGTGGAAAGCTCTGGATTTTTCCATTTTTATTCAGATGGAGTGTAAGCGTTGTCAGGGAGGTCGCAGCGTTCATTCTTCCCAGTAGAAAGGTCTCTCCTAGCGTTCTTTGTCTCCTTCGGGGTAATGGGGGGTATTCCTGTATATTGAAGGCCATGCGTCCTCCTCTGTGCTTGGCATACCAATGCTGGATTTTTCAGGCCTCCGCTTCTAGAATGCCGAGTGCGCTCCTTAGTGCCACCCGGAAGACTTATTCATATCGCTCGCTTTTATCTATCTGCCATTATTTGCTGAGCCCGGGTTTCTGTTTTCTTTTGTAATGTATTTATCACAGGGCATTAAAAACAGGTAACAAAAGCACAAAAATGTAACAATGCTGCAGAGGCCACGGGCGGAAGCGCTTCGAAGGAAAACTGTGCTTGTGAATAAGCGTCTTCCCTGCAGAGAATCTTATTCGTATTGTAAACCACAGATACAGCGCGTTAGCTTTTCAGTTGTCAGTTTTTAAAGGGACATTCCATTGCTTTAAGTTTTCCTTTGTTCAGCAATATCTTCCTTCCAGCTCCTGACCGCTCAGTTCAGGGGATGCTGAACGAGGCTCATTGACAAACCTGAAGACAAAGGCATTTCAGTGAAGGACTCAGGAGCCGTGCTTCAGGAGATTCTCGACTCTCAAAAAAAAAAAAAAAAAAAACGGGCGACAATGATTAGAAACGCAGCCCCTGACGCAAACACAAGATAATACGTTAGCATGCTTAGGTAACCCTTTGCCCCTTTGTCTCAGTGCGGAGCAAAACCCATTTTCTTTTTTTTTTTTTTATAATTCTTTATTTAAAGGTTTTTGCATGTAAACATACATCAATATATACAAGAAGGTTACAGATTACAGAACAATACAATACACAACAGGGAAGGGAAACCGAGGGAATTAGGGAGGGGCCTGGGGCAAAACCCATTTTCAAGTGCGCGGCTTATATAGGGGCTCCCCTCTAAAGCACCACAACACTGACTTATCAAAATCTGCCTGATTTCGGGCTTTGTTTTCCCCCACGTCATAGTGTTCAGGTTGTGATATGACACAAAGCCAAGCTGTGAACATGACACCTCCAATGTAGCGATGGCAGAAAGCTCTGGATTTTTCCATTTTTATTTAGACGGAGTGTAAGCGTTGTCAGGGAGGTCGCAGCGTTCATTCTTCCCAGCAGAATTGTCTCTCCCAGTGTTCTCTGTCTCCATCAGGGTAATGGGGGGTATTCCTGTATATTGAAGGCCATGCGTCCTCCACTGCGCTTGCCATAACAATGCCGGATTTTTCAGGCCTCCGCTTTAAAGAGCCGATCACGCTCCTTAGTGCCACCCGGAAGACTTATTAATAGCGCTCGCTTTTATCTATCTGCCATTATTTATTTGCTGAGCCCGGGTTTCCGTCTTCTTTTGTAATGTATTTCTGACGCCGCATTAAATACGGGTAACAAAAGCACAAAAATGCTGCAGAGGCCACAGGCGGAAGCGCTTCAATGGAAAACTGTGCTTGTGAATAAACGTCTTCCCTGCGGAGAATCTTACTCGTATTGTAAACAGCAGATACAGCGTGTTAGCTTTTCATCTAGTTGTCCGTTTTTAAAGGGACATTCCAGGCAAAGGGTTAACGAAGTGTGGTTACTTCTTCTCTCATATTTGTCTCATGCTCCTAATTAATCATTGCTTTAAGTTTCCCTTTGTTCAGCAATATCTTCCTCCCAGCTCCTGACGCTCAGAGGCTCATTGACAAGCCTGAAGACAAAGGCATTTCAGTGAAGGACTCGGGAGCATTGCTTCAGGAGATTCTCGTCTTTAAAAAAAAAAAGAAAAACGGCAGACAGTGATTAGGGACACAGCCCTTGACACACACAAGATAACACGTTAACATGCTTAGTTAAACCGGACCTTCACCATGATTTATTGAAAAGCCCAAACCCATAAAAACTATTCCCCAGCATATAAAATTAATATATTTTACGTTTTTAGTCACTTATTATTCTTTCCCCCACCGGGCTGCAACTCTGTTCAGGACTTTAGGATACGGGTTCCGCCATCTTGCCTCAGAAGTATCACACATACTGAGGAGAGGAGGGCGGGATAAAGTACAGGGGGGGCGGGTTATAGCTGTGCTTTGCTCAGACAGAGCAGAGCTGGGGTCAGGAAAAGGTCAGCAATCCCAGAATGCAGAGCAGCACAGTCAGAAGACACTTCCTGTTTGCAGGCTGCCTGATGTTCCACGAGCCGCCATCTTGAATGTTTAAAGGCTCATAACATACAGTAGATGCAGGTAGGATGATTTTTAATGTGGACAATCTGTATGTACAGGGTGTGGGAAACATATAAGATAGACTCTTATTCAGAGTGATGGACCGCTTTAACCCTTTGCCTAGACAGTCTCATTAGTGCAGAGAAAAAACCCATTCAGGGGCTCCCCTTCTCCCAATTAAAAAAAAAAAAAAAAAAAAGGATTTCCACAGCCCAGGCCACGCCCACCCTGCACCTTTTGAGATTGCTGTTTGGCTGAATCCCTGGCTTTCACACTGGGCTCGCCCGCTAACAGCACAGCTACAGGGAAGCGGGGGATGTGGCAGCATGCAATCCCTGCATCACGGGAACTGCCGGAAATGGTGATTATATCGGCGACCCTGAGGGTTTCACACAGTGGGGCATTCCGCTATTGGATTGGATCACTCCTGCTTAGGTCGATTTCCCCCCTTAATGTTGTTCTATGGATCTGGCCTGCAAAGAGAAAGTGCTGCTGGGTTTCCTGATGCTTGGCATTGTAGGTTATGTCGCATAAGCCCAGGCAGTAGCAGGGCTGGGATGCTGGGAAAGGAAAAGGCCTCTTGGGTGCTCCAAGATGGCCATGACCAGAAGATTGGTGAGGTGGTGTTTTAGGTGCAGGAGCCAATGTCCCGACAATGATTTAGTGAGTGAGTTTTGGGGAGTTTTTTTTTTTTTTTTTAACTTTACAAGGCTGTTTGTCCGGTTTAAACAACATTTTTAGCTGTACATTTAGGGGCACAGCTGCTTCATCTTACATAAACTTGCAGGTATTTATGTTCCACCTGTCCAGATGTTTGGACGTGTTGTTCCCCCAGCAGAGCAAGTGCTCTCTAGTTTAAAATGTCTGTAGAAAGTATATCCCTGTAGTAATACATCAAGACAACTGGACTTGGTCTCAGGGGGGATGGAGCCTATCGTGCGCCGTCCATGCCGACTTCCAGGCTTCCCCTCCCCTCTAGTAAACAACCTGAGAAGCACTGGGGGAAGTACAAGGGTGGTCGTAAACCCAACTCTATCTGGGCACCCCCACCCATTTCAATAGACCTTGGTCCTGACACCGAGATACTGGTGGGGGGCAGACAAACTTTCTTTCAGGAAGCCTGGACGTCAATTACACAAAACCCAGCTGTCCGAACAATAAATGAAGCTCAGAATCTGTCAGACGGATGGTCTCTGGACTTGGACTTGGTCTCTCTTGGATGTAGAAACATAGAAGGTTAACAGCAGAAGGAAAGACCACATGGTCCATCTGGTCCAACCTTACAGCAGGGTTCTCTCACCTTCTATTCTTGAGAGCCACCAACAAATCAGGTTTCCTAGATCCCACACAAAAGTGGGGGGGCGGGAAGCATCATTCCAAGCTACTGATCAGTGGGGCCGGCCAGGTGGAGGGGCAGCCGGGTGCTGGAGACTGCCCAGCTGATTGGTGGACAGAGAGTGAGGGGAAGCGCCAGTTTTACAGGAAACAGGTGCCCATAGAGCAGGGGTACTCAACTACTTCTTGTGAAGGTCCATTTAAAAGGCACCCGGTGAGAGATGAAGGTCCGGGTAATGGGCTTGGGGGGTGGTCATTGGGGGAGAATAGTTAGAGATTTTTGGAAAATACTTCATATTGCAATGCTAGCTTAAGGAAGCCATAGCACTGGTAGGGAGACTAAGCAGTACATCACAGATCAAGGAGGCAGCTCTGAGCACGGCAATGCAGAAGCAACTGTAGGGCTCTCAGGGCTGGGGCCGGAAATCTGGCGTCGAGGTCCGCATTTGGACCTTGGTCCGCCAGTTGAGTATAGCTGCCATAGAGTGTTTCCAGAGGAAGAACAACTGTGCTGTGACAAAAAATGGCAAGAGGTAAGTGCTGTATTAAACTGGGGACAGGGTGAGACTGCAGAAACACTGTAAACAGAAGTATAGTTTTTCAAGCTATGAAAGAATAGAAAATTGAAATATATTCAGAGATCCCCTCTTTTTATGGTTTTAGTTTTTAGTGTTTGGTTGTTCTGTACTTTATATCATACAGAAGCTTATGAACATGCATTTATAACTGTTACTATATAGCTGGATGTTTGTCTTTTTCTTGTCTCTTGCAGAATCTGTGTCGCTCCAGTGTTCATTCACTTGGTGTTACCAGAGACCTTGAAGATTTCAGGTTGCAGATGACTCCATCGCCTACCAACCAGTACCAGGCCAGTGATACTCCAGACTCCCTAGAGTGTAGCGAAACTCGCCTGGCTCCATCCAAAGCAGCATCTGATGGCCAACTTACCTCTATGACTGTTGGAAATATTAATGTTGTGGCTAAAGTAGCGTCATGTAACCAACCTCCAATGATTTCAAATCATCAGCAAGGTCCAGTAACTGACATCTGTACTCCAGTATCTGAGAGATCTGTTCATTATGTAGAGGGGAAGAATGCATTGCCAATCAAATCTGTTTCAGAGGCCATAAAACCAATAGCTTCTATCACCTTTTCCTCACGCAAGCGGTTATCACCTCAGCTTACTTACAGTAACCCTGAAACTGCTGAAAAGCTAGTTCCTGACCCCTACAACAAAGTTAAGCCACCTATCAATCCATACTACCAAGAAAAGCCACCTACCGACCCATACTATGAAGACATGACACCTACTGACCTTTATAGCAAAGACAAGCTACCAACTGACTTATGCTACAAAGACAATCAATCAGCTGACCCATACTGCAAAGACAATTTACCAACTGAACCATACTACAAAAAGAGGCCGCCTACTGACCCGTACTACAGAGAGGTGCCACCGACTGACTCATACTATAGAAATATGCCACCTACTGAGTTGTGCTATAGAGAGATGCCACATACTGACCCGTACTATAGAGAGATGCCACCTACTAACTCGTACTATAGAGAGATGCCACCTACTGACCCAAACTACAAAGAAATGCCACCTACTTACCCACCTGCTGACTTGTACCACAAAGAGCAGCCAGCGACTGATGCATCTTACAAATGCAAGCTACCTAGTAGCCTGTATGACACAGATATGTCGCCCACTGACCTGTATGACAAAGATAAGCATCCCATTGACCGATATGACAAGGAAAAGCCACTCATTCACTCATATGACACAGATAAACCATCCACTGAGCTGTATGGCAAAGATAAGTCATCCACTGAGCTGTATGGCAAAGATAATTCATCCAATGAGCTGTATGGCAAAGATAAGTCATTCAATGAGCTGTATGACAAAGATAAGCCATCCACTGAGCTGTATGACAAAGATAAGCCATCCACTGAGCTGTATGACAAAGATAAGCCATCCACTGAGCTGTATGACAAAGATAAGCCATCCACTGAGCTGTATGACAAAGATAAGCCATCCACTGAGCTGTATGACAAAGATAAGCCATCCACTGAGCTGTATGACAAAGATAAGCTGTCCACTGAGCTTTATGACAAAGATAAGCCATCCACTGAGCTGTATGACAAAGATAAGCCATCCACTGAGCTGTATGACAAAGATAAGCTGTCCACTGAGCTTTATGACAAAGATAAGCCATCCACTGAGCTGTATGACAAAGATAAGCTGTCCACTGAGCTTTATGACAAAGATAAGCCATCCACTGAGCTGTATGATGCACATAAGACACCTACTGCCTCGTATGACAAAGATAAGCAACCTACTGACCTTACCTGCAAAGAAAAGCTATCTTCTCACCCATATGCTGAAGAAAATCCACCTACTTACAAATATTCTAATGAAGGATCAATAAACGACCAGTACAACCACAGAAAGTCACCGACTGATCATGAAGAAGAGGTACTTACTGACCAGTACCGCAACGAGAAGCTGCTAACTGAGCCACGTTACAAAGAAAAGCCACGTATAGACATATACGACAAAGCAAAGTCACTTACTTCTGACCAGAGCAGCAAAATTCAACCACCTTTTGACCCGTACTATAAGGACAATCAACCTTTAACAATTTCCAGAGAAGATGCTGTCGACCATACTCACTGCAATACTTCAACATCAGATCTCCATAACAAAAATGGTGATCTCTCAAAGATCAAAGTTTCTGTAGACCCAAACCAGTCTGAATTTTATAGGCGCCACCAGCTACCCAATCATTCATTAAAAGGGGAAAGGAACCATCCCATGTACAAGGATTTTGTACCAGCTGTTCAGGCATCTAGTGAGTCTACAGGTCTGCCGAAGGAAAGGTTGAGTTGCAGCCATGGGGCCTTAAAGACAGGAAGTTGGGTAACTAATAATCTTCAAACAGCTCAATCAAATAGTAATGTGGATTCATGGAAAAACTTTCCAGAGAGGATGAAATCGGAAAATCTTCCTAGAGATGATACTTACGCTTCCTCTTCGCCAGAATTGCAAACCCGACCAGACGTTATTACTTCTCCAACTAGGAAGGCTCTTTCTTGCATCCGGGTGACTATCTCTCCAAAGGAGGACTTGAAAATCCTTGATGTGTCTCCTGCCCTAGTGACAACAGATGCTAATAATGGTACTCAGACTCCTGGGTCATTATCAGTATTACCAACAGAAAAACTGTCTACGAGTGAGCAAGTCATATCGTTGTTACCACCAGCTAGTTCTTACTTCCTTCATTCACCTCCAAGTAGCGTTAATGCTAAAACCAACAGCAAAGAGGATGTTCAAGCTAAAAACAAAGAGAATATTCCAGACAAAGCAGCCACAAAGGAGAGAAAACGATTCCCGCTATCTGATGCTACAACGCAGATAACGACGGAAAGTCCAGAGAAAACCACATTTTCAGCAGAGATATTCATTGATGGTTCAATAAAAGAAGGCTCCAATTCTACTATGGTTCAGACCCACCAGACACCTGAGAGGCTGCCACTCTCCCACATCCCATTCTCTTCTTTTTCCAGGGCAACTGGTAAGACTTTTTTTTATTTTTAAACTTTTTGTATATCAAGTTTGCTAGAATGTTTCGCAAAATAAAGCTGGTTCATGTGCAAGGAGGTGGCAGAAGTCAGGAGGGGAAATTACCTATGGAACTCGGAAAAACATGTGCACTCCAAACAAGCTTATAATGTGTAAGACAATTAATCAAATAGTATACAAAAAAAAGCCTGCCGTTATTGTGCCAAAAGATTTTTTTTCCTTTTAAATATCATACCAAGTCTATAGACTATGAGATGTCAAGGAATACCATTAACGTTACCGCTCATAATAGTAATAAATGGTCCAGTGTTGTGAAAAAAATATTCAGAAGCAAAATGTCTTCAGAAAATGCAATGTTTTTTCGGTCATCCGGGGACCCGATATGTCTCGATATGCCCGAATTACTGGCTCTCTTGTTTGCTTAAATACAGCTTTAGACAAAGAAGCTTAAATGACTATTCAGATTGGATGGCAGAACACATGTCAGCCTTCGATTGGATATTTCAAACATATACAGATACACATATTTGAAAGGTATAGCTCAGAGATGAAGAACATCTGTTTCTCATCAAGCACACACCATTTTATTCTTGGTAATGGTTTAAACCTATGAGGAGGGAGGGGTGAAAATCCCCCTAAACACTGACAATGTGTGAGATGGCATACAGGCGGCTAGAACTAAATAATACTAATTATAATATTTAATTTTCCACTTCACCAGGTCAGTGAGCCACTTGCTACCCCGCACGCTCCGCCATGCGCCCACAGCTTTTAAAGGGGTCCCTATTTTTTTTCCATAATATATAATTGTCACCTTACCACCTTAATTAATTGTATTATTTACAAAATTATATATGAAATCAAATTATTGTATGCATTATCTGGGTCCAGGGAAGGGAGTGTGTTATTAATTTTGTCTTGTGTATTAGTGAGTTAGTGTTTATTAAAGTCATTTCGTGGCCACCACTAAATCTATCTTACACATTATAAGCTTGGTTGGAGTGTCCATGTTTTTCCGAGTTCCATAGGTAATTTCTTTTGTTGGTTGTGTGTAACCTGGAACTAGGGGAGCACCCCCAGGGGGTTTGGTCACATTGATTTTATGTAGTTCTTTTGTCATTTGTGGTGGCCTCTTTCTTAATTGTGGACCCCACTACATCCTCAAAAATTATGTTTTAATGTTAAAAAAAAATATACTGCAGCTCACATTGCGAGGCATTTCTCCAGCGCTGTGCCACCTCTCAGCACGGTGCTGTAAATGAGGACATTTACTTCCTCATCTGCCCTTCCAGCCCAACTCCGCCGATGTGGACCAATAATACTAGCTTGAGGAACTAGTCCAGACCACACCCCCCTCTTTATAGATGGCCAGAGTGATGCTCTCAGAGCCATTCAAGCACCGCTTAAAGCACAGCCAGGTTGTTGCGAATGCCTGTGTCTGAATCACGATCTTCGGCTCTTACAGACGCCACCCATTATGCTGATTATCACGCTGCATCACCGCTCCATGGGCCACGCCCACATGCTTTAGAGTAGAAATTATAAGGTGAAACTGTAAACCTTTTCTTCTTCAATTTAAAAATGGAAAAGCGTTTAGAACAGGGCCAAACGTAGCCCGACACGGTCGTCTTACAATTGCCTTTGCCTGAAATATCACTTTAACCCTCTGCACACTCAAAGCATTCTGATGGGAAATTAGCTAACACTTAAACTAGAACATCACAAATGGGTGTTGTTCCTAGAGCCGGGGGGGCATCCCCTGAAGTTTTGCCCATGTGAATGCTGGGCGGCCAATCGCGGCGCCCGATTTCGTTTAAGCCAACGCATAGCTGCTATTTGACTGACTAGAGGATGCATCAAACTGAGAAGATAATAGTCAAGCCCTTTTCTGGGACTCTATCACGTCTTTTGACCCCAGTGGGAACTTTTCTTTGGGCATTATCATTATTATTCCTGCAGTAAGAACCAGAGGTTTGATCCTTTCCCTGTTGTGATTTATGAGCCCACAGGAAGCATTTACTCTCAGTCGTAACATACTCATCACTTGTTCCATGTTGCTCTTCAACCTATTTCTCCATAGATGATCCACTAGGGCAGTGGTTCTCAAAAATAAAAATAGTACCAACATAAGTAGGCCACAGGTCTCATATTACTATTAAAGGAAGAAGGGATAATTTTTTACCTTTAAAATAATATACCACACCAGTCAGGTACCCCCTGTTGGTGTGCCCCTGGACACCGCCGTGTACCCCTTGTGGTACGTGAACCAGTCACATCCTGCCTCTAATGTTGGTTTCCTTCTCTTGGTTGTCCTATGATGGAACACTGTTGCTCTGTATTGTGTTATAGGTACATAATCTTTTTGTTTTGCTTTTTGTAGATCAGCCTCTACTGTTGCCATACAGACCCCCTGGGAGCCCGGAATTATTCTATGTACCGTATATGGATGGTGGATCCCGAATCTCACCTGTCAGCACTGTTGAGAGTTCTCACACAGGTAGAAACCTAAATCATCAAAGACCACAGTGGGCAGCTAGTTTAATGCCCATATGACTGAAACGTTATAGTGTCTCATTGTGTGAATGAAAGTGAGAGGAGCTTGGGGTAAGCGGTGACATCAGCAGGAAACTACTGGTGCGGGGGACAATGGGTTATTTAAAGTGGACCAAAACCCAGGATTTCTACTCTCTTGGGCTTTGGTCCTTGTCCCCGGATGCCCCGCTGTACGAAACCCCCCAGGTCACCCGAACAAACTCACACCTTCCCACGTCCTACAACACATGCACGGCTGCTTGTCCAATCAGCGTACTCGGATCCACTCGAGCCCCTTCATCCAGGATCTTGTCTAATCCCAGCTCGCCGGCGACCGCATCCCCCGCTATCCTTTAACAGGGAGCGTGCCTGCACCAGCCTTTCACAAATGCCTGGCCCGGGCACGCGTCCTGCTAAAAAGATAGCAGGGATGCGGCTGCTGCATGCGCCGTTGGACCGGGAGCGAAGGTAAGTTTTCGGATGACCTAGGGGGTTTCACAAAACGGGACATCCGCGAGCGGTGTGCTCCGGGGCATGGAGTATGCCTCCCCTGGAGTTTAGTAGACTCCAGAGTGGGTTTTGGTTCTCTTTAAAGCTTTAAGTGCTACAGCAAGCAAAGGTAAATGTTACACCATTGCGTAGGTCTACATTTGGCGCTGTCCTAAAATGTTTTCCGTTTTTAAATTGAAGAAGAAATGGCCGAGATATCACGGTTTACAGTTTAACTTTGTGATTTATTTTCTGAAGCAAATGGGCGTGGTCTTTAGAGCTGTGATGCTGTATAATAATCAACATGGGGTCTGCAAGAGCCTGATTATGCTTTAAACACCCTGTGCCCCCCATCCCCCTTTATGCTAGTGTTTTTATACATTGGTTAGAATCCATTTATACCCAACAGCAGAGTCATTTCTTATCCACACTGTCCACAGTCTGACGACCAGTAGTGAAGGTAGAGGGTGCAGGCTCTATTGTCTTGTTCAAAAGCTCACCTAATCATAACCACAAGCACACAGGCTACCACAGGCTATTTGAATGCTAATTAGGTGAGGTGGTGATTGAAGCGCTAATTAGGCACCTGTATTAGCACAAGGGTGGAAAGTACAAGGATGGGAGAAAAGTTTTGCTGACTGAGCATAATACTAGTGTGCTCATTTTTGCTCAGCTCACAAATGGGGCAGAGCTATAGACCATCAGTCAATTGCTGATTTATGGCAAAGGAATGAAGGAGGTGTGCCTTTACTCTCTGCTTTCTTTCTGCTACCAGGAGCAGCTATATGCTGACTGGAAGAGGTAGGTGAGCTGCTGAATGAACTGCTTATACCTTAAAGCGGACCAAAACCCTCTGAACTTGTGAAATACATTTGACCAAAGCCCCTGCCAATACTCTCTTCTTAGGGTGTAGAACAAGAATTGGTTATTTCCGCTTTTTGAATCATCCTGGAACACTGATTTTTTGACTGTCCCTCTCTGTAAGATGGCAGGTGATCAGTCATTCCATAACCTCATAAAGCAGTGGCCATGAATGGAGGAGGCGGAGCTTTACAGCTAAAGCAGGCGCCATTATCTGGGATTAGAGTGAAGCTGGAGCAATGAAAATTAGCAAAAGGTGTTCTACATGGGGGAGCAATTCAGGGGATGCAAGTTAAAAAATGGGGGTTTTGATCCGCTTTAAAGCCACCATCACCCAAACAAACATCTGGAACTGACGAGACATATTTGTGAGGACCTTCAGGGTGTGTGGACACTAATCACAGATCTCTCTTCTCATTCAGGCTCCAATGATGCCATTTCTCCAAAATTTCCAGCTGATGTTTTGGGTTCAGCCTCTGAGAAGCTATTGGACGCTTCCATCCCCCGGCACACAGAGGGCATCTACAGTAAAGACTACAGTCCCAAGATAGCCTGGGGCAAAAGAGAAACGGAGCAGAGGAAGGTGCCAGTAACGGGTGAGCAGATATACTTAGAGCAGAACAAATCCCGGCAATTGACCTTTCCCATGTTTTGTTCCGTGCCCCCAGGGCTTTCCCAATTGGGATGCCCCACAGTGTGAAACCCCCCAGTTTTCCCACTACAACTGACCTTTCCAATGGTGCAAGCACAAGCTCTTGTCCAAAGAGAGCCGCCTGCCCTGACTATGTCAATCAGGTGTCTTATTGACTCCAGAGTGGGTTTTGGTCCTCTGTAAGCAAGAGCAATGAGGGTCTGTGGGAGTAGGCGTGGCTAGGTGTCACGATTGCACTCTATCAGCCCAGCCAAGAAGCTAGAGAGAGTGTGATGGTGCAAGGGTTAAAGCCACCAGACCCCTGGGTATTCACTACTAGTCAGGGCAAATCACCAAATTAAACCCTTTGATAAACATGTTTCACCAGAGCTTCCTTCAGAAAGGTGAGCTCATATATTTAGAGATCAAAGGCCAAAGCTGATTAATTAAACATTCAATCTGATGAAAAAGTATCACAGTGCTAGATGTAATATACAGAAACAAATGACATACAGATACAAAAATACATAAAAGTACAGCAAGACCAGTTCAGCAAATAAAAAGAAAGTCCTTACAGCATAATGGCGTAGCAGTCCTTGTGAGTGAGTCTCCAGCTGTTGCTTAGGGTCTTTTGTCCAGCTTTTGCCACAGGCTTGTGACAGAGGTTCGTGACTCTAGAATGTGTTTAGCATCTAGGTTTTATTAGTTAAATTTAGGAGGGAAAAGCTTCATCCCCCCTGACCCCACCTTGTGAGGTCATCTCTCTTCCAGGTCCCTTATCTTAGTTTGGTTTTATGATGGGTCTAGAGACAGCACATCCTGCTGCTACAAAGGCTTTTGACTTCAAAGAAGGAAGTACCACAAACAGAACCCCCCATAAAACTGAAATACACAAACCAGGCACAGTCTGAGTGACCCCTCACCCAGGTCTTACTATACATTATACACAAATACAATTATAATACACATGCTTATTCTATAATCAGGCCTTGGGCCTGATACTAGGCAGCATTAAACCTACAGTTTCACCAAAGTCACAGATTACCGGGGGTTTGAGTGGCAGTACCAGCGATCGCCGCATTGTAGCCTAATGCCGAAGATTTGTACATGCCATTGTTCAAGTCTTATGCCACTGGCTCCTCTTTCATTACGTATAAAATGGGCCGCTTCCTGATGACATCGGAGCCTGGGAATAGAGTGCCAAAAACTGGGTTTACAATATGTCTGGCTAAGCAAAATGAACGATTTATTTTTCTACACTGGCGGGCCTAAGATTCTCGGGCCGATCTCTGTGGGTTTTGGTCCAGTTTAAACTGGACCAAAACCCACCCTGGAGCCTGTGACTACAGGGCAGGCTTACTCCCTCCCCCCACACATTTAAACTTCGGATGCTCCATTGTGTAAAAACCCACAGGTCGCCCAGTAAACTCCAATGGCTCTTGCACAAGCAGTTGACTATACCTTTAGTATAAGGGGAGGGAATCGATCGGCCTGGGAATCTTATAGACTCCCGGGCCAATTGCACTGGTTTTTGGTCCACTTTAACTGTTTATCGTGGTGTGTTGGGTGCTGTTAGTGTTTTGCTGAGATCTCCTCCGGTTTCCCCATATACATATACAAGCTAGTTTTCCTCTTGCAAACTCTTACATGTCTCTCTATATCAGGTTGTCTCTCATATGTCTCTCTATATCAGGTTGTCTCTCATATGTCTATATCAGGTTGTCTCTCTATATCAGGTTGTCTCTCATATGTCTCTCTATATCAGGTTGTCTCTCATATGTCTTGTGTCTCATATGCCTCTCTATATCAGGGTGTCTCTCATATGTCTTGTCTCATGTCTCTCTATATCAGGTTGTCTCTCATATGTCTCTATATCAGGTTGTCTCTCATATGTCTCTATATCAGGTTGTCTCTCATATGTCTCTATATCAGGTTGTCTCTCATATGTCTTGTGTCTCATATGTCTCTATATCAGGTTGTCTCTCATATGTCTTGTGTCTCATATGCCTCTCTATATCAGGGTGTCTCTCATATGTCTTGTCTCATGTCTCTCTATATCAGGTTGTCTCTTATATGTCTCTCTATATCAGGTTGTCTCTCATATGTCTTGTTTCATGTCTCTCTATATCAGGTTGTCTCTCATATGTGTTGTCTCTCATATGTGTTGTCTCTCATATGTCTTGTCTCTCATATCTCTCTATATCAGGTTCATGTCATGGCGACAGTCGTGCTTCATACTGCATTCTCAGGAGCAGAGTCTCCCATCTTGATCGGACATCAGAGGAGCAAGAAGACAAACCCGACCTTGAGGACGATGAGTTTTTCCAGTTACAGGCGGAGGTTGATTATTCCCATGTGCAGCAGTCAGACCCTGACTTGCCTTCCCGATACAAACCCCAAGCTGTGATTTCTGACCTGACCCAGACAAAGAAAACCGACCACACGGAACCGGCTTCGAAATTCCCAGATGATCCTAAAAGACGAGAGATGCAGAAACGGGAAGGAGGTGTTCCACTCAATTCCTCTGTTGGCAGCCGGGACTCCAGGCTCGGGGTAAACCATAAGCAGGTGAGGGATGACGACCGCAGCTTCTCCGGTGACCACTCGATCAACCTCAAGAAGAGCTTTCAAAGAACAGATTCCCCCCTGAGGCAAAGTTCCGTCTCCAACCAAAGCCTGGACGAGCTCTGGGCGAAATTTAGCGAGAGGCGAAAGAGTCAGGCGCAGGAATCGAGCAGCAAGCTGGAAATATCGCTGGTGGAGCGACTGGAGCGGCTCGCCAGATTGCTGCAGAATCCCGCGCCGTACTTGCTCCCTACACAAGAGAAAAAGAATGACGATGAAGTCTCCAGGGCCAACAAGACGGATTGTGAGCAACGAGAGGCCAAGAAAGCGGAGAAGGAAAAATGGTACCTGAGGAAATTTGGTGTCCAAGTAAACGGGACGTTGTTACAAGAAGAAATAGAGACCCAAGATGGCTCCGTGAGCAGGCTGTCCGAAAGTGCCCCCTCGGAAATCGTTCCCAGCGCCTGGTCTTTGTGTTCTGACTCTGAGCAAAAGAGTACGGCAACAGACGAGAGCGCCGCCAGGTCGGAAGAGGCCGCGCGGACGGATAGCGGATCGACGGTGGGCACGGGCAGCACGATATCCACCATAGACACGCTCAGACTCATCAATGCCTTTGGTCCAGAGAGGGTCCGGCCTTCCGCAAAGCTGTCACAACTCTATAGCACTATAGACCTCCAGAAAAAGCGCTCGGAAACCTCGAAGAAAGGCCGCCGGTCATCCTCTGGCCGAGGACACTCTGCAATCAGGGGGGAGGAGTACCAGAAGGCTCAAACCATCAATAAGGTAGATGCTTTACCATTAGTACATAACATTTTTCTGTGAGTGTATAAATATTTCGTTACATAAGAGATTCTACATGTAATAGTTCCAAGCATTCCTCCAGCACTGTGCTTCCTCTTAGCTCTGAATGAGGAAATCCAAGGCAATTTCAAAACAAAAAAAAAAAATCATCATTTACATTGAGTCTCCAGGGTCTGTGTTATGGCCTTTAGTGCTGACTGCACGCTCCCGTCCTGACCTCAGTGGCCTTCCCTGCTGCCTGTCACAAGGAAGCAGGCTCCCTCATTGATTGGCAGCAGGGGCAAGTCATGTGGCCTATGATGAGTGTCCACAGCTCATATGCTTGTAAAAGGCAGTCAAGAGCGTACTCTGAACTTCGGGGGCTAAAGTACTGCATCAGCTCAGCCTGCAGAACTATGAGGGATCAAGCCTGTGTGCTGGCGGGTGAGTGAGGCCTGTTCTTTCTAATGGCCCAATCAGTGCCATTGGCTGGCAGTGTGTCACAAAGGGAAGCGGCTTACAGATAGTTTATCTGTCTGCTGTAACTGTGATGAGGTTGTCACTCCTTGTGTCTCCGCCCTTCTCTCCATTACAGATACGCGATACAGACTCTGTCTCCTCCGCCACCAACTCGTGGGAGCCAAGCCCAGCACTTAGGAGCAAAAAGGGCCACAAAGTGCTCAATAAAGGCATCCAAGCAGGTAAGTCCCTACCCCATTTATACTTCATTTCATTAGAGGGTGGGCACAAGTCTGAAAAGGGAGATGTGGAGCCTTGGAGGTATCAGACTGATGGTTCGGCCTATGCTTTGTGTCGTCTCAGGAGACCTGGAAATAGTGAGCAGCGCTACAAAGAGACGCACGCGAGACGTCGGCACAACATTCCCATCCCCCAGAGTAGAGACGCTAAAGACTACGGTGGAGCCGGAAGCATCTGTGCGGGGTTGCTCCAATGGCGGAGGAGCATCTACCCGGGGCTGCTCCAATGGCGGAGGTTCTCACAGCAAGCCGTACATAGCGCCCGGTGAGACGTCACTTACATGCACTATTTGGAGTTTGGATTTCTTTTTATATATATATATGGCCATTGTACGATTGCATGCTTGCGCACACATAGGAGTTTTCCTCCACTTTGACCCATCTGTGCAGTGAGACAAACACAAGCAGTGAGTGTACACATGCCTGGGTCGCCCTAATTGTGGCACCCGGGGGGTAGTTGAGAGGTTAGGTGCCTTGCTCTAGAGCAGCGGTACTCAATTGGCGGACCGGGGTCCGAATGCGGACCTCTGTGCCAGATTTCTGGACCCCTGCCCTGACAGGATTGGCGATGTAGTTTGTCTCCCTGACAGTGTCTCATGACTCCCTGACACTTAGCATTGCAATATGAAGTACTGCATGTGCAGGAAGTGGCATTGCAAGGTATAATCCACCCCCAACCCGCCCCCAGTACGCTGATTTCTAACTATCCACCCCCCCGACAGCACCCCGTCCGGACCTTCGCCTCTCACCAGATGCCTGTAAATGGACCTTTACAAGAAGTGGTTGAGTACCCCTGCTCTAGAGCACTTCAGTCATGTCCTGGCTGTGAATCGAACCTGCAACCTTCTATTGACAAGGCCCTTTCCTTACAGTTCCTTAAAGTTGACCAAAACCCAGGATTTTGACTATCCTGGGTTTTGGTCCTTGCCCATGTGAAACCCCCCAGGTTGCATGAAAAAACTCACCTCTTCCCGGTCCTATGAGACATGCGCGGCAGCTCATCCAATCAGTGCCTTCGGATCCACTCGATTCCCTTCGTCCAGGAGCTCCTCTAATACGAGTGGATCCGTATCCAGCGCAACTCTCTGCGTGCCGGCCATTCACAAATACCTGGTGCGGGCACACTCCCTGCTAGACGGATCGCGAGTACATGTCCGCTGCTCGTGCATGCGCCATTGGAACGGGAAAGAAGGTAAGTGTATGGGGCGATCTGGAGGGTTTCACACATCCTAATTCTGGATGCCCGGGGGGGGGGGGATCAGCCCGGGAATCTTTTAGATTTCTGGGCCGATCTCTGTGGGTTTTGGTCCAATTTAAAGTGAACCAAAACCCACCCTGGAGTCTGAGATTACAAGGCAGGCTTACTCCTTCCCCTCCAGCACATTCAGATTCAGATGCTCCACAGTAAATTTCAACGGCTCTTGCGTGAGCCTATACGTTTAGTAGGACGCGCACCCTGTTAGAGGGTAGCTGGGATGCAGACACCGTTACACTTGGCTGCCCTTAGACGACTTGACATCAGCACGCACACTGATTGGACGAGAGGCCGCGCATGCACCATAGGGCACGGGAAAAGGGTGAGTTTTAGTGAATGACCTGGTGGGTTTCACAAAGTGAGGCATCACGCATCGGGGTGCCCTGGGGGCAAGGACCAAAACCCAGGATAGTCAAAATCATAGGTTTTGGTCCACTTTAACCACTAGGCCATGGCATCACTTGTGGGCACAGGTTTTGGGCATGGGGCCCTCTTCAGCACAAGAGAAAGAAAAAATAACAGGGCGAACAACCAAGGTATGTATTGCAAAAAAGGAGTGCAGAGTTTATTTGTAAGACAAAGAGTAACGTGCTGTACATATATACAGTGTGATAAAGCTCAAAGACAGGCTTAGCAATACACAAGTAAGGGCCGTAGCCCTAGTTATTGACCGCTAGGTGGCGCAGCTGCATAGAATTATCAACAATATGTGTACTTATACACACAGGTACATATGATATAAACAAGAGGAGCAAAATCACATGTTAGGCAGCACATGGATGGAATGATTAACAGGCAAATGTGGAGTATAATGGGAGTGAAGGAACGCCCCACTAACCCCAAACTCCTCTCAGAAGCAAAACACAGTGATAACCAGGCAATGAAGTACAATTGACAACAAAAGAATCTTACAGGCAGCGCAGGTGGACAGAGAAGAACCCTCTTCAGCACAAGACTGAGATTTTTTTTTTCTTAGGTGATATTAAAATGTATATACAAATGAACATAATACAAAAACATAGCGGGCATCCAATAACACCTCCTAATGTATGACAGAGGTTTTCCAACATCCGTCCTCTATGATATTAGATATAGATTTTATAAAGGGTATAACTCCCACAATACTAATAATGATACTATGTGGATTATCAGTCTCTGGCCAATACATATATGTTATGTTTGATATGAAATAAAAGGTCTCATAGTCCTGAATAAGACTCAATATAGTCATATATTGGACATATTTACGGAGCTACAGCGCTTCCCAGAAACATCATCTAATGTCCATGTGTCCAACGTGTATTGAATGTCTGGGGACCTAATTAGGAATTCAAGGATTCCTTTTCAAAAGTACAGCTTGTTGTCAGCTAGGTGTGAATATGTGCCTAGGTGTGGAAATAGTCTATTGTATTCTTGGGGCATTGTCTGTCTTCTTATAGACATGGCAGGATGTACTACTAGGACTACTATTTGGGTGTTAATTTGAGGGACAGCTGTCCTTTAACAGGGTCTTCAAAAGGTTTCCACAAATTTTATAGGGTGTGTCCAGACATAAGCAAACCAAGCTTACCTATAGTGTAGAACAAGGGGATTCCTCTCTTCAGAGTGACATGCATCATTCAGCACCACGATTGTCCATTACTTACTGTTTTCTTCCCTGCTTGTGTCTGATATTCGCAGGGATGAGCTGGTTTGTCTCTGCCGAGGATCTGAAACGTGACTCTCGGAAGGAGAACAAGCTGCAGGGTCCTGGCCCCGCCTGGTATGAGCCTGTGACCAATGCCAAACCCTGGAGGGAACCCCTGAGAGAGAGGAACCAGCAGGAACCAACCCCCAGGAGAGAAGAGCTTCTGAGGAACAGCTGTGATCCCACCAGGCAGGTGGAGAATAAACCCATCAGAACGCTTGTCAGAGCCACCCTGCAGGTAAGAGCATGCCTGGTATTGTGCACATCAGCATGTGGGCATGTCCATGTGGAATTTCAGGGGTTTATGGATGTCCTTGTGATATAAAAGAGGAGTGGCTTCATGCGTGCTGAGCTGCTACGCCATGGGTGACTAATTTCAGAGAGCCATATATTGGGATGGGAGATAAAACCTTGGGATGCATTCTCTCTCCCTTCTGCTTTTTACGTAACGAACAAGATGAGTCATTCTGAAAAGCCTGCCAGCTCCCTGCTGTGAGGTCCATTGTGTTATATTGTTATAGCCAAATAGCAATTCATTTCTCTTAAAGTGCTAATGCAGGCAAAGGTAATTGTTAGACCATTGCGTCGGGCTACACTTGTCCTAAACTGTTTTCCATTTTTAAATTGAAGAAGAAATGGCCGAGATATCGGGGTGTACAGTTTCACCTTATGACTTCGCCTCTGAAGCAACTGGGCATGGCCTTTGGATCTGTGATGCTGCAAAATCTGGAGGAGGAGGCGGAAGGATGTGTGGGAAAAGGGAGGGAACAGCCGTCCTGTCCTACTCTGCTGAGCTGATTGGGGGGCGGGATGAAAAACAGAATCTATAAACCCAATGTCTCGGCTATTTCTGTTTCAATTTAAAAATGGAAAACTGTTTAAGACAGCGCCAAATGTAGCCCGACACAATGGTCTAATAATTTTGCCTGCAGTAGCACTTTAATTGAATCTATTTTTATCAGCTGTGATACTTTCTAAAGCAGTCTTGAGCCTATTATTGGAGTGTAGATCGCTTACAGTGCAATGTGGTGCGTGCATCGCGCTGTGGAATGGGAAGGACTACTCTCTAAGGATTGTCTGCTCCGTACCTCCTATCTGCTATCATCCTGAACACTCCACAGGTGAAGAAAAGATATTGTGTACACCCCCAGCCTATCAAAAACCAATAATATACACACTAAATGTCCTGGAGAAGTTGCTCAGGGTCAAAGGCTCTATTAAAGTGGACCAAACCCCACATTTTTAACTTGCACCCCCTAAATTCCTCCCCCCTATGAGGAGAACCTTTTGCCAATTTTCACCGCTCCTGCTTCACTCTAACCCCAGATAATGGCACCTGTTTTAGCTGTAAAGCTCCGCCTCCTCCATTCATTGCCACTGTTGTGTGTGGCAATGATGTCATTGGCCACACTTATGCAATGACTGATCACCTGACATCTTACAGAGGGACAGTCGAAAAAAGCAAAAATACCCATTTTTAGCTCCACACCCTTAGAAGAGAATATCGGAAGGGGCTTTGGCCAAATGTATTTCAAAAGGTCAGTGGGTTTTGGTCCGCTTTAAAGCCTGTCTGTCCCTCTTCTGAGCTGTCTCCTCCACAATGACCACACTGGACCTAGGGAACTTGGTGTGGCCAGTATGGATGGCCTCGGCAAGGGACAGAGGAGCACACTGGGGGCAGCACCAAGGTAGGTGACAATAGAACCAGCTTCTGCTGTCAGCTCTGTGCTAAACCTGGAGGTAAGAGTGGTGGTCTTTAAAGAGCGTGGAAAAGTCTAGAGTGCCTGTTCTCTCTCAATTCACACAGCTCAGAGCTGGTGGAGTTAAAGTGTTTGGAAAATCAGAAGCTAAAAAATAAATATCGTTAGCTTAACTTCCACTGAGTGCTGTGATTCATCCTCTGTCTGTCTCCTTAGTGAGGAAATTGCTCCCTAATTTAGTTTTAAGTCCCCACACAACTGGCCTGGTCCATCAATCAACCTTCAGTGGACCAAGAACGGAAACATTGCCCAGACATCCTGATTGGTTGCCTCTATCTGCAGCTTCCCTGCCCTCTTCTCCCACTCACAGTGTGCTTACATCACATCGCTATTGCCACACCCACTGTTTCTCTTCATCTTTTCTATGAATCTCTAATGCTCTAATACTTTTACTAATAACTCGGGCTACACGTTGTCCTATTCGTTTTCAAAAAGACCTTGTAGTTCCTAAGACAATGGGACACCAATCGGGGCTCGCCTTTAGTATAACGTTTAAGACTTCTTAAATTACCTTGTGTATAGTCGTAAACTGGACCTTCACCATGATTTATTGAAAAGCCCAAACCCTTAAAAAACTATTCCCCAACACCTAAAATTAATATATTTTAAGTTTTTAGTCACTTACTTATTATTTTCGCCATTGGGCTGTTCAGGACTCTAGGATACGGGCGTCGCCATCTTGACTCAAAGGCATCACACATACCGAGGAGAGGAGAGTGGGATAAAGTGCAGGGGGCGGGGTTATAGCTGTGCTTTGCCCAGACAGAGCAGAGTTGGGCTCAGGGAAAGGACAGCAATCCCAGAATGCAGAGCAACAGTCAGAAGACACTTCCTGTTTGCAGGCTGCCTGATGCTCCATGAGCTGCCATCTTAGATGTTTAAAGGCTCAGAAAAGGCAGTAGATGCAGGTAGGATGATTTTTAATGTGAGCAATCTGTATGTACAGGGGGGGAAATATATAAGATAGGCTCTTATTCAAAGTGAAGGTCTGGATTAATGTGGGCAATCTATATACAAGGCCAAACATATAAGATGGGCTCTTATTCAGGGTGAGGGTCCGGATTATTGTGGGCAATCTGTATGTACAGGGTGTGGGAAACATATATGATAGGCTCTTATTCAGGGTGAAGATCTGGATTAATGTGGGCAATCTGTATGTACAGGGTGTGGGAAACATATAAGATAGGCTCTTATTCAGGGTGAAGGTCCGGATTAATGTGGGCAATCTGTATGTACAGGGTGTGGGAAACATATAAGATATGCTCTTATTCAGGGTGAAGATCTGGATTAATGTGGGCAATCTGTATGTACAGGGTGGGAAACATATAAGATAGGCTCTTATTCAGGGTGAAGCTCCGGATTAATGTGGGCAATCTGTATGTACAGGGTGTGGGAAACATATATGATAGGCTCTTATTCAGGGTGAAGGTCCAGATTAATGTGAGCAATCTGTATGTACAGGGTGGGAAACATATAAGATAGACTCTTATTCAGGGTGAGGATCTGGATTAATGTGGGCAATCTGTATGTACAGGGTGTGGGAAACATATAAGATAGACTCTTATTCAGGGTGAAGCTCCGGATTAATGTGAGCAATCTGTATGTACAGGGTGTGGGAAACATATAAGATAGGCTCTTATTCAGGGTTAGGCTCCGGATTATTGTGGGCAATCTGTATGTACAGGGTGGGAAACATATAAGATAGGCTCTTATTCAGGGTTAGGCTCCGGATTATTGTGGGCAATCTGTATGTACAGGGTGAGGGAAACATATAAGATAGGCTCTTATTCAGGGTGAAGGTCCGCTTTAAATGATCACTTGCCATTTGTGGCCCAACCTATTTACATATATGTAGCCCCTCCATCCAGTAAATCGGATGTAAGGTAAGTACTGTGGACTCGCTTAACATTTTCTCTGTCTCGTGTGTCAGGAGTCACTGAAGGCTCATCGGCCGGATTTTATCTTTCGCTCGGGGGAGCGGGTGAAACGCCTCCAGTTGCTCGCTGAGGAGAGGAAACTACAGAGCGTCTTCCAGAGTGAGAGAGACGAGCTGTTCAATCAGCCGGCGAGACGAGGGGCGTCCACCCACCGCAACTCATATAAAGGTGACCAGGTTTTATCTGATGTCTCTCTGATTTTCATTGGAAACCAAGTACTTTTAAGAGTCCTCCCAACTCAATTTTCGTAATAGATAGATCCAGCTTCCACTAAAGACCCATCTCCTGAACATTCCAGCTACGCCTCACAGTTTTGGTTGCTCAGTTAATTCTCTAACACACACAGTAAATAGAGAGAGATACAACTGTGTAAGGTTGTATGGACCTAATATTTTATGATGTCAAAGGGTACAGCCTCCTGATACTGTCCTCTGGATACCTAACCCCAACACTATCTGGTGTTGCTGGTGTGTTGTCCACCTTCTATCACTCCTCAGGAAGTCACATTGGTTAGGGAAAAACATGCCGATATTTTGGAGCGTCTTCTTTCTTCTAAACACTGGTGACTAGATCCTACTGACTGCTTTTCTTCCTCTAGATTCCAAATTGTCTGAAAAGACCAGAGCCATCCCGCGGAGAGAGATGGTCCAAAGGTCCAAGAGGTGAGATGGCTCAAATATATATATATTGGAAGTGATGATCACGTTAGGTTTAGGTTGGTCCTCTGTCCAGGTCTGGAAATTAGTTTATCTGTCCAGGTCTGGAAATTGGCACCATGTTAGGTTTAGGTTAAGTGCTAGGTCAGGAAATAGTTGTGTTTAGGTTGGTTGCTCAGTCCGGGTTTGGAAAGTATGATAATGTTTAGGTTGGTTTCTTGGTTTGGAAATTACCAACATATTAGGTTTCAGTTGGAAGATTTGTTTGGAAATTTGCCTGATGTTAGGTTTAGGTTGGATGCGATATCCAGGCTTGGTAATTAGCATCATGTTAGGTTTAGGTTGGATGCGATATCCAGGCTTGGTAATTAGCATCATGTTAGGTTTAGGTTGGATGCAATGTACAGGCTTGGGAATTAGCATCATGTTAGGTTTAGGTTGGATGCAATGTACAGGCTTGGTAATTAGCATCATGTTAGGTTTAGGTTGGATGCAATGTACAGGCTTGGGAATTAGCATCATGTTAGGTTTAGGTTGGATGCAATGTACAGGCTTGGTAATTAGCATCATGTTAGGTTTAGGTTGGATGCAATGTACAGGCTTGGAAATTAGAATCATGTTAGGTTTTGGTTGGATGCAATGTACAGGCTTGGAAATTTGAATCATGTTAGGTTTAGGTTGGATGCAATGTACAGGCTTGGTAATTAGCATCATGTTAGGTTTAGGTTGGATGCAATATCCAGGCTTGGTAATTAGTATCATGTTAGGTTTAGGTTGGATGCAATATCCAGGCTTGGTAATTAGTATCATGTTAGGTTTAGGTTGGATGTAATGTCCAGGCTTGGAATTTAGCATCATGTTAGGTATAGGTTGGATGCAATGTCCAGGCTTGGTAATTAACATCATGTTAGGTTTAGGTTGGATGCAATGTCCAGGCTTGGAAATTAGAATCATGTTAGGTATAGGTTGGATGCAATGTCCAGGCTTGGAAATTTGAATCATGTTAGGTTTAGGTTGGATGCAATGTCCAGGCTTGGAAATTAGAATCATGTTAGGTTTAGGCTGGATGCAATGTCCAGGCTTGAAATTTAGCATCATGTTAGGTTTAGGTTGGATGCAATGTCCAGGCTTGGAAATTAACATCATGTTAGGTATAGGTTGGATGCAATGTCCAGGCTTGGAAATTTGAATCATGTTAGGTTTAGGTTGGATGCAATGTCCAGGCTTGGAAATTAGAATCATGTTAGGTTTAGGCTGGATGCAATGTCCAGGCTTGAGAATTATCATGCTAGGTTTAGGTTGGATGCAATGACCAGGCTTGGGAATTTAACATCATGTTAGGTTTAGGTTGGATGTAATGTCCAGGCTTGGAATTTAGCATCATGTTAGGTATAGGTTGGATGCAATGTCCAGGCTTGGAAATTTGAATCATGTTAGGTTTAGGTTGGATGCAATGTCCAGGCTTGGAAATTAGAATCATGTTAGGTTTAGGCTGGATGCAATGTCCAGGCTTGAGAATTATCATGCTAGGTTTAGGTTGGATGCAATGACCAGGCTTGGGAATTAACATCATGTTAGGTTTAGGTTGGATGCAATGTCCAGGCTTGAAATTTAGCATCATGTTAGGTTTAGGTTGGATGCAATGTCCAGGCTTGGAAATTAACATCATGTTAGGTATAGGTTGGATGCAATGTCCAGGCTTGGAAATTTGAATCATGTTAGGTTTAGGTTGGATGCAATGTCCAGGCTTGGAAATTAGAATCATGTTAGGTTTAGGCTGGATGCAATGTCCAGGCTTGAGAATTATCATGCTAGTTTAGGTTGGATGCAATGACCAGGCTTGGGAATTAACATCATGTTAGGTTTAGGTTGGATGTAATGTCCAGGCTTGGAATTTAGCATCATGTTAGGTATAGGTTGGATGCAATGTCCAGGCTTGGAAATTTGAATCATGTTAGGTTTAGGTTGGATGCAATGTCCAGGCTTGGAAATTAGAATCATGTTAGGTTTAGGCTGGATGCAATGTCCAGGCTTGAGAATTATCATGCTAGGTTTAGGTTGGATGCAATGACCAGGCTTGGGAATTAACATCATGTTAGGTTTAGGTTGGATGTAATGTCCAGGCTTGGGAAATAACATCATGTTAGGTTTAGGTTGGATGTAATGTCCAGGCTTGGGAATTAACATCACGTTAGGTTTAGGTTGGATGCAATGTCCAGGCTTGGAATTTAGCATCATGTTAGGTTTAGGTTGGATGCAATGTCCAGGCTTGGAAATTAACATCATGTTAGGTATAGGTTGGATGCAATGTCCAGGCTTGGAAATTTGAATCATGTTAGGTTTAGGTTGGATGCAATGTCCAGGCTTGGAAATTAGAATCATGTTAGGTTTAGGCTGGATGCAATGTCCAGGCTTGAGAATTATCATGCTAGGTTTAGGTTGGATGCAATGACCAGGCTTGGGAATTAACATCATGTTAGGTTTAGGTTGGATGTAATGTCCAGGCTTGGGAATTAACATCACGTTAGGTTTAGGTTGGATGCAATGTCCAGGCTTGGAATTTAGCATCATGTTAGGTTTAGGTTGGATGCAATGTCCAGGCTTGGAAATTAACATCATGTTAGGTATAGGTTGGATGCAATGTCCAGGCTTGGAAATTTGAATCATGTTAGGTTCAGGTTGGATGCAATGTCCAGGCTTGGAAATTAGAATCATGTTAGGTTTAGGCTGGATGCAATGTCCAGGCTTGAGAATTATCATGCTAGGTTTAGGTTGGATGCAATGACCAGGCTTGGGAATTAACATCATGTTAGGTTTAGGTTGGATGCAATGTCCAGGCTTGGGAATGAACATCATGTTAGGTTTAGGTTGGATGCAATGTCCAGGCTTGGAATTTAGCATCATGTTAGGTTTAGGTTGGATGCAATGTCCAGGCTTGGAAATTAGCATCATGTTAGGTTTAGGTCGGATGCAATGTCCAGGCTTGAGAATTGTCATGTTAGGTTTAGGTTGGATGCAATGACCAGGCTTGGGAATTAACATCATGTTAGGTTTAGGTTGGATGCAGTGTCCAGGCTTGGAAATTTGAACCATGTTAGGTTTAGGTTGGATGCAATGTCCAGGCTTGGAAATTAACATCATGTTAGGTTTTGGTTGGATGCAATATCCAGGGTTGGAAATTAGCATCATGTTAGGTTTAGGTCGGATGCAATGTCCAGGCTTGAGAATTGTCATGTTAGGTTTAGGTTGGATGCAATGACCAGGCTTGGGAATTAACATCATGTTAGGTTTAGGTTGGATGCAGTGTCCAGGCTTGGAAATTTGAACCATGTTAGGTTTAGGTTGGATGCAATGTCCAGGCTTGGAAATTTGAATCATGTTAGGTTTAGGCTGGATGCAATGTCCAGGCTTGGAAATTAGAATCATGTTAGGTTTAGGTTGGATGCAATGTCCAGGCTTGGAAATTAGAATCATTTTAGGTTTAGGTTGGATGCAATGTCCAGGCTTGGGAATTAACATCATGTTAGGTTTAGGTTGGATGCAATGTCCAGGCTTGGAAATTAGAATCATGTTAGGTTTAGGTTGGATGCAATGACCAGGCTTGGGAATTAACATCATGTTAGGTTTAGGTTGGATGCAATGTCCAGGCTTGGGAATTAACATCATGTTAGGTTTAGGTTGGATGCAATGTCCAGGCTTGGAAATTAGAATCATGTTAGGTTTAGGTCGGATGCAATGTCCAGGCTTGAGAATTATCATGTTAGGTTTAGGTTGGATGCAATGTCCAGGCTTGGAAATTAGAATCATGTTAGGTTTAGGCTGGATGCAATGTCCAGGCTTGGAAATTAGCATCATGTTAGGTTTAGGTCGGATGCAATGTCCAGGCTTGAGAATTATCATGTTAGGTTTAGGTTGGATGCAATGACCAGGCTTGGGAATTAACATCATGTTAGGTTTAGGTTGGATGTAATGTCCAGGCTTGGGAATTAACATCATGTTAGGTTTAGGCTGGATGCAATGTCCAGGCTTGAGAATTATCATGCTAGGTTTAGGTTGGATGCAATGACCAGGCTTGGGAATTAACATCATGTTAGGTTTAGGTTGGATGCAATGTCCAGGCTTGGAAATTTGAACCATGTTAGGTTTAGGTTGGATGCAATGTCCAGGCTTGGAAATTTGAATCATGTTAGGTTTAGGCTGGATGCAATGTCCAGGCTTGGAAATTAGAATCATGTTAGGTTTAGGTTGGATGCAATGTCCAGGCTTGGAAATTAGAATCATGTTAGGTTTAGGTTGGATGCAATGACCAGGCTTGGGAATTAACATCATGTTAGGTTTAGGTTGGATGCAATGTCCAGGCTTGGGAATTAACATCATGTTAGGTTTAGGTTGGATGCAATGTCCAGGCTTGGAAATTAGAATCATGTTAGGTTTAGGCTGGATGCAATGTCCAGGCTTGGAAATTAGCATCATGTTAGGTTTAGGTCGGATGCAATGTCCAGGCTTGAGAATTATCATGTTAGGTTTAGGTTGGATGCAATGACCAGGCTTGGGAATTAACATCATGTTAGGTTTAGGTTGGATGTAATGTCCAGGCTTGGGAATTAACATCATGTTAGGTTTAGGCTGGATGCAATGTCCAGGCTTGAGAATTATCATGCTAGGTTTAGGTTGGATGCAATGACCAGGCTTGGGAATTAACATCATGTTAGGTTTAGGTTGGATGCAATGTCCAGGCTTGGGAATTAACATCATGTTAGGTTTAGGTTGGATGCAATGTCCAGGCTTGGAATTTAGCATCATGTTAGGTTTAGGTTGGATGCAATGTCCAGGCTTGGAAATTAACATCATGTTAGGTATAGGTTGGATGCAATGTCCAGGCTTGGAAATTAGCATCATGTTAGGTTTAGGTTGGATGCAATGTCCAGGCTTGGAAATTAACATCATGTTAGGTATAGGTTGGATGCAATGTCCAGGCTTGGAAATTAGCATCATGTTAGGTTTAGGCTGGATGCAATGTCCAGGCTTGGAAATTAGCATCATGTTAGGTTTAGGTCGGATGCAATGTCCAGGCTTGAGAATTATCATGTTAGGTTTAAGTTGGATGCAATGACCAGGCTTGGGAATTAACATCATGTTAGGTTTAGGTTGGATGTAATGTCCAGGCTTGGGAATTAACATCATGTTAGGTTTAGTTTGGATGCAATGTCCAGGCTTGGAATTTAGCATCATGTTAGGTTTAGGTTGGATGCAATGTCCAGGCTTGGAAATTAGAATCATGTTAGGTATAGGTTGGATGCAATGTCCAGGCTTGGAAGTTTGAATCATGTTAGGTTTAGGTTGGATGCAATGTCCAGGCTTGGAAATTAGAATCATGTTAGGTTTAGGCTGGATGCAATGTCCAGGCTTGAGAATTATCATGCTAGGTTTAGGTTGGATGCAATGACCAGGCTTGGGAATTAACATCGTGTTTAGGTTTAGGTTGGATGCAATGTCCAGGCTTGGAAATTAACATCATGTTAGGTTTAGGTTGGATGCAATGTCCAGGCCTGGAAATTAACATCATGTTAGGTTTAGGTTGGATGTAATGTCCAGGCTTGGAAATTAGCATCATGTTAGGTTTAGGTTGGATGCAATGTCCAGGCTTGGAAATTAGAATCATGTTAGGTTTAGGTTGGATGCAATGTCCAGGCTTGGAAATTAACATCATGTTAGGTTTAGGTTGGATGCAATGTCCAGGCTTGGAAATTAGAATCATGTTAGGTTTAGGTTGGATGCAATGTCCAGGCTTGGAATTTAGCATCATGTTAGGTTTAGGTTGGATGCAATGTCCAGACTTGGAATTTAGCATCATGTTAGGTTTAGGTTGGATGCAATACCAGGCATGGAAATTAACATCATGTTAGGTTTAAAGTGATTGGCAAGTCAAAAGTTAAAAAATATCAGTAGCTTGCCTTTCATTGAGTGGCTGGAGTGCTGTGTTTCCTCCTCTGTCTGTCTCCTTAGTGAGGAAAATCACTTCCTCATTCAGCTTTTAATCCCCACCCTGCTGACCTGGTCCATCAATCAACCTTCGCTGAATCAAGAACAGAAACACCCCCCACTCCCTGTCCAGGCGTCCTGTTTGGCTGCCTCTATCTGCAGCTCTGATACCCCACCCTCCTCTCACACGCATCACAGTGTGCTTACATCAAATCGCTGTTGCCACACCCACATTTTCTCAAAGATTTTCTGCATATCCAATGCTCTAATACTTTTAAAGATAACTTAGGAGCTACAGGGTCTTTTTGAAAACAGAAGTTTGGGACAGTGCAACATGTAGCCCAAGATAATGGGACAACAATCAGGTGTTCGGCTTTAGTATAACTTTAAGCTGAGTGCTATGTCCAGGTTAGTAAATTAGCATTAGGCCTAAAATGCCAGATTTAACACAAGGATGTAAGATTTCCTCTTCCATTTTACTTCAAGCCATCAGAAGAATTCAGTAACGATAGAGTTAACCTCTTGGTCGAAGGGCATGGACTGCAAGACAAAGGCGTGGCTCCTCCTCCCAGCCTATACCCTTCCGGCTGACTTCCTCCAATCCATTTTAATTGAAAAGCAGTAGAACCAGCCACCCGGGAGGCTTACCTATATCTCCTGTTGGAGACAAAAGGCTGGAGACAAATACACAACTGCTCTCTGCATTTAGTTTTTTTTTTTTTGCTGATCAAACTATTTACATACTTACCAATCCACTAAGACTAAGGCATCCAAGGAATGGACATAGTAACCTAGCAAACAGGGAGGGTCTACATAGTAGTAATGGAAGATAAATCAATTCTAGGTTCTAGGTGAGTTCTCACAGAATGATTTTTTTGTGTGGGGAGGATAACCGTAATGGTATTTGAGGGACAGGTGGCGATAGAGAGGTCTGGCCACTTGGGTGAATCTCCTGAAGCCCACACTGTGCTATATATGCTGAAGGGTGTACATTAGGCATAACTAGGGGAGTGGATTCTCATTAGAAATGACAGGACTGGGTGAGTTATGGTCCTCTTTGGATGTCCAGTGAGTATACTCTGACTCCAGCTACTACCTATGACCTTCACTGACATCTATATTTTTCCTGCCTATGATCCTGATTTCTTTTTCATTTGCTTTGTAGGATTTACGAGCAGCTTCCAGAGGTGAGGAAGAGGAAGGAGGAGGAAAAGAGGAGGTCAGAGTACGAGACGTACAGACTAAAAGCTCAGCTTTTCCGAAAGGTTTGTCCTAGTAACCTGAAACGGCCACTGGATGGCAGCACTTTTAATAGAACTAGGATTTAGGAGATTAGCTTGGAGACCTGTTTTGCATTCAGACTTCATCTCTCTCTCCATGTGCTAAGCCCTATTTGGGCATTACAATCATGTAACATCTCATCTGATCACTGAAATCCTCCCCTGATATCAGTGGGGGGGGGGGGCTCTGAATGGCAGCCGTGGATCTGATTGACAGTTGGATTGGACCAGTACAGTTGCATTGCTGCACAGGATTGGTGTCTGACCTGTCACTCAAGGTCCCAGCTTCTGTTTAGATTCTCCCCCCCCCATTGCATTGTTTTGTTTATGTTATTGCCCAAATTGGGGACAGAACAGGAAGAGGAAGGTGACTAGAATGTTGCAGGCTACAATTGGCACTGTAAACTCAAAGGGTGTCATGCATCCTCAAAAGGCAGTAGGAAGAGGAGCAGCAAGGAGAGCGCTCTCTAGTCGATAATGCTTAGAATACACTTTACAGACTGATGACTGTGTCCCATTGCTCAGATGACTAGTGTCCCATTGCTCAGATGACTAGTGTCCCATTGCTCAGGGATACATCCTCTCTCCTAACATCTCCTATTCCTGTCTTCTAGAAAGTGACCAATCACATTCTGGGCCGGAAGACCCCCTGGAACTGACCCCGGCAGCAACCCGCCTCAGTTGGCCTTAATCCAGCTTATGTGAAGCTGTTTTGTTCGTATCTGTGTGTAATCAGTGTGTGGCTTTGTGTAGATATTTATTTGTGCGTCTTTATATTTAACACTCCACTGTTTTTTTCCAAGAAAATAGAAGCAACTTATTTTTCTACTTTTATATTTTTTTAATATAGATTTAATATAAATGGGTTTAATAAAAGTGTTTCCTCGTTGTTGTGTGATTGTCTTTGGAGAGTACAGGGTGCAGAATGATGTCATCATTAAAGTCACCCGGCCCCCCTCACCTCTTCAACCCCAGTACCTGCGGCCACTTTAGCCACGCCCAGCCAGCAGGTTTAAGATTGCTGATTGGCTGATCTCGAATGAGCCTGGCGCCCTGAGAAAGGTAAGGTTTGCAGACAATTGGGAGTGGGGGAGGTGGAGGAGGGTGGTTAGATGGAAGGGCATCCCGATCCAGGCTTTACACTCCAGGTTGGTGAGCTAGGATGAAATTCCCCCAGCAAGTCTGTCACTGCAGTACTTACCTCCGTTCTCTTTGGCAGCCCTGTCGTGGGTTGTCTGCTCCTTTCCCAGCATGCAGCACTAACCTTAGGCCATAGATAAGGTCTAATGGCGACACACTGAGACCTTAATCTCCTGTGACTGGGTCAGAATCCTCAAAACGAGGACATTGCAGATTTGCTCATGGATTGGACCAATTCCCCCAACATGTCTCTCACTGCAGTACCTACCTCTGTTCTCTTTGGCAGCATGTCTGTTGCCCTGTCGTGGCTTGGCTGCCCCTTTCCCAGCATGCAGCACTGACCTAGGCCATAGAAAAGGTCCCATGGCGACACCCTGAGGTCTTAATCTCCTGTGATCTCTCCAAGAGGTTAATCTCCTGTTACTGGGCCAGAATCTTCAGAACGAGGACATTTGCTCATGGATTGGAAGCTTATAATGGAAAATGTTCTGTGTACCAAAATGGTGGAGGTTCTGGTCCTGAGAGGTGACGGCATTGAATTCATAAAGCTGAGCAAACCCCAGATATTCTAAGTATGTCACACACCCCGCTTCAAGATATCCATAACATGTGGGTAATACCGACCTGAAGAGGGCGTTCCTGCAGAGATGATAGCAAAAAGAAAGCCCCTCCCTGATCCATAAATACCTGGGACCTCCCACTCATCACCCAGTTTTCCATCTCTGCAGACGGCGAGCAAGTCAGAAGATGATGCCTCCTCCTTGCACCGGGGGATTTCAGGTAGCCGGGATGACTCCCGGCCCGCTACTTATTTATTTCCGTTTGGACCCTTTTTTCCCAGAAATCCATATGCCTCCCAGCCTCGGCTGAGGGTCCAGGCGAGGGTATATCAGCACCTTAGGTGCTCAGGAGCTATGCTCCACCGTGAGACCCTATATGAGAGGGTAGGCGGTTACACCGGGTTGGTGACCCCGGTTTGGGATGCCCTGTCCCTTGATTTAATTTTCATTGGCCCTCCCCAATTCCCTTTTCCTCAGTGGGGTTGGGGAGTGTGGGCCCCTTCTTTATTAGTCCCTATCTCTTTTCGGGTGTGTGTCTTTACTCATGTTAGTGTCTCTTTAAATGTTTTTACTCGAGCGCTGCAGCCTTTTCACAGGAGAACCTTGTGCGGTGCTGGACCTGTTCTTATCCCCCCCCCCCCCATCTTGTCTCTGTCATCAATGGCGGCGGCAGTTACCTCACGCCATGTCATACTGTACATTTAGTGGGGGGGGGGGGGGCGGGGCCGGACCGTCGGCGCAGGGCCGGGACCCGTCCCTGCTGTTTAGCTGATTGAGGCACTGTGTGTGTGTGTGTTTCACTTTGTCTCCCGACCGGGCCCGGCGGCCGCACTTCTTGCTGCGGCGCCGGCCGGTTCTGGCGCCTTTTTTACTGAGGAGACTCCTCACGATGTACCTGGGGGCTGGGCCGGTGTTGCGCGCGTCACCGCTGCCCGCCCCCATCTTTCCCTGGCGCCACTGCGGAGCTCAGCATTGCGTAGGAGGCGGGGGGGGCGTTGCTTGGCGTCGCGCGCGTCCCGCGCTGACCACGCCCCCTTCTCCTCTTCTGTCAGCAGCCTCAGGAGGATATTCTTCTCGGTCGCCATTTCGTGCTCCGCGGTTCCGTGAGTGGCCTATGGCCCCCCTCCTTCTTCCCTATCCTTGTGCTGTATGGGTGTCTTTGTCTTCATAGCCTTATTAGTCCTTTTCTGTGTCTTCCAGGTGGTGGTTTCAGGAGGATCTCCAGTAGCATTTAGGGGGTCTCTCCCGATCCTTGATCACTGGGTTCATTATTGCTCATAAATCCTCCCACTCGGGACATTAAAGGGGCATCCCGGGTTGTCTAGTGGCGTAATTCCCTGGGTCATAGCGACTATTCTTAAAAGTTCACCTTATGGAGGCATCCCCGGATACTGGGCTCGGGGCCCCTTCGGGGCATCCCCGGAAGTGTATGTTGTGTGGGGTATCCATTTCTGGGGACGATGTACTTCTGTGTATACCATGTGCACAGCAGACCATCACGCGGCAGTCCGAACCCCAGGCGTCTGGGTCTGCACCGCCAGTCGCTTCATCTCCTCCTCCCACCTTGACACGCGCCCCGTGTGACGTTGTCATGGGCCGGGAGCTGCAATCTGAGATGTGCGCCAGATTGGCTAACCTTGAAAAAATTATCTCCAGCTCGGTCGCCCTTAAGGCTCCGACTAAGAGGAAGCATTTGTCGCCGGCTCCGCTGGTGGAGGACCAGGAGGATGTTAATAATCTGGATTGGTCTGATTATTCCCCGCTAGAGGAAGGGGAAGTTTATGAGGATTCTGATATTTCGGACGATGAGCAGTCCTTTGGCGCTGATGCTGAGCTTGGTGAATTGGGGAGATCCTCGGATTCTCCTCACGCTCTGGCTCTGATGTTAGAGGTTCTGAATATTTCCCCTCCTGAGGAGGTGTCACAGCAGAAGGGTGAATTGTTTGAGGAATCCAGGCCGCGCTTGGAATTCCCTACACAAAGGCATTTTGACAAAATTATTGCTAAGGAATGGGACAGGCCGGCTCGGCTCCCTGGCATCCCTCAGGGGTGGGATAGGAAATATCCCTTCCCTTCGGAGGCGATTAAGCGCTGGGCATCTCCCCCCGAGGTGGATGCACCGGTTTTGGGGTTGTCCAATTCCTCGGTTTTAAATAGACCTGATTGTTCCACTCTCAAGGATGGAGAGGATAAACGTATTGACCAGATGGCTTGTCATGGTTTTGCTAGCGTTGGGTCAGCCATGCGGCCCGTTTGCGCTTCGGCACTAATGGTGTTGGCTGCCAGGTCCGTGGTCAGGGACCTGCTGACTTCTTCCAGGCTGCGTCCTGGTAGTGCTGAGTTCCTTAGCCTTAAACGGTGTGAGTTGTTTTTATCCTTTGTGTTGACAGCCTTGGATGACACTTTGATGATGTGTGGTAGGACATCGGCGCTGCTGGTCACTATCCGGCGGTCGGTGTGGCTGCGCCAGTGGGCGGCAGATTTTATGTCCAAGAAGTCACTGACGGCTCTACCTTTTGTTGGATTACGGCTTTTTGGAGAGACATTGGACTCTGTTACCAAGGGTGGTAGGTTACCTCAACGCAAGAAACAACGCCGTCCCTTTCGGGGGGCGCCTTCCTTTACCCCCTCCTTTCGTGGGGCCAGATCTGGCAGGGGATTTGCATTCCCCTCTTCCAGAGGAGATTCTGGGAGCAGGGGCCGAGGACGTGCCCGTCCAGGATACAGTTGGGGCTCTAAGCCCCAGCCGGCTACTAAGCCGGCTCAGCAATGAGGGGGCGCCCTCACCCATGCGGGTGGGGGGACGGCTGCGACACTTCTCCCAGATCTGGGATCAAGAGGTCTCGGACAGATGGATCCGGGAAGTGGTGTCTTCCGGTTACAAGCTGGAGTTCGAGCTCCGCCCCCCTTCCAGATTTTTCAGGTCTCGGATGCCTTCGGAACCTCTAGCGGCGCAGGGGCTCCTGTTGGCAGTACAGAATCTTCTGGACATGGCTGTCATTTGCCCAGTGCCCCCTTCGGATCAGGGCAGGGGTTTTTATTCCAATCTGTTCACGGTACCCAAGAAGGATGGATCGGTCCGACCCATCTTGGATCTGAAGTTTCTCAACAGATTCATCCGGCCACGGAAATTCCGCATGGAAACGCTGCGTTCGGCCATTCACTCTCTTCGCCAGGGAGACTTTCTGACGTCCATAGACATCAAGGATGCTTACCTACACGTTCCAATTTTTCCAGCACACCAGAGGTTTCTCAGGTTCGTGGTGGAGGATCGGCATTTTCAGTTTGTGGCACTCCCTTTCGGTCTCACCTCGGCTCCTCGGGTGTTCACCAAGGTACTAGCGGGGGTGATGGCTCTGCTAAGGGTTCAGGGTATCCGCATTGTGCCCTATTTGGACGATCTTCTAATCATGGCTCCTTCTTTCAACCAAGCGGAGCTGGACACCAGAGTGGTGGTGTCCACTCTGGAGAGGTTCGGATGGGTGATCAATCACCCCAAGTCTTCTCTTTCTCCGTCCAGAGTAGTGACCTTTCTGGGAATGTCTCTGGACACTTCACAGGCCAGGGTGTTTCTGCCCCAGACCAAAATTCTTTTGATTCAGGAGTTAGTTCGGCTTCTCTTGTCGGCCCCCCGTCCAGTCATCCGTCTAGGGATGAGGCTGGTGGGGTTAATGGTGGCCTCATTCGAGGCGGTTCCCTTTGCACAGTTTCATACAAGGACACTTCAGCTTCATCTGTTGAAGGTTTGGGACAAGTCTCCTCTATCGCTGGATCAGTCCTTCCTGATGACTCCCCGAGTTCGTCGATCCCTGCAATGGTGGCTGGGGTCTGTCAATCTGTTGAAGGGCAGATCTTTTCTGGCTCCGTGTTGGGAAACAGTCACCACGGATGCCAGTCTGTCAGGTTGGGGGGGTGTTTGGAAGGACCTCCAGTTTCAGGGTCTGTGGGGCCCGCAGGAGGCTCACGAGCCCATCAATGTTCTGGAATTGAGAGCCATCAGGTTGGTTCTGTTTCGCTTGACTCATCAATTGTGGGGCCTGCCTGTTCAGGTCCGGTCGGACAACCGGACGGCGGTTGCTTACATCAATCACCAGGGGGGGACTCGCAGCCGGAGTGCCCTCAGGGAAGTGTCTTTGATTCTGGACTGGGCGGAGAGCCACGTCCCGTGTATCTCAGCAGTCTACATTCCGGGAGTGGAGAACACGGAGGCGGACTCTCTGAGCAGGGCCTCCTCTCGTCAGGGGGAGTGGTCTCTCAGTCCCAAGGTGTTCCATTCGATCTGTCTCAGGTGGGGGTTCCCAGCGGTGGACCTCTTTGCCTCTCGTCACAATCACAAGCTTCCGGTCTTTGTGTCTCTCTCGCAGGATCCTCTGGCTCTGGCGGTGGATGCCATGTCTCTGAACTGGAGGGATCTGGGGTTTCTTTACCTGTTCCCTCCGTTTCCAATGGTAGCCAGAGTGGTGCGCAAGCTGGCCCTGGAGGGCGCGTCGGCGATTCTGGTGGCACCAAGGTGGCCAAGGCAGGTTTGGTTCGCAGACCTGGTAAGACTGGCAGAGGATCAGTTCGTTCTGCCTCCTCTACCGGACCTGCTCACCCAGGGTCGGTTGCGCTATCCCAATTTACCTTCGCTGGCTTTGACGGCGTGGCTGCTGAAACCGCCATCTTGAAGGAGGAAGGTCTTTCTGATGCGGTGGTTCAGACTCTTATTAGCGCCAGGAAGCGCTCTTCCTCTACTATTTACTATAGGACTTGGAGGTCCTATATTGACTGGTGTGAAAGTAGGTCTCTCTCTTGTCGGGAGTTCTCCATTTCCAGAATCCTGGAGTTTCTTCAACATGGTCTGGATCTGGGGCTTCAACTTAGTACCTTGAAGGGGCAGGTTTCTGCCCTGGCGGTGTTCTTTCAGAGGTCTTTTGCACTTCATCCCTTAGTCAAGACCTTTTTCCAAGGAGTTACGGCCTCCTAGGAAGCCCTTTGTTCCAGTTTGGGATTTGAACCTGGTTCTTTCTGCTCTTCAGGGTCCTCCGTTTGAGCCCTTGAATGAGGTTGCTTTGTCTTCGCTTACTCAAAAGGTGGCCTTTTTGGTGGCTATCACTTCGGTTAGGCGTGTTTCTGAGTTGGCAGCTTTATCCATTAAAGCTCCATACTTCGAAAGGCATCAGGACAAGGTTGTCTTTCGTTTCAAGCCGGATTTTCTTCCTAAGGTGGTCTCTGCCTTTCATCTGAATCAGGACATTGTTCTGCCTTCTCTATGTCCTAATCCCAGCAACGACAAGGAAAGGGCGCTGCATTCCTTGGATGTAGTTCGTGTTGTGAAATATTATCTGGTGGTTACGTCTTCCTTTCGTAAGACTGATCCCTTTTTTGTGGTGCCCTTTGGGCCTAGGAAAGGTTTGGCTCCTGCCAAATCTTCCATTAGTAAATGGATTCGTCAGGCCATCATTGGGGCCTATTCTGCCAAGGGGAGGAGTCCCCCTTTTCGTGTTACTGCTCATTCTACTTGTGCGGTTGGAGCGTCCTGGGCTTTCCAGCACCAGGCCTCTGTTGAGCAAGTTTGTAGGGCTGCTACTTGGTCCTCTGTTCACACTTTTTCCAAGTTTGACAAGGTTGATGTTCGGGCCTCAGCGGATGCTGTTTTTGGCCGCAAAGTTCTGCAAGCTGTTGTGGTTTAAGTTGTGCATTGTTGCCTTGTTTGGATCCCCGCCCTTTTTATGGACACTGCTATTGGATGTCCCACATGTTATGGATATCTTGAAGCGGGGTGTGTGACATACTTAGAATAATACCATTTTGTGAAATACTCACCTGTAAAATGGGTATTGTAAGTATGTCACACACCCCGCTTCACCCGCCCTTCTTGTATTCTGGATCCTTTATTTTGTGAACTTTGCGTTATGACTTATATTTGCCTCTTCCTGGTCCCTTACCTTACTGCTTCTATATACTGGGTGATGAGTGGGAGGTCCCAGGTATTTATGGATCAGGGAGGGGCTTTCTTTTTGCTATCATCTCTGCAGGAACGCCCTCTTCAGGTCGGTATTACCCACATGTTATGGATATCTTGAAGCGGGGTGTGTGACATACTTTCAATACCCATTTTACAGGTGAGTATTTCACAAAATGGTATTTTTTCACTCACCGGTTCCCCTCCACAGGGCCAATTTGATTTGGGATGCCCGTGTGTGTGTCCGTGAGAAACCCGCAGTATTGACTGGTTGCTTACCTTGCTCCATGCTATCAAGACTCTCATCCAATTAGAACCGGCAATGAGTTGTGTATGGAAATGATTGCTGGACAATTACCATTTGGCCCAGCTGCACGCACCCACCACCTGCTATTCAGATACAATGGTAGAGGGTCGAATAGCAGATGCTGTGCTTCAGATGCTTACGGAAGTTGGCATATTTGCAGTGGGATCCATTCCAAGGGGAGCATACAGGCTATCCCGGGGGTTTCTCAGGGGGAAAGTTATATCCTGGCCCTGGAGTCTATTAGACACTAGAGTCGGGTTACTAGGGTTTTTTGGTCTTCTTAAAGTGGACCAACACCCAGCTTGATCGGCCCGGGAACCTATAAGATTCCCGGGCCGATCCAATCCCTCCCCTGCGGGGCATCCAAAATCGGGATGCCCCGCTGTGTGAAACCCCCCAGGACGCCCACTAACCTTACCTGAATCCCGGTCCAACGCAGCAGCGGGCCGTGGGCGCATCTCGCACTTCCCTCTAGCAGGACGCAGACCCGGTCCGGCCAACTGGGAATGGCCGGCGCAGGTGCGCTCCCTGTTCCAGGGAAGCACAAGAAAGATGTGGCTACCAGTGTGCTCGGAGCCGCTGAGCTTTGACGCCGCTTTCACGTGCATACCTCAGCGGCTCTGTTGGTCCACTTTAAATTTGGTCTACAAGACACTCGGGGTGGTGTTCGCCCCTCTTTATGCGGCATCTCAAATTGGGATGACTCTCTGTGTAAACCCCCCCCCCCCAATCTCCTAAAATAGGAACCTGTTCCCAGAACCCTCATCATGTCTCAGGGTGTGGCCACATCGCACATACTATCTGGACACGTTCCTTTATAAATGGCCGGTTTCGGCACGCCCACAGCTAGAGGTGAGCGGCAATGCCGCTGTTGGCATTCACTCTCCGTCAACTTAGTTCAGAGCAGCAAAGGAAATCCAAATTAAATGATTCTTTGCTGATTGGCTGATCGGCCCATCTAGAAACCGTAGGTGAGTTTTTCAGCATCCTCGGGGTATACACACAGCATGTCCTGCCAAGAATAACACTAAACTGATAAAAAAAAAAAAGCGGATAGAAACCCAATTCTGGCTCCACTGCTTATTTTTAGAAAAGTGAGTTTTTCCACGACCTGCGTCACCTTTGAACA
Source organism: Gastrophryne carolinensis (assembly GCA_027917425.1). Classification (NCBI taxonomy): domain Eukaryota; kingdom Metazoa; phylum Chordata; class Amphibia; order Anura; family Microhylidae; genus Gastrophryne; species Gastrophryne carolinensis. The sequence goes on from CM051234.1 coordinate 31,311,736, forward strand.
AGCCTATTGGCTCTCTCAAAAGTACCTCGGAAGCTCCCGCAAAGTTGCCTTCGCCAGTGGCCACATCCCTGGCTTCTCTGTAGCTGTATGCGCTCCTCACAGAATTGTCTTTTTCCCATTGCATGGCACGGCCTGCTTCACGAAGTCATTACATCTGGGACATCCAAAAATACCATTTTGTGAATACTCACCTGTAAAATGGGTATTATAAGTATGTCACACACCCCGCTTCAACGTAATAATTACGATTGGGACATCCAAAAGCAGTGTCCACAAACGGCGGGTATCCAACAAGGCAATAATGCATAACTCAAACCACTGCAACCTGCAGAACCTTGCGGCCAACACCAGCATCCGCTGAAGCCCACACATCAACCTTATAAAACTTGGAAAAAGTGTGAACAGAAGACCAAGTAGCAGCCTTACAAACCCGTTCAACAGAAGCCTGGTGCTGAAAAGCCCAGCTTCAACAGCACGAGCAGAATGAGCGGTAATACGAAAAGGGGGACTCTTCCCCTTGGCAGAGTAGGCCCCAACAATGGCCTGACGAATCCATTAACTAATGGAAGACTTGGCCAGAGCCAAACCCTTCCTAGGCCCACAGGGCGCCACAAAAAGAGCATCAGTCATACGAAAAGAAGAAGTGGAACGCAAATAGCACTTCACACAGCGTACCACATCCAAACAATGCAAAACTCTCCCCTTGTCATTCCTAGGCTTAGGACACAAGGAAGGAAAAATAATGTCTTGGTTAAGGTGAAAAGCAGAAACCACCTTAGGAAGAAAGTCCGACTTGAAGCGAAAAACCACCTTGTCCAGATGCCTCTCAAAGTAAGGAGCCTGAATCGACAAGGCCGCCAACTTTGAGACACACCGGACAGAGGTGATGGCAACCAAAAAAAGGCAACCTTCTGAGTCAACGTATAAAAGCAATATCCTGCAAAGGCTCAAAGGGAGGAGCCTGAAGAGCAGACAGAACCAGATTCAAAACCCATACAGGGAGAATAGGTTCTCTAGGAGGCAACATGCGTAACCCCCTGGAAGAAAGCCTTGACCAAAGGATGAAGAGCAAAAGATTTTTGAAAGAAGACAGACAGAGCAGACACCTGCCCTTTCAAAGTACTCAGCTGGAGACCCGAATCCAGCCCAGATTGCAGAAAATCCAAAATCCTAGAAATAGAGAAGACCCTGCAGGTCAAGGCCCTGACCTCACACCGAACAATATAAGACCACCAAGTCCTATAGTAGATAGTAGAAGAAGATCTCTTTCTAGCACTAACAAGAGTCTGAATGACAGAATCAGAAAGGCCTTCCTCCTTCAAGATGGAGGTTTCAGCAGCCAAGCCGTCAAAGCCAGTGTTGGTAAATTGGGGTAACGTAATTGACCCTGAGTGAACAGGTCCGGCCGAAGGGGCAGGGCGAACTGATCCACTGCCAGCCGAAGGCAAAGAGACCGAAAGACCTTGTGATCGAGAAACCATTCCCCCCGGTGGGACGAGCACCTGCTCAGGGAGTCCGCCTTCATGATCTTCACTCCCGGGATGTACACCGCCGAGATGCATGGGACATGGGTCTCCGCCCAGTCCAGAATCAGAGACACCTCTCTGAGGGCACCCCAACTGTGAGTCCCTCCCTGGTGATTGATGTAAGCAACAGCCGTCCGATTGTCCTCTGAAGAGACAGCCGAACCCGGGAGGACATCAGGAAAGACAGATCCAGCGACCCCGGACACCTGTCCCAAGCCACCAACAGACGAAGCTAAAGCGTCCTTGTGTGAAACTGAGCAAAGGGAACCGCCTCGAAGGAGGCCACCATCAATCCCACCAGTCTCATCCTCTGCCGGATAGACGGACGAGGGTTGGACAGAAGAAGCTTAATCAATTCCTGAATCAAGAGCACCTTGGAGTGAGGAAGGAACACTCTGTGTTGGGAAGAGTCCAGAGACATACCCAGGAAGGACACCACCCTGGAAGGTGAAAAGGAAGGACTTGGGATAGTTGATTACCCAGCCGAAACTCTCCAGAGTGGATACCACCGACCTGGTGTCTGTCTCAGATTGACTGAAAGAGGAAGCCATGATGAGAATGTCGTCCAGATAAGGCACGATGCGAATCCCCTGGGCTCTGATGAGGGCCTTCACCCCTGCCAACACCTTGGTGAACACCCTTGGAACCGAGGTAAGGCCAAACGGAAGAGCCACAAATTGAAAATGCCGATCCTCCACCACGAACCGGAAAAAACTCTGGTGGGACGGAAAGATAGGAACATGAAGGTAGGCGTCCTTGATGTCTATGGATGTCATGAAGTCCCCCTGCTGAAGAGAATTGGTGGCAGAACGCAGAGTTTCCATGCGAATTTTCCGGGGACGAATAAACCTGTTGAGGAACTTCAGATCCAGGATGGGACGAACTGAACCGTCTTTCTTGGGCACTGTGAAGAGGTTGGAATAATACCCGAGGCCCACAGCCGAGGGAAGAACCGGACAAATGACTGCCATGCCCAGAAGATTCCTAACAGCCACCAGGAGCCCCTGCGCGGCCAGAGGATCCGAAGGCACAGGAGACCTGAAAAACCTGGGAGGAGGTCGGGACTCGAACTCCAGTTTGAACTGGACAACACTACCTCCCGAATCCATCTGTCTGCAACCGCCTGGTTCCAGACCTGGGAGAAGTGTCGCAACCGCCCCCCCCCCCCCCCACCCGCAAGGGTGAGGGCGCCCCCTCATTGCTGAGCGGCTTTGGCAGCTGGTTTGGGCTTGGAGCCCCAGGAGTGACCAGGACGGACACAACCTCAACCCCTGTTGCAAGCGGCACCTCTGGTGACAGAGAAGGCCGAACCCCTGCCAGCTCTGGCTCCCCGAAAGGACGGGTTAAAGGAAGCCACCCCCCGAAAGGAACGGCGCTGCTTCTTACGCAGAGGTAACTTACCTCCCTTGGCAACAGAAACCAATTCTCACCAAACAGGCGCAGACCCACAAAAGGGAGAGCCGTAAGAGACTTTTTTTGAATAAAGTCAGCAGTCCATCAGCGCAACCAAACCGACCGCCGGATAGCCACCAACCAGGCCGTGGTCCTACCACACATACCATGGCGTCATCCTGAGTGCAAGCACAAATGACTAACAACGGTTGAGAGCAATAAACTCCTCACAAGCTGGATCAAGGCCGGAAGAAGCCAACAAATCCCCGACAATGGACCCGGAAGCCAACAGCAACAGTGCCGAAACACAAAGAGGCCACAAGGCCGACCAAACACTAGCCAAACCGTGGCAAGCCAGCTGGACAATACGTCAGTCCTCACCATCCTTGATGGTAGTAAAATCTGGAGAAGACCATCGCTCAACCAAGTGCGCCGGGAAAGGATACTTCTTATCCCAACCCGGCGGAACACCAGGAAGGCGAGTAGGCCTCTCCCATTCTTTAAGGACGACATCGTCAAAATGTCTATGATGGGGAAACTCCAGGCGCGGCTTGGCCGCCTCTAATAATTCTCCTTTTGGCGGAGGATCCACCTCAGGAGGGGCAATGGCCAAAACATCAAACCTTTGAGCCAGGAATGAAGGGGTGTCAAAGGCATCCCCCTGCGCCTGCTCACCAGCTGTACTGAAAAATTGCTGGTCGTCAGCCTCGTCCGACTCCTCAAAGAGCACACCTTCCGGAAGCGGGGAGCAATCGGACCAGTCTAACGAGTCAAGCTCGCCAACGTCACAAGACCTGCGCGGCTGGGAACAAATGCTTCCGCTTAGCCGAGTCCTTCGTAGCACCGAATTCCCAAGGTTGGTTAATCTGGCACACACCTCAGATTGCGACTCCCCCCCCCCCATGACAACGTCACACGGGGCACGGAAAACAGGCAGGGAGAGGGTAGGTGAAAGTACAGGCGGGGAGGAACCGGACTGCCGCGTAACAGTCTGCTGTGCACATGAAATGCAGAGAATATCATCATCCCCAGGTAGGGGATACCCGCACCCCAACATTGCCTGGATTGCCCCAAGGGGCTATTTCAGGTATTGTAGAAAGCCTCCATATGGTGAATTGTGGTAGTCGCAATGACCCAGGGATTTACGCAATAAGCGACCCGGGATGCCCCTTTAATGTCCCTCGGAGTATTTTTACAGCTAAACTACCCAGGTAGCTAATACCGGGGGACCCCTTTAAACAGCCACAGTGCACCTGGGAGACAAGGGGACAGCTGACACACAAGTGCCAAGGACTTCTACAGCACATGCATCAGAAGCATAGGTTAAAACAGAGGACTCCTCCACTGGCCACAGGGCCCTATTTATTTCTAAACAGAACCAACCATTCACAAGGTACACATAAAGAAAAGGCTCAGTGTAACTAACATATGTTATACACAGAATGCCCAGGCACAAAAAGAGAAAAGAGTCAGAGTGCTTAAAATGGCAGCCACACCACGTGCGGTCCACAGCATCGGGGGAAGAAGGAGAAGGGGGGCAGACTAGCAGGCAAAACGCGTGTAGCGTGTCGGCCCCGCCCCCCCCTCCGTGACGCGCACAGCCATGCCATTCACAAGGAGAACAAAAGGAGGCGGGCCGCGGGAAGAAGCCCACCCGTGGTCACGCCTCCCAACCCAGCCAAGGAAGGCACAAGGAAGGACAAAAGTCCCGGCCAACAGCCGGGCACCTCCGCGGCACCAGCAGACGAGGGGGGCGGGCTGCCCGACGCGCGCCGAGACCGGCCCCGCCCCTCCCACACTGGAGGGGAAGAAGTTCCCCAGGCAATAACCAGCCCGCACCTGAGGGGAAGAAGCTCCCTCAGCGCTGCGCCGAGCGGCACCCACGTCTTAAAACATACACACACACACAAGTGAAAAGGCAAAACACACACACACACACATGGGAAGCCCCCCCCAGCATAGGGAGCAATGGGGGAATCAAGCAAGGGAGAAGGCACCAACACCCAGGGGGCGAGTGTAGGGACGGGGCATCCCAATCCGGAATCACCAGAACGGATAACCGCTTTACCCCTTGGTATGAGGCCTGCGGTGGAGCTAGGCTCCTAAGCACCATAGGGTGCCGTCTACCATCACCCGGCCCCGCAGCCAAGGCTGGGAGGCTTCTCTAAGGGGAATAAAAGAGTGCCGGGCAGAAATAGAACCAAGAGGGGGGCCGGGAGTTACCCCGGCTACCTGCAAGCAGGAGACTTCATTCTTCTGACTTGTCGCCATCTTGCAGAGAATACTGGGATATAAGTGGGAGGTCCCAGGTATTTATAGACCGGGAGGGGCTCTTTTTTTCAAGACTTCTCTGCAACATCGCCACCTGCAGGTGGGTTAACCCAAGCGTAATTATTAAGTTGAAGCGGGGTGTGTGACATACTTAGAATAGCAGTGTCCATAAAGTAGGGTGGGATCCCAAAAGAGTAACAACAGGTAGTTTAAACCACTACCGCCTGAAGTACCTTGCGCCCAAAAGCAGCATCAGCTGAGGCCTTAACATCAACCTTGTAAAACTTAGAAAAAGTATGAACAGAAGACCAAGCTCAACAGAAGCTTGGTGCTGAAAAGCCCAAGAGGCACCAATAGCACGAGTAGAATGAGCAGTAACCCTAAAAGGAGGAACCTTCCCCCTAGCAGAATAGGTCTGCTCCACCACCTGACGGATCCACTTGCTGATAGTGGATTTAGCAGGAGGCAAACCCTTCCGTGAAGGGTCCTCTCCTTGGAATTAGCAGGGTTAGGATACAAAGAACGCAAAACAATGTCCTGATTAAGATGAAAAGCAGACACAACCTTAGGCAAGAAATCCAGCTTAAGCCGAAACACTACCTTATCCTGATGCCTTTCAAAATAAAAGGGTTTAATGGAAAGCGCCGCCAGTTCAGAAACTCGCCTAACCAAAGTAATGGCCACCTTAAGAGTCAGAATGGGCAAGGCAGCCCCACGGATAGGCTCAAAGGGAGGAGCCTGCAAAGCAGACAACACCAGATTCAGGTCCCAAACTGGTAGCATGGGCTTACGTGGCGGACGCACATGGGTAACTGCCTGGAAAAAAGTTTTAACCAACCGGTGATTGGCAAAGGATCTTTGAAAAAAAAATTGCCAGAGCTGACACCTGTCCCTTGAGGGTACTAAGTTGAAGGCCCGAATCCAAACCATGTTGCAAAAATTCCAGAATCCTGGGAATAGAAAACACCCGACAAGGAAGAGACTTGGACTCACACCAGGTATCAACAACATAACCTGGCAAACCCTTATCCATCAAGATGGAGGTTTCAGCAGCCAAGCCGTTAAAGCCAGCGTTTGTAAATTGGGAAGGCGCAGCTGTCCCTGAGTGAGCAGATCTGGATCCTTGGGCAGGGCGTACTGATCTACTGCCATCTGCACGACGTCTGCAAACCACACCCTCCTTGGCCAACAGGGGGCCACCAGAATGGCTGGTACCCCCTCCTGGGCTATCTTGCGCAGCACCCTGCCCAGCAGAAGGAATGGAGGGAACACGTAGAGGAGCCGAAACTCGGTCCAAGGCATTGCTAGCCCATCCGTGGCGAAGGCCAGAGGGTCCTGTGACAGGGAGACAAACCTGGGAAGCTTGTGATTGTGGCGGGACGCAAACAGGTCCACATCCAGCTGACCCCAGCGGTGACACAGGGAGTGAAAAACCTTGTTGCTGAGGGACCATTCCCCCAGACAAGACGTCCCCCTGCTCAGGGAGTCTTCCTCCTGGTTCTCCACCCCCAGAATGTAAACCGCCAAGATGTAAGGGACATTCTCCTCCACCCAAGACAGGATCAGGGACACTTCCTTGAGGGCTCGCTTGCTCCCTGATGATTGATGTAGGCAACCGCCGTCTGGTTGTCCGAGCGGACCTGAACAGCCCGACCCTGAAGGTGTGTGGTCAGCTGAGACAGAACCAACCTGATCGCCCTCAGTTCCAAGACATTGATGGGAGCATGGGCCTCCTGGGGGCCCCACTGACCCTGGAACTTCAGACTTCCAAAAGCCCCCCCAACCGGTCAGACTGGCATCCGTGGTGACAGTCTCCCAGCACGGGGGCAGAAAAGACCCGCCCACTAGAAGGTTCCCTGAGTCCAGCCACTACGAAAGGGACTGTCTGGCCAGGGGGGACAGAGCAAACTTCTGATCCAGGGACACAGGGTATCCAGAGTCATGCCCAGAAAGGACCTCACCGAAGACAGAGACAGTGAAGACTTGGGATAGTTGATCACCCAGCCGAAGGACTCGAGAGTGGAGGTCACCACCAGCGTATCCTTCTCGGCCTGATGAAGAGACTGAGCCACTATTAGAATGTCGTCCAGGTAAGGAAGGATGCGAATGCCCTGATTCCGCAGCAGAGCCATCACACCAGCCAGCACCTTGGTTAACTTAACACCCGAGGGGCCGAGGTGATACCGAACGGTAAGGCCACAAACCGGTAATGCTGATCCTCTAGAGCGAACCTGAGGAATCTCTGATGACCTGGAAAGATTGGCACGTGAAGGTAGGCATCCTTGATGTCCACTGAGGTCATGAAGTCGCCTGTCGTACTGACAGCCGAGCGTAGAGTCTCCATGCGAAAATGCTTGAACCTGACAAACTTGTTGAGACCCTTCAAGTCCAGGATGGGCCTCAGGGACCCGTCCTTTTTGGGAACCGTGAACAGATTGGAGTAGATCCCTCAACCCCGTTCCTGGGAAGGCACCCGGCAAATGACTCCTGATTCCAACAGGCGTTGAACTGCAAGGCGCAAACCCTGAACTGACAGAGGGTTTTGAGACATCCGGGATCTGATGAATCTAGGGCGCGGCCAGGCTGCAAACTCAATCTTGTAACCAGAGAACACCAGCTCCTGAATCCACGGGTCTGAGACGCGAAGCCTCCAGTAGTGAGCAGAGAGCCGAAGCTGTCCCCCCACCCGGATGGGTGAGGGCGCCTCCTCATGCCAGCGCAGCCCGGGCGCAGCCCAGCCCCCACACACGAAAAGGCATGGCAGGCCACCTCATCCATGCGCCGGTGCTCGCTGTCCCGCAGTGTAGTAGTGTCAGGGGAAGGCATGACCGAGGTGTTGGACAGCCCTAGCACGGGAGCGTCCACCTCAGGGGGACACGACCATCCCTTGACCAGGTCGGCAGGAAAGGGATACCTCCTATCCCAGCCCTTGGGCACCGCGGGCAATCTACTAGGACGTTCCGACTCCTTGAGCACCATATTAGTGTAATGGCTCTGCTCAGGGAACTCCAGGCGCCGTTTATCAGGACGAAATAGCTCACCCTGCTTCCTCTTAGCCACCTCAGGGGGGACAATGTGCAAGATTTCAAAAATGTGAGCTAACAGACTATGTGTCTTTAGGGAACCATGAGTCCTCCCCAGACGCAGACCCAGGGTCACTGCCGTAACCTTCCTGCTGATCCTCAGAGGAGTCAGAGTCCCCCTCCTTTAGGGGGTAAAGGCCAACAAAAGTATCAGGTCCCTCATCCTCCTTAGGAAAAAGGGATGTCACGGGAGCTAGGTGCCGCTTCTTGCCAGAGGCCTTACGTGGAACAGGCCTGGCAAGCTGCATTTCAATACTGGCCACCCGCAGTGCCATATCAGATTGTGACCCCCTGTTAGTATCCCCCTCACTGGGGGCTAAATGCAGGCGGGGGGGGTAGGCGATGCCGAAGGGGGCGCAGAGCTGGGAAGGGAAGCGGGCAGCCCAGCCTGGAGCGCAAGGACACCTTGGGCGCACGGCACGCACACCGTGACACTGTTACTCACAGGGGATGCCCCGCACATGGAACACAGCCGGGATTGCCCCGAAGGACCCCAAGCACGCTATCTCCAGAAGCCTCCATATGGTGATTAACACAGGCACAATAAGCCAGCACAGGGTAAAGGCTAACAAGAGCCACCAGGGATGCCCCCAGAAGCCAGTAGGGAAGATGAGGGATGGTAAGGGGTAGGACCGGGAGAAACCACAACCCACAGTTGTCCCGCCTGAAAGACATAAATAAAGACACATAAGTATCCCGCAGCACATGCCCCAAAGAGACCAAAAAAAAAACCCAGAAGGGGATTCACGGACCAAGTAGGGCAAGGGCACCAGCCGCCAGACCACAGGAGGAAGCGACAACCGACAAGGATCACCGCCGCAGCTCCGGGATGAGAAGGGCCCCAGGCGCGCAACAGAAGCAAAATGGCGCCGGCAGAGGAACCTTGAGGGGCGGGCCACGGAAGAACGGCGCGATACGCATCATCCACCGGCCCCGCCCCCCCCCCGAAGAGCGCGAAAACGCCGCTCACGTGACCTCGCCGTCGTCATCACAGTAGAAAAAAATGCCTCACAAATATAGCGCCGCCCGCCACGGAGCGTGGTACAAAGCGGCGAGGTGGTGCAAAACACACAGTAAAAAACAAGATGAAAACACAGCAAAAAAACACTGGCCATAGTACTGCAGACGCCATTTAACGGCCAAAGGCCATCCCTCATTACAGTTAGTGAATGGCTTAGTGGTTAGTGAATGGCTTCCTTCCATTACAGGCCGTGCGGGGCATCCCTCCATTACAGGCAGTGAGCGGCATCCCCCATTATAGACTGTGAGGGGCATCACTTAATTGCAGGCTTTGAGGGGCAACCCTCCGAGAAAGAAGGTGAGTTTATGGCCGATACCAATATGAGAAGGATTCGTATCGGCACCGGCATGGTTCATTGTGGCGGCATCACACTGACAGCTGTGCGGTGAGGAGACCGGACACCCAGGGAAGGTGACATCATCTCAGTGAGACAGAGGTATGAAGTGCGAGAGTTTATAAAGATGATCCTGGATCTGCAGCAGCCTGGGAATGACAATACCCAGGCTGTTGGGTGGGTTATTTCTATATATATATTTTAATTTTTCATTTTTAATGCATAGATGGCCATTGTATGCTTGTGCACACATAGGAATTCGTCCTCGGCATTTAACCCATCCGTGAAGTGAGTGTACACATGCCCGGAGCAGTGGGCTGCCCTAATTACGGCGCCCGGGGAGCAGTTGGTGGGTTAGGTGCCTTGCTCAAGAGCACTTCAGTCATATTTTAATATATATATATTTTAATACATTTAGTATATTTAATCAACGAAGTGGCAGAGATGCAGAAAACATGTACAGTGTAGTAGTGCCGACTGCCCAGAAAGGGGCCGTGAGCGTAGGAAAAAAAGCCAAATCGGTTGCCTCAGTGCCGAATAGGTTAACATAGGTTACAGGGCAATTACACCCAGCTGGGCCCTTTTCAAATCTCTCCACCCCCCCCTTCCCTAGCGTTGAAGCAGAACGGGGGGTTACATTAAAAAAACCTGGCCCGCTATCTGGCGGCGACAATACTCTAATCGGAGCACCGGCATCCTCCGTCGGCTGCCTAATGCCGGCCGTACAGCGTGGTCCCTGCACCGTGCGTGCAAGTAAATGGGCGGCTGGCAGTGAGCACAGTGCGGCATACTATGCGTGCTGTGGCCGCCCATTCAAGTGGCATTAGGCCAGCGAAGAGAGAAGGTGGTCTTAACCACTGGATATCGGGCCTGTAAGACTCCACCCTGCTACAGTGCTAGGAAAGGGTGGCGGGGGGGGGGGTGACTTGCTGGCTGGAATGGCCCTTTAAAGAGGACCAAAACCTATGAGTCTCCAGGGAAGGCATACTCGCCCCAGGTCACCCGAAAGCTCACCTTCGTCCCCAGTCCAACGGTGCATACGCGAGCAGTGGCCGCATCCCTGCTATCCCTTCAGCAGGGCGTGTCCACTCGCACTAGACGAGCTCCTGGATGAAGCTCAGAGCATGCTGATTGGATGAGCGGCCGCTCCGTAGGATCGGGAAGAGGCGAGTTTGTTCAGGCACCTCCGATCGGGGTTGCCCGGGGGCAAGGACCAAAACCCAGGTTAGTGAAAATCTGGGTTGTGTTCCACTTTAAAGTGGAACAACACCCAGGATTTTCACTATCCTGGGTGCTGGTTAACTTCCACGGGGCACCCCGATCGGGGATGCCCCGCTGTGTGAAACCCCCCAGAAAGTCCCTAAAATCTTACCTTATCGGCGACGGACAAGCGGCGCCTCGCGCACGCCCGCGTGGGCCATTCGCAAATGGCCGGCGCGGGTGGGCGCCCTGCTAGAGGGACGCACGGGAGGCGGCGGCTTATCCGTCGCTTGTCCGTCGCCGATAAGGTAAGTTTTTAGGGGCTTTCTGGGGGGTTTCACACAGCGGGGCATCCCGATTTTGGATGCCCCCAGGGGAGGGAGCTGATCGGAGATCTGATCATAGATTCCCAGGCCGATAAGGGGTGAGTGTGGCTTTGTTTTTCATTTAACGGTAGGGTTGTGACCAGCCCAGGAAAAATTGCTGCTCTAAAGGACTTTTCATATAGTGCGGATCAGATAGCAACTAAAGAGTGAAATAACAGAGACAAATGCTGCTTCCTTCCTTTCTGTAAATTATGCTAAGTGAGCACAAATAAGATAAATTAGGAGGAGGAGCAACAGTGATGGGGCCGCTGACTTCCTGTAGTTACGCCCCTGTAGAAAGTCACAGCATAGCTTCTTCTCCAATGTCTGGGAAGCCTGGTGGTTCAGTAGATGCTCTTCGTATGACTTCACAATCACATTCTAAGGTTTGCTCTCAACATAACAAGCTCCATCTCCAAGAACAGAGGCATCTATGGGGGGAAGGGGGGGCAACACATAGCAGGAACCTAGAGCGTCATGGCATTGCTGAGCTCCTTCTCCAGCGCCTGGGCAGCCTGGTGGTTGAGGAAGAGCAATTGTCCCTGAGGCATGAACTTGTCCAGGGTCATCTCGATCTTGTCCGCCCGGAGGATGGTGTTGCTGCTGTGGGTCAAAAGCTTGAGTGAATCCACCAGATACCTCACCAGCATCTTCAACGTGAGCTCGGCCAAGTTCAGGTTGTCCAGGGAGTCACAGATCAACGAGAACCCCAGCGAGTAGACGGCCACCCAAAGGACGGTCGTCTCCTGAGGAAATGGGTCCCCTGCACGCAGTCCGAAGACTCCAACATCATCATCTTGAAGACTTACAGGCTTCTCCGGAGAATGGACCACAAAGTCGCTGGCTGGCCGGCCAGATGCCTGGCGTCTCAGAAGACACATCTCCCCTGTCTGCCTGCAAGAGAGGAATTTACATCAACATGTAAGACTGTGGGGTTCAAATGTATATAAAGCAGAACAAAAACCCAGGGTTTTGTTCTTTACCCATGGGTATCCCGATTTGGAAACCCCCAGATCGCTCAGTAAAACTCATCTCTTCCTGCACCTATGGCACATGTATAGGCTCTCATCCAATCAGAGCCGTTTGCTGTGCATATGTAATGTTAGGCAAACAGCTCTGTTTATTGCATTTGGGAGTGAAAATGGCTGCATCCCCAGCACCAGGCACGCTTCCGCCTCCAGATAGCGTCAGATAGCGTGCGCACAGCCAAAAGATGCAGGGGATGTGGTTATCGATATTTACACTGGCAAGGGATGCCCCCTGGGGCAAGGACCGACCACCAAGATACTCAAAATCCTGGTGATTGGTCCACTTTAAAGAAATAATACACTTTTGTGGACATTCCCTACAAACCTTAGATGTCACAGGAGCACAAGACTTCACTGCCTCACCCGGTGCAGCTGCAGGAATTGCTTGTCCCAGTACGGGGATTCGTCTGTCAGGAAGTGTATCGGGGTATACGAAGCTCAATGTGGTGCCCACAGAGGACAGTGAGCACCTCGGTCTGCCCTAGTACAAAGCACATGCCCTCCCACAGTATACTCAAAGTGTCTTTGCATAACAGGCACGCCACCTGTGATGTCATTTCCGGCCTGGGGAGGAGCTGGGGCGGGGAGCTCCAAATGAGGGGCGGATGGGAGCCGCTCTGGCAGCCATAGAGGGAATCAGAGAGGTGAGTATAAAGGTCGGGGGAGTTAGAGGAGTCACTCACCCGATAGAAGCGGCATGGGAAGCCGCGTGCGCAGGTGGTGCAGTGTCTGAGAGTTTCCTTTCCCCCTTATATCTGCTGGACGATCTAACTGGCTTACACCTTGTGGTAACTTTTGTGGTTTTCTCTATTGTGGCTTGGTCTTATCTCTTTGTATCCATCATTGCTACCTAACCCTTTCAGTGCCAAGCGCGTAGTTTCTACGTGCTCGCTTCCACTCCACTTAAGTGCCAAGCACGTAGAATCTACATGCTTGACTTTCCCCCCTGCTAGCAAAAAAAATAAAAATAAAAAATACTCACCCCTCGTTGGATCCGGCCGGGTCTCCTCTTTAATTTGGTGCCATCCGATCCCCTGTGGGGGGTCGGATGGCTCCAGGAGAGCCCCCGGAATAGCCCCCCCGTTTGGCAGCAGGGGGGGCATAAAAATGACATTTACTTACCTGCAGTCGCGCTGCCTCCCTCCGGGTCTCCTCTTCACTGGGGGAGCCTCCGATCGCCCCCCCAGCCTCTTCAGCTTCAGGGGAGAGCCTGAAAGGGCTTATGGCGTCACTCCCGGGCCTCTTGCTGCCTCTCCTCGGCTCAGCTGTCAGATGCCCTGGTGATCGCTGGGCAGAGCAGTGGAGGGGCAGGGGATGCTCTGATCCCCTGCCCCCCCCTCCTCTGGCCAGTGATTACCAGGGCATCTGACAGCTGATGAACACAGGAGCTGACAATCGGGTGAGGTGAGTAAAGTGTTTTTTTTATTTTTTAATAAAGGTTTATTTAAAAAAAATTTGTGTCTGTCTTTTTTTTTACTGTTAACCCTTTGTGAACTGGTAAGGGGTCCATGAGGCCCCTTATACCAGTTCACAAGGCTGGGGGCTGGCAAGTCACCTGCAACTAGCAGGTGGCTTGCCATTAACCCCCGCACCCCCAAAAGCTGGCCCCCCCACTCTGTTCCTACAAGCCCCCATAGCTGGTCCCGGGCTGGTTATGACTGGTAGGGGGGACCCTATGTCATTTTTTTTTTAATTTTAAGGGTTAGGGTTAGCCCAACCCTAACCCTTAAAATTCAAAAAAAAAAAATCAACATTTTTTTTTGTTAAGGGTGAGGGTTAGGGTGGGGGGGGGGGCTCCCCATTTTTTGGGGGGAATTTTAATTTTTTTATATTTTTTTTATTTTTAAGGGTTAGGGTTAGCCTAACCCTTAAAATTCCCCCCAAAAAAGGGGTCATTTTTGGGGGGATTTTTGAGGGTTAGCCTAACGCTAAACCCTTAAAATTACCCAAAAAATGCCCCTGCCTGGGGGGACCCTATGTCATTTATTTTTTTAATTAACCCCTTATGTTTATAGTGTGGATAGTATTTTATTTGTAAATGTAATAAATTGCTCTTTTCAGTTTGGGGGGTCTCCAGGGCAAGAATGGGGGGGCTACCGATACATATGTGGTACCGTTGTAATCGGGAGAAATGGGGCTATCACATGCAATATGGTTTTCATTAAAAAAAAAGGTTTTATTTAAAATAAAGGAGACAATTGTCTAAAAAATATATATTTTTTGTTTTTTTTTGTTTTTTTAAACCAGAAATATTCAAAAAACAGTAGAAAAATTACAAACAAGACATTTCATGTTAAAGCCTAAACTCTGCTGCAAAAAATGTATATGTAATGTATATAATTTTTCTGGAAATTCCAGCAAAAATCACGGTTAATCATGCCGCAAAATGGGGAAAAATGACCTGTCAACAGAGGGTGACAAAACTTCAAGTAGGCTGACAATTAAAAGGGTTAATAGTACCTATGCATGTTGGGTATTGTTCTGCTCGGGGGACCTTGCGCTTTCAGATTTAGCTTGTTTTTTCTTGTTTGCATATTGATATTTTAGGAAAACATGGTCTTTATTCTGCTTTTTTTATAATTGTTTTTAGGGAAACCCTGTGCAACCTAAGAATTCTTCAATGGATTACTTCCAGAAAGATGAGTCCACTACAACAAGCTCAGTACTCTTAGAAAGCTTAACATGTGTACTTTCAGGGAATATATGGTTTATGGAGATATTCTAAATGTAAAGGGTTGTTTTGGTTGAAAAATCGCAAGGTGCGCACTTTGTCTGCAGAGCTGAAATTTTTAAGTAAAATTACCGTTATGCGCATGCTTTACTTTGGGGTGTTTGGCAACTCTTCCCTTGACAGTACCTATGCATGTTGGGTATTGTTCTGTTCGGGGGTTGTTGCTTTTTGAGATTTTACTTGTTTTTTTCTGTTTGCATATAGTTTTTTTAGGAAAATGTGGCTTTGATTCTTCTTTTTTATTCTTTTTTAGGGAAACTCTGTGCAACCAAAGAATTGATTGAGTACTGGTACGCCTAGAAAGCCTGAGGTGTGTACTTCCAGAGAATATATAGTTTTTGGGGGGTATTTCAAATTTAAAGGGTTCTTTTTCTGCAAAGACAGCAAGGTGCGCTTAGCGCGGTGCATAGTTGTATTTTATCTGAAAATCCCCTAAAGCGCTGTTTCAGTTTGGGGAAGTCTCCTGGGCAGGAAAGGGTGTCTACCTATACATATGTGGTACCGCTGTGACCGGGATTAATTGGGGTTTCACATGCAATAAGATTTTATTGACAAACTTTTTTATTACAAAAAACACTACAAATTGCAAAAAATAGATTTTTTTTTTTTTTTTTTTGCACATATTTCACCCAAAAGTATTGGGAATACACCTAAAAAATTACAAACAAGACATTTCATGTTAAAGCCCAGACTCTGCTGAAAAAAACAATAAGATAATTAATAATCTAACCTACCCCCCTCTATAGTTACTGGATAATGTGCTGAGAAACAGCATGTGAAGCCACAACCTAAAGTGACTTGTGCAGCAAGGTCATAATGAATGACTACAAAACTATGAAAATAAATGCATTATTACCAAAGCCACATACAATTAATGAAATCATCTTTCAAAACTATAATGCATGATACAAAATAATATAAGAGAAACCCTATGGGTCAAAGTGAGTATTAACCCTTTCGCTGCCAGCCTACCTGGAGTTTTTGTCACCCTTGGTGCCAGACCATTTTGCACTATTTTGCGCTCCCCATGTTCAAATGTGATTTTTGAAGGGATTTCCCAGGAAAATGATATTTATGCCGGCATAAAAATACCAGCCTAATGGTCCCTCTATATATTTATAAAAAATAAAGAATATATATTTTCTGTTGTGGGGACCCCCATCCATTTTTGTATTGTATATTTATTGATTGATTTTGACACCTCCTTTGTGCCTGTATACTCATAAAGTATATTTTGGGCTGCCCCCCTGATTTAAGATGTCGTGCTGTGTGCCCCCCCCCCCGACAGTAGCCCGTTTTCTTACCTTTATCCACAGATCTCATCCAATCGGCTTCTCTGGCTGTGCATATTAACGCCCCCTCTCCTTAGTATTTGATGCTTCCGAAATGCAGCACCTGGCTTCAGATACCCAGGTTGCAGGAAAGTGATCGCTGCTACAGGACTGGGAGGAGGTAAGCAGGGGAGCCTCATGTCCCTCTGGCAGACCTGATCTGTGGTCACAAAAGTGGACTTTCCAATTAGCCAGAAAATAATGCAATTAGTAGAATGGATTTTCATCCAGCTCTTGTCCAGGCTTTATAGAAGAACTAGTTTGCAGTGTGTGGACAGACTGCTGGGCATGCAGTGACAGCACACATACAGAGCCCTTTTCCATATTTACCGTATTTTTGCCATATAAGACGCACTTATTTTTCCCTAAAAGGCGGGTGAAAAATGTCAGTGCACCTTTAAAAATAATAAAAAAAACTCACGTTACCGACGCTCCCGCAGGAGGCCAGAGGAAGATGAAGGAGCAGCAGGCTCTGTCCCCGTCCCCGCTGCTGCTATCACTGGCTTTTCTGGCAGCGGCAGGGACGGAGACAGCGCACGCCGCTCCTTCATCTTCTACTGGCTTCCAGCTGCTGCCTCTTCCGGCCAGGGCACCCGGGTGTTCGCCTCCTCCAGATCCTAGGTGTGTCTTATGGGCAGGTGCGTCTTATAGTGCGAAAAATGTGGTATGCACCTCACCTGGCCACAACAGCAATCTGATCCATCCTGCGGCTTCTTTCCTTTTCCAGATACGCCTCATCCGTCCTCAGCTTCTCCTCCAGAGGTTCCCAGCTGAACAGGCGAGAGTAGAGGACTTGGCACGGCTCAGGGTCCGACCCCAGCGTGTGGATGACGAAGCCGTGCACCATGGTGGCACCCTGAAACGAGACAGGGAAAAAAGATGCCTTTTACCCCAACTATAAGGTGCTGGCAATTATCGCTGTATCCAGATCCCCGGGCCAGGAAATGACAGGAGGGCTCTGTCAGTCATAGCTAAAGTTACAAGACAGAAGCAGCTCTTATATTACTTCAAATTAGTATTTTATTTAGAAGACAAATTTTGTTATATACACAATATGGTTTTCCATCAACTCTATTATTATTCTATATACTCTATTATTCACAATAAATAATCATTTTATATAAAATTATTAATTTCTCTTACTTCTTCTTCGTTATGAGGAAAGATTACGGCAATTAAACCGGACCTTCACCCCGAATAAAAGCCTATGTTAGACTTACTGGTAACGCTTTTTCCATGAATCCTTCATGACAACCCCTTAGTTCTCTCCGTGGGTCGTCATGAAGGGAGAAAATCCAGGTTAGACTTACCAGTAGCGTTTTTTCGACAAATCTTTCATGACGACCCACGGAGAAAACTAAGAGGTTGTCATGAAGGATTCAGAGAAATAACGGGTGAAGGGGGAAAATCCCCGTTAGACTTACCAGTAGCGTTTTTTCGACAAATCCTTCATGACGACCCATGGAGAAAACTAAGGGGTCGTCATGAAGGATTCAGAGAAATAACGGGTGAAGGGAGAAAATCCAGGTTAGACTTACCAGTAGAGTTTTTTCGACAAATCTTTCATGACGACCCACGGAGAAAACTAAGGGGTCGTCATGAAGGATTCAGAGAAATAACGGGTGAAGGGAGAAAATCCCTGTTAGACTTACCAGTAGCGTTTTTTCGACAAATCTTTCATGACGACCCACGGAGAAAACTAAGGGGTCGTCATGAAGGATTCAGAGAAATAACGGGTGAAGGGAGAAAATCCAGGTTAGACTTACCAGTAGCGTTTTTTCGACAAATCCTTCATGACGACCCATGGAGAAAACTAAGGGGTCGTCATGAAGGATGAAGGGAGAAAAGTGAAGAACCGCCTTATTGTGGCAATCTCTCATTGACCTCCCAGATTCTCTGGGCCAGGGGACCCGCTTTTCTTCCCGAATTGGGATACACCAAGAAGAGAGAACGGAGCTCTGTACGCAAAACATACTGTTGCTGGACATGTGTAAGTGGCTCCCAAATTGGATTGCCTTGCTTTGTAAACCTCCCTTTCCCCTGGGGCACCGCAAAACTCACCTATGCCCTGGCTCGCACAGCGCCCGCCTAAACATAGGCGGCCGCATCACCAGCACCACTGGGCTGAGGCGCCCTCCTGCTCCCAGCCATTCAAATAGGATAAGGCCGGAGCGCTTCCTCGGGGGATACTGGGGTTGCGGCCAGTCTTGCTTCCTATTGCCGGCCTCTGTGACTAAACAGAGCCGAATGATGGACATTAACCCGGAACAACACTTATTTTTTGAAAAATTCTGAATGCGGAGGGGGGCATGCCGATTGCTGATTAACGCCAATAATCGTAAGATATCTTACCGTTCTTCTCTGTCCCCCCGAGAAATCGAGCGCTGTTATTGGCCGCCGCAGTCACGTGGCTGATGGCCCTCAGGGGGTGCCCCCCCCCTGCGCTCGGAGCAACACACCCTGGTTTTATATGCATTGAATATAGCGCATGCGCCGTGTAACTGGGGAAAGTTATGTTTTTACAGGAGATAAGGGGGTTTCACATAGTAGGGCATCCCAAATCCGCAATGGCAAGGAACAAAATCCACAAGAGGCCCAGTTTTTTGGACATTTAAGCGGAACAAAACCCTGTGTGAAACCCCTCAGATTACCCGCACAAATTCACCTTTCCCTGGTCCTACGTCGCATGCGCGTGCACTCGTCCAATCACCGCTTTATGTTGTGCATTCTAATGCATGGCATTAAGCCATTGTTTAGTACTCAGTGTCAGCATAGGGGACGGGGCGGCCGCATGCCCGGCTTCCCTGTGGCGTTTGCGCTCACAGCGACGGACCAGCAGAAATGTAATGGGTTTGTGGCCAATCTGGGGGGTTCACACAGTGGGGCATCTCAAATCATGAGCATACCCCCGGGACCACCTAGTCAGCCAGCCCTGGAGTCTTCTAGGCTCCAGGGCCGGCCTTGGCGGTGATGCAGCTAATGTACTGATCGGTGTGAAAATAGCAAAGTCATGGGCGTCTCCAATTTTTTTTTTTTTAAAGGCAACTCCATCCATCATACAAATCAGATCCGAGGGTCCCCTGGCTTATCGGCTGCTTCTCCTGCGGTGTCTATCCCTGTCCTCAGGGGTCTGCTGTACCTGATCCAACACCTCGGTGGGGCATCCCAAATTGGGACTCCAAGCAACCAAAATGGGTTTCGGTCCTCACACTCTTATCAGGGGACTGGAAACAGCTGCGCACAATTGAGCAACCTACCATCACAACGTATGCAGCTTTTTCTTGTCCTCCACCCGAGGATTATACTTCAGAAGCCTAAGCGGAGTTCCACTTTAAGGTGGACCAAAAACCCACGCCGATCAGCCTGGGAATCTATAAGAATCCGGGGCTGATCGATGCCCTGCTGTGTGAAACCCCTCAGGTCGCCCATACACTTTCCTTGATTCCCTGTCCAACTGAGCCTGCATCCCCGCTATCCCTCTAGCAGGGTGCGTGCCTGCGCCAGGCATTTGTGAATGCCCCCCCCCGTTAGAGGGAAGCGGGGGATGCGGTCGCCAGAGCGCTCAGAGCCGCTGCCCTTAGGGGAAGAATGAGGCGTCAGCGGCTCCGAGCGCGCTGATTGGATGAGTGGGCGCAGGACCGGTAAGAGGTGAGTTGGCTTCTGCGATCTGGGGGGGGGGGTTCACACAGGTACCATCCATTTTTTTTGACAGGGGCAAGAACTTTTCCCTGGGGGCACTCCGGTCGGGGGTGCACCGCTGTGTGAAACCCCCCCCCCCCCCCCCAGATCGCCGCAGCCAACTCGCCTCTTCCCGGTCCCACGGCGCGTCTAAGAGCAGCGGCTCTGACAGCCTCATCCTCCGCCTCCCTCTAGCAGTGCGCGTGCCAGGCATGTGTGAATGGCCGTGATGTCAGATTCCACAGAAGCACTCTTACCTAGCGTTGTAGTGGGTGCTGTGGCCGGCGGTGGCGCCGCAAACACACAAGAAAGATGATCAGCCAGCACTCCAAAAGATATTGTATTCAAATTGTTTTTGCTCCCTGATGAAGGGGCGCTAGACACCCCGAAACGTTGGATTTTGTTGGATCTTTTTGGTCTTTGCTGTGATATTGACCTGTTGGATTTGAATACAATATCTTTTGGAGTGCTGGCTGATCGTCTTTCTTGTGTGAATGGCCGTCGTGTGCACGCTCCCTGTTAGAGGGAAGCGGGGGATGCGGTCGCCAGAGCGCTCAGAGCCGCTGGCCTTAGACGAAGCATTAGACGTCAGCGGCTCCGAGCGTGACGATTAAATGAGCGCCAGCGCATGTGCCATAGGACCGGGAAGAGGTAAGTTGGCTTCTGCGATCTGGGGGGTTTCACACAGGGAGGCACCCCCGAAAATACCAAAACCCAGGACGGTCAAAATCCTGGGTTTTGGTCCACTTTAAAGCAGACCTTCAGCATCATTTAATGAAAAGCCCAAACCCTTAAAAAAACTACTACCCAGCATCTAAAATTAATATAAAGTTTTTAATCACTTTTTATTCTTTCCCCCACTGGCCTGCAACTCTGTTCAGGACTTTAGGATATGGGCGCCGCCATCTTGATTCAGAAACATCACATACTGAGGAGAGGGGTCATAAGTGCAGGGGAGCGGGGTTATAGCAGACAGAGCAGAGCTGGGGGTCAGGAAAAGGTCAGCAATCCCACAATGCACAGCGACACAGTCAGAAGACACTTCCTGCCTGCACCTCCATGGGCCGCCATCTTGGACGTTTAAAGTCTCAGAAAACGCAATAGATGCAGGTAGGAAGATTTTTAATGTGGGCAATCTGAATGTATAGCGTGGGGGAAACATATAAGATAGGCTCTTTTTTAGGGTGAAGGCCCCCTTTAAGGGCAAAAACAAGAGCAAAAAAGAAAAGACTTTGAAAAAACAAGTTTTTCAGCAATTCCAACCAAAACACATACAAAAACAAAGAGGGGCTTTATTTAACTCTATTAAAAATGGAATAAAATGATAAAACAGAGAGGTTTCTCTGTTACAGACCCTTATAATATTATCTATATACATTTATAGTAATATATAAGATTATATAAGCCTTCAAAAACATGGCTGCCTGGCTCTCATGCTGCTCCTCCAGCCTTCCCGTGCCGACGTCACACAGAGCCCAGAGTGGCAGCCAATCACCTGGCAGGGTTTCAGGTACCCTTAGATTACAATGGCGGGAAACGCTTGACGATCAACACATCCTCTGTAGCAGCTGAGCTCACGTGACACGCAAGCCCCTCTGTGACATCACACACTCCTCCACGAGCAAAGGAAGAAAAAACCTTACCCGATAACTACTCTGTGGCAGAGTTCACGTGACTCCTCTGTGACGTCACAAAACCCTCTCCACAGAGCAACACCCTTATCCGATGGTTCCTCTGTAGCCGCTCTCACGTCACGTGACAACCGGCCAGAGCTACTGCAGGAGCCAATTCATAAACCGGAAGCCGAGGCCCCGGCAATGCCAAGAAGTGGTCGGAGCGCCACCTGCTGGTGCACATTGATGATTTGCAGAAGACATATCAACTGCGAGACGTCAGCGCCACCTAGTGATTCTAATCCATAACTGCAATCGATCAAGTGTATACATCAGTGGCCAGTTCCAGTAAATATGGGGATTGGCGTTTGTGACCCATTAGATTGTTTTAGACTTTTCCTCTTCCTTTAATATTTCTTTATCAATCTTTTTATTGTGTATATTCTGAACTTTATTCTATTAGCATAATACTGTTTATACACAGAATTTAAAGATTACAGACAACTTAAAGCAGACCTTCACTCTGAATAAGAGCCTATCTTATATGTTTCCCACACCCTGTACATACAGATTGCCCACATTAATCCGGACCTTCATCCTGAATAAGAGCCTATCTTATATGTTTCCCACACCCTGTACATACAGATTGCCCACATTAATCCGGACCTTCTCCCTGAATAAGAGCCTATCTTATATGTCCCCCCCCCCCCCGGTACATACAGATTGCTCACATTAATCCGGACCTTCACCCTGAATAAGAGCCTATCTGATGCTTCTGAGTCAAGATGGCGGCGCCCGTATCCCAAAGTCCTGAACAGAGTTGCAGCCCAGTGGGGGAAAGAATAATAAGTAAGTGACTAAAAACTTAAAATATATTATTTTTAGATGCTGGGGAACCGTTTTTTAAGGGTTTGGGCTTTTCATTAAATCATGCTGTCAGTAAGTTGTTGCACCATGTTCGCCATCGATTTAAGCAGGAAATCGATTTAAGCAGGAAATCGAACCCGGATTCGATCCGAATTTCATGAAAAATTCGATTCGGATCGAATCCGAATTTCCCCACGATTCGATCGCTCGAAGTTTTCCTTTAACATCCATTCATTTACATTACAGGCATTCTAAGATGGCGGACGGGACATGTCCAGACATCAACCCCGCGCCAGTGCAAGCTGGGGCAGTCACATGCAGCCTATCAGCAGCCAGCAAGCCCGGTGACGTCACAGCGCTATTTAAGGCCGGCGGCCATCTTGCTTTTCCTCATTTCTTTATTGCATTCGTGAGAGACAGGACGCTGCTGTAGGCAGGGAGAGACAGAGAGCCAGGGACAGACAGGGACAGACAGGCAGGAGACAGGCAGGAGACAGACAGAAAGTCAGCGAAAAACAGGGAAAGTTAGGAAAAATCGGAGGCAGTCACAGGGAGATTTTTTTTTTCATCCAGCCTGAGTGTTACTGGCTGGCTGACAGGCTTTGTTAGCGTTTTCAGGCTGCTTATACACTTACTGTGCATATATACTGAACTGATCTCAAGTCTGCTGTGAGGCATCCCATTCTGTGACTACACCAGCCTCTATTTACTATAACCCTTTGCACTTATTCTAAAAGTCATTTGGCCTGATAAAGACACTTTTGCTTTGCATAGTACTACTGCTCCCAGGTCCACTGCTGTTGTGGCATCCCGTTCTGTGACTACACCAGCCTCTATTTACTATAACCCTTTGCACTTATTCTAAAAGTCATTTGGCCTGATAAAGACACTTTTGCTTTGCATAGTACTACTGCTCCCAGGTCCACTGCTGTTGTGGCATCCCGTTGTGTGACTACACCAGCACTTATTCTAATAGAAATTAGGCCTGATAAAGACACTTTTGCTGTGCATGCTCTCTGGTTTTTGTGGCATCCCATTCTGTGACTACACCAGCCTCTATTTAATACCATAACCATTTGCACTTATTCTAATAGAAATTAGGCCTGATAAAGACACTTTTGCTGTGCATGCTCTCTGGTTTTTGGGGCATCCCATTCTGTGACTACACCAGCCTCTATTTAATACCATAACCATTTGCACTTATTCTAATAGAAATTAGGCCTGATAAAGACACTTTTGCTGTGCATAGTCTTACTGCTGCCAGGTGCACTGCTGGCTGTTGGGGCATCCCATTCTGTAACATAGCATACCCCTCTTTATTTACACTAAGCAGCTCTCTTATTTACACTAGGCAGGCCTGTTGGAGGCTGAGTGTTACTGCTCACTTTTGGTGTGCATTATATTCTGTTTCATATAGACCCACCGCTGCCTGGGGGTTCTTAAAATATCACCTACTACCACGCCAGTTAGACTATGTCGGGCAGACAAGTGCCTGGAAGTGAAAAGAGGAGTGGCAGAGGCCAAGATTCCGCAGGCAGAGCTCGCAGCAGAATGGGGGCCAGTAGCAGCAGGAGTCACGCTGAGAGACCTAATCTGCCAGTATCTGCTAGCGGTCGGGTCTCCACCAGTAACACATCTGCCGTGGTAGATTGGTTGACGCGCTCATCAACAACATCATCACAACTTACGTCTGAGACCCCCAGTCTAGGGTCGGTAGGTTCCTCTGACACAACCCTGAGTTGGCATGCCCCGAGAGCAGTCCCTGTCCTCCCATTGCCTCTGTCCTACGCCGTTCCCTCCCCCAGCGACGTATCCTATGCTTTGGGTTCAGCTCCACTCTTTAGTGAGGAGGACGATCAGATAGAGGACAGTCAGCAGCTACTGCCCAGCCAAGAAATGGAGGTGGCTTCTTTGGCTAGGCAGACAAATAGTGATGTGGACAGTGTCGTGGGTGCTGCGAGCGTTCCAGCTCCTGCGCCAGACACTGTTGACGAATCCACGAACATCAGTGACGTACAGCCACAACTCGGTGATAATGATGATGACGATGAAGCCGATCGCACTTGGGAGCCGGGTGATGAAGGGGCTTCATCGTCATCATCAGGAGAAGAGGGGCGCAGGTTGCCCCGGAGTCAGCAGCTGAGGCAGCAAGGTGGTAGCAGTCAGCATGGGGGCACAATTCCAAAGGCTGGAGCCGGCCGGGGCCGGGGCCGGGGTAGAGCACCTGCTGTGCGGCAGTCTACCTTATCGGGAGGTAGTGGAGCAGGGGTTCCTGGAGTTGGCAACAGCAGCAGTGAATCAGTGAGGCCAGGGGGTGGGAAAAGTAGCTACTCGGCAGTGTGGCAGTTTTTCCTGAAGCATCTGCAGGAGGGTAACATGGCCACATGCAAGATATGTAGGCAAAAGGTGAAACGTGGCCAGGGTCCAAATGTTGGCACCACGGCCCTGCGTCAACATATGATGCGTCACCATAAAGCGACCTGGGAGAACCGAGGCTCCCAAGGGGTGGTCCAGTCTGCTTCCTCACCAAGTGGCACGCCGCTCCCAATTTCTGCCAGCCAAGGCTCCAGCACCTCAGCCGAAGGCAGCTGTGCGTCATACCCATCCTCTGTCGCTCCTGCTCCTCCTCCTCCAAGTCATGCATCCCGCCAGCAATCCATCAGCGAAGCCATGTCCAAGAGACAGCAGTATGCGCCCACTCATCCTACGGCGCAGAAGCTGAATGTGCTCCTGTCCAAGTTGCTGGTGCTGCAGTCGCTCCCTTTTCAGGTGGTGGAATCTGCACCTTTCAGAGAACTGATGGCTTGTGCCGAGCCGAGGTGGAGAGTCCCAAGCCGTCATTTCTTTGCCAAGAAGGCAGTACCAGCGCTGCACACTTTTGTTGAACAGAAGGTGGGCCAGTCCTTGAGCCTGTCGGTGTGTAGCAAAGTGCATGGCAGCGCCGACATCTGGAGCTGTAACTACGGTCAGGGACAGTACATGTCGTTTACGGCCCACTGGGTGAATGTGGTCCCTTTGTTGCAGCAGCAGCAACTTGGACAGGTCACGCCGCTTCGGCCTCCGCGCTCCCTGCCCGTTGGGCCTGTGACACCGTGCGACTCGGCCTCCTCATCCTCCGCCATCTCCTCACCCTCCACTGTAGGCTCAAGTCTCAGTGCCCCTCCAGTCTACCATGTGTGCAGGGCACGGAGGTGTCACGCAGTGCTTCACATGGTTTGTCTTGGCGAACGGAGTCACACAGGGGAGGAACTGCTTAAATGTATTCATCAGGAAATCCAAACATGGCTTACTCCAAGAAAACTTAAAATGGGAATCATGGTTACCGACAATGGGAAGAACATTTTGTCTGCGCTGCGCCAAGGAAGCCTGACCCATGCCCCCTGCATGGCTCACGTCTTCAATCTGGTTGTCAAGCGGTTTCTGAAGTGTTCCCCCCATCTGCAAGACATCCTAACAACTTCAAGGAAACTTTGCATGCACTTCAGCCACTCATACACCGCCAAACACACCCTTCTTGAGCTACAGCGTCAGAATGGTATCCCCCAACATAGTCTGATTTGCGATGTTTCCACCCGTTGGAATTCCACCCTTCACATGTTGGACCGATTATATGAACAGAGAAAAGCCATCACGGATTTCCTGATGATCCAAGCAGATAGGGGGACTCCCCTGTGTAACTTCAATGTCAACCAGTGGCAGCTCATACGTGACACCTGCCGTTTGCTCAGGCCCTTTGAGGAAGCCACTTTATTTGTCAGTCGGCAGGATTACGGGATGAACAACGTGATTCCACTGCTTCATGTACTACAGCACATGTTGGAAACCATGGCTGGTCAGGGCACTGGAGACATGGCGTTTACATCTTACGGCCACATGAACCCCGTTGGAGCTGAACTGGAGTAGGAGGAGGAAGAGGAGGAGGAGGAGTTGCCCAGCGAAACACAGTTTAGGCTTGGCGAAATGGCTGGTTTATCTAGTCAGCGGACAGGAGAGGAGGAGCAGGAGCAGCCAGAGGAGCTAGAGGTTTTTGAGGAAGGCGAGACAGAGGACCCGGGCACACCGTGGCAGTATGCAGTGGAGATGGAGACAGGTAGTCCATCCGAGTCACTTGCGCAAATGGCAGGAAGCATGCTCACGTGCTTGCGTAGTGACCCCAGAATTGTTTCCATCTGTCGGCGGGATGACTTCTGGCTGTCCACCTTATTGGACCCTCGCTTCCGGCACAAAATGGGGGCATTTTTTAAACCCACCGAGAGGGAGGACAAACTGAACTACTACAAAGACATTCTACGTAGGCAGTTTGCCGATGCCTATCTGCGCCATGGTCCATACTCTCGCAGGTCTGACTCGAGGGGACCTCTGCGCTCATCTTCCACTGCCATGGCTGCTGGGGGGGTTGGCAGGAGCAGCAGCAGCAGCTCCATCAGCAGCAGCCTCAGTCTTCAGTCGCTAATGAGTAGCTTTCTACACCCGCATAGTGAGGCTACTCATGAGCAGCAGGAAGACCTGGAGCAGGACCTGAACCAGCAGGTCATGTCATACTTTGACATGACCATGCCAACACACCTTGAGGATCCGCTGGACTTCTGGGCAGCCAAACTTGATTTGTGGCCGCAACTAGCAGAGTTTGCCCTGGAAAAGCTGCCCTGCCCGGCAAGTAGCGTGCCATCTGAGCGGGTGTTTAGTGCGGCGGGGGCCATAGTTACGGCGAGGAGAACTCGTCTGTCAACTAAAAATGTGGAGAGACTCACCTTTGTCAAAATGAATCAGGGATGGATCAGCCAGGATTTCCACCCACCAATGCCTGATGCATGCGACTAGATTCAGCATGGTGCCACGTTTTACACTTTCCAAATGGTGCAAAACATATTTATGTCTTTAGGCCAATTTTTGGGCTCCTGCTGCTGCCAACTCCAGGGTGTGAATCATCCAATTTTTGGGCTCCTGAAGCCAACCCCAGTGTCTCTTTAAAGTAATGTTTGGGCTCCTGCTGCTGCTGCTGCAAACTCCAGGGTGTGATTCATCCAATTTTTGGGCTCCTGAAGCCAACCCCAGGGTCTCTTTAAAGTTATATTTGGGCTACTGCTGATGCTGCTGCCAACTCCAGGGTGTGAATCATCCAATTTTTGGGCTCCTGAAGCCAACCCCAGGGTCTCTTTAAAGTAATATTTGGACTCCTGCTGCTGCTGCTGCCAACTCCAGGGTGTGATTCATCCAATTTTGGGGCTCCTGAAGCCAACCCCAGGGTCTCTTTAAAGTAATATTTGGGCTCCTGCTGCTGCTGCTGCCAACTCCAGGGTGTGAATCATCCAATTTTTGGGCTCCTGAAGCCAACCCCAGGGTCTCTTTAAAGTAATATTTGGGCTCCTGCTGCTGCTGCTGCCAACTCCAGGGTGTGATTCATCCAATTTTTGGGCTCCTGAAGCCAACTCCAGTGTCTCTTTAAAGTAATGTTTGGGCTCCTGTTGCTGCTGCTGCTGCTGCCAACTCCTGCCAACTCCAGGGTGTGATTCATCCAATTCTTGGGCTCCTGAAGCCAACCCCAGGGTCTCTTTAAAGTAATATTTGGGCTCCTGCTGCTGCTGCTGCCAACTCCAGGGTGTGATTCATCCAATTTTTGGGCTCCTGAAGCCAACTCCAGTGTCTCTTTAAGGTAATGTTTGGGATCCTGTTGCTGCTGCTGCTGCTGCCAACTCCTGCCAACTCCAGGGTGTGATTCATCCAATTCTTGGGCTCCTGAAGCCAACCCCAGGGTCTCTTTAAAGTAATATTTGGGCTCCTGCTGCTACTGCTGCCAACTCCAGGGTGTGAATCATCCAATTTTTGGGCTCCTGAAGCCAACTCCAGTGTCTCTTTAAAGTAATGTTTGGGCTCCTGCTGCTGCTGCTGCCAACTCCAGGGTGTGATTCATCCAATTTTTGGGCTCCTGAAGCCAACCCCAGGGTCTCTTTAAAGTAATATTTGGGCTACTGCTGCTGCTGCTGCCAACTCCAGGGTGTGAATCATCCAATTTTTGGGCTCCTGAAGCCAACTCCAGTGTCTCTTTAAAGTAATGTTTTGGCTCCTGCTGCTGCTGCTGCCAACTCCAGGGTGTGAATCATCCAATTTTTGGGCTCCTGAAGCCAACCCCAGGGTCTCTTTAAAGTAATATTTGGGCTCCTGCTGCTGCTGCTGCCAACTCCAGGGTGTGATTCATCCAATTTTTGGGATCCTGAAGCCAACCCCAGGGTCTCTTTAATGTAATATTTGGGCTCCTGCTGCTGCTGCTGCTGCCAACTCCAGGGTGTGAATCATCCAATTTTTGGGCTCCTGAAGCCAACCCCAGGGTCTCTTTAAAGTAATATTTGGGCTCCTGCTGCTGCCAACTCCAGGGTGTGATTCATCCAATTTTTGGGCTCCTGAAGCCAACCCCAGGGTCTCTTTAAAGTAATATTTGGGCTCCTGCTGCTGCTGCTGCCAACTCCAGGGTGTGATTCATCCAATTTTTGGGCTACTGAAGCCAACTCCAGTGTCTCTTTAAAGTAATGTTTGGGCTCCTGTTGCTGCTGCTGCTGCTGCCAACTCCTGCCAACTCCAGGGTGTGATTCATCCAATTTTTGGGCTCCTGAAGCCAACCCCAGTGTCTCTTTAAAGTAATGTTTGGGCTCCTGCTGCTGCTGCCAACTCCAGGGTGTGATTCATCCAATTTTTGGGCTCCTGAAGCCAACCCCAGTGTCTCTTTAAAGTAATGTTTGGACTCCTGCTGCTGCTGCTGCCAACTCCAGGGTGTGATTCATCCAATTTTTGGGCTCCTGCTGCTGCCAACTCCAGTGTCTCTTTAAAGCAATGTTTGGGCTCCTGCCCCTCATAGTGATGCCACTTCAACTCTCTGCAATTGTGCCGCTCTGCGATTCTATTAGCGATGCCTCTGATCTGCATGTGATATTTATTCAAAGTATTATTTAACTAACCCAGCACGCATCCTATGCGTGTTACAGCAAGGCAGAATGGTTTACAACCCTATTGAGGCTTTAGGAGGCTCAGAAATAGCCGTTTTTAATAGCGATTGGTCGCGAATAAATTCGGGTCGAAACGAAAATTCGGCGAATCAGTCGAATCGAATTTTTCAAAAGTTCGCTCATCTCTAGTTAAGGTAATACCATTTATTGGCTAACTCAATAAGATTGAAAATGCAAGCTTTCAGCCCACCATTAATTGTTATAATCCCCCTGATTCTTATCTCACAGTATACGATTTTACGACTATTTTTCATGTGTGTCAGTGTAAAAACAATTTGTAGTGTTTTGTATAAATGTGTGTCTAAGTTACAGATCTGTATTATGCCTGAAAAAGAAGCTTGAGCAGCTTCGAAAGCTTGCATTTTCAATCTTATTGAGTTAGCCAATAAATGGTATTACCTTAAACAATAAATCATGGTGAAGGTCCGGTTTAAGTCACAATCAGAAGCTTAGTCACTGCATACAAGAAAATCGATTCAAGAGCTACTAAAGAAGTTCAATTCAAATAAATTTAAAGAAAAATAACAACCCCTATGAGGGGGGAGGAGGGAAGAGGGGTCGAGGAAGGATCAGATGCTCATTTGGTTTACATCAAAATCTGTAGGCAGAAAATTCTGAATCCAAGGATTCCACACCTCCCTGAACAGCTCCAAAGTCCCATTGTGAATGGCGGACATTTTTTCCATGGCCATAATGCAGTTAACCTTGTTTTTAAAGACGTTGAAGCTCAAGGTGGGGGACCTCCAAGCCCTAGTTATCACCAGCTTTGCCCCTGATAGGATATAATACATCAACCGCTTTTGAAGTCTAGAACTGTGAGGGATTGGGGCGTTGAGGAGAGTTACCCAAGGGTCTCTGACCACAGACCTACCACATACGAATACATGCTAAGAACTGTAAAGATTCTTGACCAAAATCCCCTAACTACTGGGCAATCCCACCACACATGCCGGTACGACCCCGGAGAGAGGCACCCCCGGAAGCAGTTCCCCTGGAAAAGGGTTTCATTCTCTCTGGGACCATATACCATCTTGCCATTAGTTTTACGTTAGCCTCGATTAAAGCCGAGCAACCAAATGAAGCATTCCACATCCTCCGCCATTTTTCTTGATCCATCTCCCTACCCAGTTCATGGTGCCAATTTTTGGTATAGGATGGGCATGTATCCGCACCCCTTGAGGCCAAGTTATGATATATCTCTGAGATTGCTCCTCTGCCTCTGGGATCCCTACAGCAGCACGTCTCAAAAAAAGTTTGTTTTTCAAACTCCTGCCAATTCCCCAGCGTGGATCTCACAAAATGGCAAACTTGAGAAAACGGAAAAGCTTGTTAGATGGCAGGTGAAATTTATCCCTCATCTGTTGGAATGTACTGACCTCTGAAGATTGCAGACAATCTGAAACTCGCCGTATGCCCGCCTCCTTCCATGTATTAGATCTACCAGGGTCCTCTGCCCCTGGATGGAAACATTGGATTGTTCCACAAAGAAAGGAGAGGAAGGTACGGGGACACCAGTCCACCCGAGTATTTAACATCATCCCACACTTGGAGCGAATGTCTAACAATAGGGTTCCGTAATAACCGTCTAAATTTAGGCGTAATCCACAAAAGGTTATTCACTGTAATTGGCGCGCATACATCTGATTCAATCTGCACCCAGCTGAAGAGGAATGGAAGGCAAGTAGTTGTGCAATCTGAGCTGCTTGGTAATACTTTGCAAAATTTGGCACCCCCAGCCCGCCCTCCTTCCTAGATCTAAGCATGACCCCCTTGGGGACCCTAGGCCTCCTACCACCCCAGACAAAGGACATGACCTTGCTTTGTAATGTTTTTAGCTTTTGTGGGGGGACTCTAGTTGGGAGGACGAAAATTTAGGCAACAACGTCAATTTAACTGCTGCAATCCTCCCCAGCCATGACACATTGTAGTGTTTCCATTGCTCTAGTTTCTGAAAGAGGGGTGTGTAATTTGCTGAAGCCAGGGAGTCATACGAGCCAGTTAAATATATCCCAAGGTATTTGATGTTTTTTTCCTCCCAACTAAAATCAAATGATGTCTTAATTAGAGTCTAGGACTCCCTAGGGTATCGTGATATTCAGCGCTTTGGATTTTGCTGTGTCCATCTGAAGCCCAGATACAGTCACAAACTTACCCATAATTTGGAGTAGATTAGGGAGTGAGAGCATTGGGTTTGTAATGAATAAAAGGACATTATCCACAAACAGACACAATTTGTGGTGCTTACCCACTACTTCCAGACCCGATCTGTTCTCCGATTTTCTAATCAATTGGGCCAGAGGTTCCACAACCAGGGCGAACAAGAGGGGGGTGAGCGCACATCCCTGCCTTGTCCCTCTAGAAAGTTTAAAGGGTTCAGACACTATACTTTACATACGCTAAAGGGGATGAGTAGAGAGTCTTTAAGACATTAATAAATACTGGTCCAAACCCCCATCTCTCCAAAAGTAAAAACAGATACTCCCAGGGGACCGAATCAAATGCTTTCTTAATGTCTAGGGACAACAGCATAGCTGGAATCTGTCGCTCTCTTGCTATATGGGACAACTGTACAATCTTTCTAATATTGTCCCCTGCCTGTCGTCCCGGTATAAAGCCCACCTGGTCATTATTCATCAGTTTTGGTAAGAATGCAGAGAGCCTGTTCGCTAGCACCTTAGCTAGGATTTTGACGTCCAGATTAATTAGGGAAATGGGTCTAAAGTTAGACCAAAGAGAGTGGTCTGTATCTGGCTTTGGGATCATACTGATAGAAGCCCTGAGTGACTCCTGTAAAAGTACCCCCATTTCTGATATTATTAAACCTTGCAGTCAGCTTAGAAGTTAACACTTCACTAAAATTTTCATAATAACAGGCTGAGAAGCCATCTGTGCCCGGTCTTTTATTAAGTTTCAAATTCTTCACTATCTGTTGAACTTCCCTTTGCTGAATTTCATCATCTAAAATATCTTTTAGATTTTCGGGGAAGGCTGGGTAGGTCGATTTCCCTAAAAAATCTCTCCAATGTCTCCAAGCTTGGTGGTGAAGGATTAGAGTACAACTTCTGCAACTGTTTGAACAATTTTACTACCTTAGTTGGAATACTTGTTCCATGAAGAACATACGTTCTATGAAGTTTGGCCCGCAATTCTGGAGTCATACCCCGCTTAGCTGCCTCTGAAACCTGAAGATATTCTTTTTCTAGCCTGTCAATATACGCATTCCTATCTCTTTTCTTCCTAGCTGCCACCTGAATCAGCTTCCCTCTAATCGTAGCTTTATGAGCCTCCCAACATAATGTTGCCGATACCTCAGGGGTTTCATTCACTGCAAAGTAATCAAGCAACGCTTCCTTAAGAGTCATAACAAATGCGTCATCTGATAACAGGGACTCATTAAGAGACCAGGAATATTCTGATGGTCTGCTGATCAGGGAGCCCAGTTTTAGCAGCAAGCCATCATGATCAGACCACGAGATGGAAATCATTTTAGCTGATCTCATAAGCACTAAAGATCTCTGCGGTAAGAAGATATGATCAATTCTCGTATAAACTTCATATGGATGGGAGTAATGTGTAAAATTTGGCGTTCCCGGGTGTGCCTCTCCCCAGCAGTCCGCCAGCCAACATCTATCCAACAACTTTCAAAAAGATCTAGCACTTGTCGTCATATAGGGTGTTACTAGAGAACCAGACCGGAACTGCCTGTCTATATGGGGTTTTAAAACCATATTCGAATCCCCACAGATTATGGTCGTGCCTTGTGCTACTGCTGCCCCTTCATCAAAATACTTAGAAAGAAAATTAACCTGGTTGACATTTGGAGCATAATAACCAGCTACTGTTACGTCCACATCCTGCAGGGAACCAACTAAATTCAGAAATCTCCCTTCTGTATCCCCAAGAATTTTATTGTGGTTGCTGGACCTTCAGTCTTATCATGTGTGACAGAAACCCAAACTCTTGGAACACCCTGGGAATGGTTTTCTTAATCAGCTCACAAACACTGGTACTTGCCATCTTGATGCACAGAAAGTCATCGAGGTAATTCATGACACTGGCAACGCCCACCGGCTCCTTCACCACTCATTCGATGAATGAGCTGAAGACTTTGAAATAGGAACATGATATCGAACAGCCTTTAAGGCAGGCACCGGTCCACGTAATATACTCCTTCGAAAAAAGAATGCCAACTAATGGGTACTTCCAGGATACAACGGTAAGAGCCTGAAAGATGACTCGATGTCTGTTTTCACCAGAGCGAAGTCAAAGGAAGTATATATAACTGAAGCCAGTGCCTTATCAATACCATAAATCACTGAGCCCCCCTTTGGAAAAGACAAGTGATGAATCAACTGGAGTTTTCTCCGGTTCCTTCTTTGGTACTATCCCTTATGGAGACACCATTAATCTCTCCAAAAGAGGCCCCGGGAATGGGCCTGACATGTTATCCTGAGCCACCTCATTACCCAACTTATTTTAAAGTGGACCATCACCCTCCCGTGATCGGCCCGGGAATCTATAAGATTCCCGGGCCGATCACCTCCCTCCCCGCGGGACATCCGAGATCGGGATGCCCCGCGGGGTGAAACCCCCCCAAACACCCCAAATCCCCTTACCTTGTCTTCGCGCCCCTCTAGACGTGCGCGCGCCCGCGCCAGCCGTCTGTGAATGGGCGGCGCGGGCGCGCATCAAGAGTGATGCGCGGAAGGCGGCGGCGGAGGAGCCGCTTGTCCGCGGCTGTCAAAACGCTTGTCCGACGGCGCTGGGAGCGGGGAGAGGTGAGTTTTTTGGGTGATCGGGGGGTTTCACACAGCGGGGCACCCTGATCGGGGGTGCCCCACCGAAGTGGACCAAGACCCAGGATAGTCAAAATCCTGGGTGTTGGTCCACTTTAAGTTCTTCAAGGAACTCAACTCTGGATGTACCAGGCAGGGAATCGTGAAACCTACCTCAAAGCCTTCTATCAACAAGTTGCAGCTTGTCGATCCAGATACTTACTTAACCAGCGATGATTGTTTATTCTCTCACCAGCGTTGTCCCTTTTGGCAGCCCCCTCCTGACTTCTTCTGGCAAATCCCTTTCCCTTCTTAAAACACCGTCCGACTGGATGACCCCCTCCGCATCCTGAACAAGTGTCCTTGTGTCGGACATTTCGAATTTACAGTCATTAACCCCCAGCACAAACCTCTTTTTACTGATAAGGGTTCCACTCTCACGCTAGTGTAACCCCCCCTTTGGAGTTCATCAACCTGAGCTAAATGCCAATGTCCCTATGGTTCCATCCCATTTCTGAGTAAACTGCCCTTAGCTGCCGAACCCCATACTCCTGATTGGCTTCCCATATGGTGTTTAGATAAGAGAACGGTGCAGAGCAATTTCCCGGGTTCTTCTCCCCTACCACACTTCAAAATGGAGAAGGCCTGTAACCAATTCCCAAAGGTCCGGGGTACCAACCTGAAAAGCCTCCTATCCTCATCCTCCTCTTTCGTATGTTCCTTAACTTTCTCCCACTTCTCAACCCCCAAAACACTCCCAGGGCTGGGGCAGAGGCAGTGGGGTGGACAGAGACTCGGCCCGGCGGGGGGGGGGGAGGGGGGAGACTGCACACAAACTCCTTACCCAGTACTCACAGCGCCACTCGGACACCCCCCAGAAATCTCTTAGAACTCTCCGTGGCGCTGGACTGGCATCTGCTAGACAGCTAGTCTAGCACTGAAGGAATCGAAGGTCAAAGAAGAGGAGGCAGGGGACCCCAGTCAGTCATGGAGCGCCTCTCCTTAAGGGGTGGCACCGCTTTAGAGCAGCAAAATGAACACAGGAATCTTCTGGCATAATATTGCTGTAACAGAAATTCTTATATAGGCCTAATAGTGCTACCATTGGTTCCTCAGCTGTCAGCTGACTATGTGCACCTGTGGAAATGTATGTGTTTGTTTGCAGAATGTAGTTGTACAATGGATCGAGCCTGCGCATACGCAGTCATGATGACATCCTGCCTGTGGTGACTCTACTGTGTGCAGACGACTGCGCTCGAAATGTGCTCCATTGTTGGAGCACAGAAGTGTGCCCAGTCGGGTAGAAAAGTTGGAAGTTGTTGGTGACGGCGTACATGACCAACCTGGCCGGGATCAAGCGGTAAGATCACCTTGGGACATCCGCGGCAGGAACCCCCCCTTCTCATAGGCCCGTCACCAGGCAGGAAATAGATGGAAACATCAGGAAAATAACGTCTGTATAGAGGGTAAGCAAGGGGGTGGTTGTTCATTCTTGATTTTGAGTATTTACTGGCAATGGGCAAATACTGATTAGATTTATATATTATCAAAAGATAGATTCCCCAGAGGCCTCTGCTGCACATTGTTAGCGACTTCAGATATACTACAAGTGAGTGCAATGATCATATATGTATATCAATGGATGATAAGTAATACTTAAACCGGACCTTCAGCATGATTTAATGAAAAGCTCAAATCCTTAAAAAACTATTCCCCAGCATCTAAAATTAATATAATAACTGGCATCACTTGATACTTTTTTTTTCAAATTGCTCCCTGTGAGAATGCTTTTTAATAAATATATGAGAATAAAATGAAATAATTATATATAGATATTTGTTGTTCATATAATTAGAGCGAGGTATATGACCTGTGAGGGGAATTAGGGGCAACTGGAAGCTCCTGTTGGGTTATTTTCTTTAAAGCAGACCTTCACCCTGAATAAGAGCCTATCTTATATGTTTCCCCCTGTACATACAGATTGCTCACATTAATCTGGACCTTCACCCTGAATAAGAGCCTATCTTATATGTTTCCCCCTGTACATACAGATTGCTCACATTAATCTGGACCTTCACCCTGAATAAGAGCCTATCTTATATGTTTCCCCCTGTACATACAGATTGCTCACATTAATCTGGACCTTCACCCTGAATAAGAGCCTTTCTTATATGTTTGCCCCATCCTGTACATACAGATTGCCCACATTAATCCGGTTCTTCACCCTGAGTAAGAGCCTATCTTATATGTTTCCCCCACCCTGTACATACAGATTGCTCACATTAATCCGGACCTTCACCCTGAATAAAAGCCTTTCTTATATGTTTCCCTACCCTGTACATACAGATTGCCCACATTAATCCGGACCTTCACCCTGGATAAGAGCCTATCTTATATGTTTCCCCCACCCTGTACATACAGATTGCTCGCATTAAAAATCATCCTACCTGCATCTACTACATTTTTTTAACCTTTTAACATGCAAGATTGCGGCCCGTGGAGTCTCAGGCAGCCTTCAGACAGGAAGTGTCTTCTGAATATGCCGCTCTGCATTCTGGGATAGCTGTCTTTTTCCTGACCCCAGCTCTGCTCTTTCTGTGCAAAGCACAGCTGTAACCCCTCCCCCTGCACTTTTCACCCCTCTCCTCAGTATGTGATGATTCTGATGCAAGATGGCGGCGCCCGTATCTTAGAGTCCTGCACAGAATGGAAGCGCAGTGGGGGAAAGAATAATAAGTAAGAGACTAAAAACATAAAATATATTAATTCTAGATGCTGGGGAATCGTTTTTTAAGAGTTTGGGCTTTTCATTAAATGTTGCTGAAGGTCCGGTTTAAAGTGGACCAACACCCAGGATTTTGACTATCCTGGTTATTGGTCCACTTCCCGAAACCCCCCCAAACACCCCGAAAACTCACCTCTCCATGCTCCCACATGACTGCGCTGTCCAATGCCCGCCGACGGACAAGTGACGTCCGTCGACGGACAAGGGATAGCGCCCGCCGCCGCCTCCCGCGCGTCACTTTTGATGTGTGCGCGCCCGCGCCGGCCATTCAGAGACGGCCGGCGGGCGCGCGTACGTCTAGAGGAGCGCGAGTGAGGCGGCGGCGGCGGAAGCAGCGGCTGGAGAGGTAAGGTTTTTCGGGGGTTTTGGGGCGGTTACACCCCACGGGACATCCCAATCTCGGATGTCCCGCGGTGTGTGAGGTGATCGGCTCTTATAGATTCCCGGGCCGATCACCCCTGGGTGTTGGCCCACTTTAAGTTTGATTCCAGGCCCTATACCAGCTAACAAGTTATTGATCGAAAGGTGGAGACACTAGAGTGTGGGGTGTAAAGGGCAGTGAACTAGAGTTTCCCAGAGCACAGACCCATTTTCTTGGGTACAATGAATAGTATACGCAGAAATATACAGTAAATCACATAGAGGTCAGTAGAACATCAGCGATTGTTTATAGGTAATACTGGATTCAGCCACAAATACATTTTGTTACTAAGATAGTAGTGCCCACTAGATGTCAGTAGAGCATCAGTGATAGTTTATAGGTAATACTGGATTCAGCCACAGGAGGGCACAGCAGACCTACAAGCTTTCAATAAAAAAAATGTTTTGCATAAAAAAGGGATGAACGGGACAACAACAAAAAGGTTCTGAGAGTGGGATACAAATATAAAAAGTAGTTTGTATAGAAAGTTGTGCCTGATTTCCTCTCTAATAATGCAAACTGAGTGATTAGAACATCTGCCTTGTAACAGAGGTAGTTGAAAAATCAACAGTCACTGAATTTAAACATGCCTGGGATAAGCCTCCATCTATCCTAAGATAAAGAGAACATACAGTATACACATAAGATACAGAGAACATACAGTATATACATAAGATAAAGAGAACATACAGTATACACATAAGATACAGAGAACATACAGTATACACATAAGATAAAGAGAACATACAGTATATACATAAGATACAGAGAACATACAGTATACACATAAGATAAAGAGAACACACAGTATACACATAAGATACAGAGAACATACAGTATATACATAAGATAAAGAGAACATACAGTATACACATAAGATACAGAGAACATACAGTATACACATAAGATAAAGAGAACATACAGTATGCACATAAGATACAGAGAACATACAGTATACACATAAGATAAAGAGAACATACAGTATACACAAGATACAGAGAACATACAGTATATACATAAGATAAAGAGAACATACAGTATATACATAAGATACAGAGAACATACAGTATACACATAAGATAAAGAGAACATACAGTATACACATAAGATACAGAGAACATACAGTATATACATAAGATAAAGAGAACATACAGTATACACATAAGATACAGAGAACATACAGTATACACATAAGATAAAGAGAACATACAGTATGCACATAAGATACAGAGAACATACAGTATATACATAAGATACAGAGAACATATAGTATATACATAAGACACAGAGAACATACAGTATACACATAAGATACAGAGAACATACAGTATATACATAAGATAAAGAGAACATACAGTATACACATAAGATACAGAGAACATACAGTATATACATAAGATACAGAGAACATATAGTATATACATAAGATACAGAGAACATACAGTATACACATAAGATACAGAGAACATACAGTATATACATAAGATAAAGAGAACATACAGTATACACATAAGATAAAGAGAACATACAGTATATACATAAAATACAGAGAACATACAGTATACACATAAGATAAAGAGAACATACAGTATACACAAGATACAGAGAACATACAGTATATACATAAGATAGAGAACATACAGTATACACATAAGATACAGATAACATACAGTATACACATAAGATACAGAGAACATACAGTATACACATAAGATAAAGAGAACATACAGTATATACATAAGATAAAGAGAACATACAGTATACACATAAGATACAGAGAACATACAGTATACACATAAGATAAAGAGAACATACAGTATATACATAAGATAAAGAGAACATACAGTATACACATAAGATACAGAGAACATACAGTATACACATAAGATAAAGAGAACATACAGTATATACATAAGATAAAGAGAACATACAGTATACACATAAGATACAGGGAACATACAGTATATACATAAGATACAGAGAACATACAGTATACACATAAGATACAGAGAACATACAGTATACACATAAGATAAAGAGAACATACAGTGTGTGTGTGTGTGTGTGTGTGTGTGTGTGTGTGTGTGTGTGTATATATATATATATATATATATATATATATATATATATATATATAGTGGAGATTAGCTCTGGTAGGCGACCGGGTGTCAGCAGTATAGAGGCGGAGGCAAACAGTTCAAAGTAAAGTCTGTGTTTATTTCACACAAAAATCCACAAAAGCATATGTCCATACAGGTTACATCACCTTTTCAGGAAACCGCAGCATAAATGATACAGTCAGGCAAACAGCTTTTAGTCCTTGAGCAAAGGTCCTGTTTACAGTCAAATAGGCCTCAGGTCCGCATGAACAGCCTCCACAGGAGATTTCAGCCAGGCTCACAGAGTCTCACTCCCATGTGAGCTCCAGACAAAGGACAGGCCACAGCTGATTCCCCAGGCTATTTAAACAGCCCGCAAAACCCGGACCTGGGTAGTGGGATGTCCCACCCTGCTCTACTCCATCCCAGTAAAGCCGTCCCAGGTTAGCCTTTCGGCTATTCTAAAGCAACAGCAGCAAACTGCCACCAGCAGCTGATGCTGGAAATCAGACTACACGACTTTACTGCACCAATGCCAGGTACATTGGTGCTACATACCTGCCGTCAATAATGGCCCCTTGCACCTTACCACATACCCCCCCCCCTTTGTTCAACCCTGAGGGGGTGGACACATGCCAAAC
The DNA here is from genome assembly GCA_027917425.1 of Gastrophryne carolinensis. Classification (NCBI taxonomy): domain Eukaryota; kingdom Metazoa; phylum Chordata; class Amphibia; order Anura; family Microhylidae; genus Gastrophryne; species Gastrophryne carolinensis. The sequence goes on from CM051234.1 coordinate 31,351,895, forward strand.
AATGTGCTCGGGACAGGGCATCCGCGTTACCCAATAATCGTCCCGCTCTGTGCTCTACTGTAAACTTGAAGTTTTGTAATGACAAGAACCATCGGGTGACCCTGGCATTTCAGTCCTTAGCCTGGCACATCCACTTGAGGGGAGAGTGGTCCGTAATCAGACGGAACCTTCTCCCCAGCAAGTAGTAGCGAAGAGACTCCAGGGCCCATTTAATGGCCAAACACTCCCTCTCCACTATACTATACCGGGTCTCCGCGGGTGTTAATTTGCGACTCATGTAGACAACGGGGTGCTCCTCCCCGTTGACTTCCTGAGACAGTACAGCACAGAGACCTACCTCGGAGGCTTCGGTCTGCACTATGAACTCCCTCTTAAAGTCGGGTGTCACCAACACCGGAGACCCACACAGGGCAGACTTCAAAGCGGAGACCGCTTTTTCGGCCTGTTCATTCCACTTCACCATGACAGACTTGCGTCCCTTTAACAGGTCTGTCAATGGTGCCGCTAGGGTGGCAAAATTGGGAATGAACCACATATAATATCCCACCAACCCCAGAAATGACTTTACTTGGCGGGTGGTGTTAGGACGTGGCCAGTTACGGATGGCTTCTAGTTTGTTGACCTGGGGCTTGACCACTCCTCGCCCAATCACATAGCCCAGGTATTTTGTCTCTTCTAGGCCTAAAGCACATTTTTTCGGGTTTGCCGTCAACCCAGCCTTCCTGAGGGAATCCACTACGGCCTGGACTTTGGGTAGGTGACTTTCCCAATCCGTGCTATGGATAATTATATCATCCAGATATGCTGAAGCATACCGACGATGTGGCCTGAGGACAATATCCATTAACCTTTGGAACGTAGCGGGAGCGCCGTGTAACCCAAAGGGTAATACCTTGTATTGGAACAGTCCCTCTGGTGTAATAAAGGCTGTTTTCTCCTTGGCAGCCTCAGTCAAGGGCACCTGCCAGTACCCTTTTGTGAGGTCCAAAACCGAAAAGTACCTGGCTTGGCCTAGCTTCTCAATGAGTTCATCTACCCGGGGCATAGGGTAGGCATCAAACTTGGAAACTTCATTAAGTTTGCGGAAATCGTTACAGAACCGCAACGTACCATCGGGCTTGGGAATCAAGACTATGGCGCTGGCCCACTCACTCTTTGATTCTTCAATCACGTCTAACCGGAGCATTTGCTGCACTTCCTCCGTGATAGCTTGTCGCCGGGACTCAGGTACCCGGTAAGGCCTCAACCGGACCTTGACCTGAGGTTCCGTGACAACATCATGTTGGATGACCGAAGTGCGCCCAGGGAGTTCTGAAAACACGTCCGCGTCTCTGCTAATAAACTCCCTGGCTTCCTGAGTCTGTTTAGAGGAGAGGTTGTCGCCCATTTTCACCTCGACTACTGCTTCTCTAATAACAGACCGAGGAATGGGAAGCTCCACCCCCACCATACCTGGTCGGGGACTGTCACCCCCAGGGGTCTCCCTGTCTTTCCACAGTTTCAGCAGGTTTACATGGTACACCTGCTCTGGCTTCCTCCGCCCAGGCTGATGTACCTTGTAAGTCACTTCCCCAACTTTTTCAATGACCTCATAGGGACCCTGCCACCTAGCTAGAAATTTACTGTCCACCGTGGGTACCAGAACCACAACTCTGTCACCTGGGTTAAAGTTCCGTACCCTGGCTTGCCGATTATAAATCCTGCTTTGGGCCCGCTGCGCTGCCTCCATGTGTTCTCTGACAAGCGGCAAGACGGTCTCTATCCGTTCCTGTAGGTGAGTAACGTACTCTACCACACTTTTGTGGGGTGTGGGTTGCTGTTCCCAGGCCTCCTTGGCTATATCCAACAGGCCCCGTGGATGTCGACCGTATAAGAGTTCGAAGGGCGAGAACCCCGTAGAGGCCTGGGGCACCTCTCGCACTGCGAACATCAGATAGCGCAGCAGCAAGTCCCAATTCTTCCCATCCTTGGCGACCACCCTTTTTAACATGGTCTTTAAGGTTTGATTAAACCGTTCTACTAGGCCGTCTGTTTGCGGGTGGTAAACGGATGTCCACAACTGTTTCACCTGCAGCAGTTTACAGAGCTCTTTCATTACTTTCGACATAAACGGGGTACCTTGATCGGTCAGGACCTCTTTAGGCAGACCTACTCTGGAAAACATTTCCATAAGCTCCTTCGCAATGAGCTTGGCAGAGGTGTGACCCAGGGGCACTGCCTCAGGGTACCGCGTGGCATAATCCAAGATCACCAGAATATGTTGGTGCCCTCTAGCGGACTTTGGCACTGGACCCACTAGATCCATGGCAATCCGCTCAAAGGGTACCTCAATAACTGGGAGAGGAACTAAGGGACCACGGTAATGAGGCTGAGGGCTGGTCATCTGACATGTTGGGCAGGACTCACAATATCTCTCCACCTCCTTGTACATACTGGGCCAGTAGAATCGTTGTAAAACGCGGTCCAGAGTTTTCTGCTGGCCTAGGTGTCCACCCAGAACATGTTGGTGGGCCAAATCCAACACCAACTTGCGATATGGATTGGGTACCACCAATTGTTCCACCACCTCTTCACGTACCTTGTTTACTCGGTACAACATTTCCTGGTGAACCACAAAGCGAGGAAACTGTAACTCCGCCCCTGGCTGTTGTGGTTCACCTTCCACCTCAAGAACATTCTCCAAGGCCCGAGACAGTGTCGGGTCCTGGTGTTGAGCGGTACCAAAGTTAATTGTGGAGACATGGAGATCTGCCAACTCTGGACCTGTTGCCAACTCTTCCACATCTCCAACCATAACATTTAGTGGGGTTGACTCCCCCTCTTCCATTTTAGGGGCGGGCACCTCTTCCACGGTGCCTCCTGATTCCGGTTCCCAGGGCACCGGGGTCTCCCATGAGTAGGGCCAGTCTACAGGGGACACACCCGCCTCGCGGGTTTCCAGAACTGCCAACTTGGCCCACAGTGACCTGAACCCTGGAAAGTCTCTCCCAATAATCAGTTCATACGGGAGTTTAGCGGCGACAGCGACTTCATGTTTCCAGCTGCCGGAGACGGTGGTGAGAGACACTTGTGCTGTGGCATAGTCTCTCAAGTCCCCATGAATGCACAAAACCCCGGTTTTCCGCCCAGTGTACTCATCGGGCAGTACTAAGGCGGGTCTTGCCAGGGTAACCATACTCCCCGAGTCCAAAAGGGCCACAGCCAGGGTGTCTCCCACTTTCACCTGACAGAGGTGACTTTGCCCCACGAGCTCAGGGACACCGGCAGCACACAGCCTCCTGGCATACATGGAAGGGCGGTAACCAAAGTTCACGTCCATGGGCTCCCCCTGGTGGGGACAATTGGCTCTGATATGTCCCGGCTCCTTACATCCCCAACACAACACTTGGGCAGGGACTTTGGGGGGTAGGTCCTGAGGGGGTTTAGGGGACGCCACTCGCCTGAGCTGGGGCGGGGACCTCCGGGGTTTCCCCGAATCCCTCCTCATGGAGCCGCCTTGCAAGTTCCTGGTGGCCTCATATCGCTCCACTAGGTCCACCATCCCTAGTGCGTTGTCAGGGGATACCTGGCCAACCCAGTGCTGAAGAGGGTGCGGTAAAGCCCTCCAGAAAATGTCCGCCAGCAAGCGGTCCAACATGGCAGTGGGGCTTAACAACTCCGCCTGCAGCCATTTTTGCAGCAGGTGCAGCAGTTTATAGTACTGGGGCCGGGCGGGCTCTGCCGACTGGTAGCTCCACTGATGCACCCGCTGAGCGCGAACCCACACATTCACCCCCAGTCTGGCCAGTATCTCACCCTTCAAAGTCGGGTAGTCAGCGGCTTGGTCCTCTGGGAGATCAAACAACACCTGCTGGGGTCCAGACGCCAGAAATGGAGCGATGACATCAGCCCACTGGTCATGCGGCAACTTCTCCCTTGCAGCCACCTTTTCAAACACCGCCAGGTAAGTCTCAACGTCATCTGAAGGGGTAATTTTTGTGAGCGCCAAGCGGACAGCTTTCCGGGCATCAGGAATACTTTTGGGCGCACCTGCAGCTTGCTGCGCCATCATATGTTGCAAAAACAGCTGGTTGGTCTCCTGCTGCTGCTTGTTGGCCTCCTGCTGCTGCAGATTCGCCTCCAAGAGCGCTTTCACGACCGCCTCCATTTTGTCTGCAGTCCCAGGTAGCAGCCTGGCAGGTTTAATATAGGACATGCACAAAACAAAAACGTTTTCGTCGGTTGCTCCTAGCAACGGCCTCACTGCTGTGCCCGCATCCGACACCAAATGTGGAGATTAGCTCTGGTAGGCGACCGTGTGTCAGCAGTATAGAGGCGGAGGCAAACAGTTCAAAGTAAAGTCTGTGTTTATTTCACACAAAAATCCACAAAAGCATATGTCCATACAGGTTACATCACCTTTTCAGGAAACCGCAGCATAAATGATACAGTCAGGCAAACAGCTTTTAGTCCTTGAGCAAAGGTCCTGTTTACAGTCAAATAGGCCTCAGGTCCGCATGAACAGCCTCCACAGGAGATTTCAGCCAGGCTCACAGAGTCTCACTCCCATGTGAGCTCTAGACAAAGGACAGGCCACAGCTGATTCCCCAGGCTATTTAAACAGCCCGCAAAACCCGGACCTGGGTAGTGGGATGGAGTCCCACCCTGCTCTACTCCATCCCAGTAAAGCCGTCCCAGGTTAGCCTTTCGGCTATTCTAAAGCAACAGCAGCAAACTGCCACCAGCAGCTGATGCTGGAAATCAGACTACACGGCTTTACTGCACCAATGCCAGGTACATTGGTGCTACATACCTGCCGTCAATAATGGCCCCTTGCACCTTACCACAATATATATATATAGAGAGATTGGCTGATCCCTCTGGTCTGTATAACTCCCCCCCCCCCCTCCGTTGCCATAAAACTCCCCTGCATACACACAGGGTCGGCTGGAACGACTTTCTCCCCTCATAAAACTCCGCAGCATAAACAAGTGAGGGTTATCGGAATCACTCCAGCATAGAAGCAGAGACAAGGTCCATATCCTTCCCCCCTTCCATGGAATGTTCTTCTCATCCATCCTCCCTTTGGAATCCCAGGACAGATGGGGGATATCATTTGGAACTTTCAGGAACCCAAAGATGGAGAATTCCAGATGCACTAATCAGACAGTGGGTGACTCCAATCGCTCTGCCCATAGGAGGGGTCAGAATCGGACCCCTGGTTAGAGTGAATAAGGTGAGCTTCAGAAAAGGCAGAGGGACACTCTGACCATCAAGAGTGACACACGCTCCCTTTTAACATCTAAGCAGAAGACCAGAAAGCGTGTGTGGACTGAGAGACAATTTATTTGATCAAACTGCAGCCCAGACATACACCTAAGTATTTTGCCATTTTTCTTACTATTTATCTTATTTACTGTGCTTTATAGTTAATTCTGTTTTTATCACATTGCATCGTTTTTCTTGTTGTTTTTGTGTTTTTTTTGTTTGTTTAAATAAATTCTAAAAATACAGCAGAGGGTCGCTGATGCTCTGAATTGAGGATCTAAAAAGCTCACGCTAGTTCTGAAGAGCCTGGCTATATTACATGCCAGGGCGCTCAATCGCCCCCCACCTGGAAGTGGTTGTGGGTCAATCGATTTGTTCGATCTGATTGTGTTGTGTTTGGCTTATATAGAAGTGAACACTGTTTGTGTTCTGGTGGCAGCAGTTTATATCCGCGCGTGTTGCCAATTGAACAATTGCAGTGACACACGTGGAGTACGATTGGCCAGTTTGATCGGATGAATGATCAAGAGATCTGATCAACCCCTGCAATCGTCACATGGCACCGCCGGGTAAAGTAAACCACGGGTAGAACTTAAACAGAACCAACAGCCTGGCACAGTTGGAAAAGAAAGGTAGCGGCCATTTTGGAGCTTCCTCTCTCGGCATCTCAGACATGCCGCTGCCTGGATTCAACTGATATAACTGACAAAGCACAGTAACAGGAAGCCCAGCAGCACTTCCTGTTTGCAGGTGGCCTGCAAATGCATGAGCCGCCATTTTGTTTCTAAAATTTACTACAGCAGGAGTTAGAAAAAGGTAAAGGAATGTTTATGTGCAGCGATCTAAATTACCCTGGGGAGGGGGCATACTGACTGGTTTAAGTCTTGCTCTTGATCTATCCCTGAAATGTTATCTCCTCAGCCTTGGAGGACATTCAGGTTCTGTGGGGATATCATGGGCTGGTGGAGACAGTAAAATCCCCGGGTTAAGTTTGGCCTCAGCTTTCCACTATCTGCAGACCTAATATTATGCTTCATATCCTTCCCATTGTGTTTATGGGAGTGAGCCTGACTCTGCAGCAAAAAGGAGGCGAGCCCAGCACAGATGTGGAGTAGTAAATGTGGAATATTTTCAATGTGTGAGTGTACCGATACCATACCCCCAAACCGTCTCAATTTTTCCGGGGCGATTTCGGGCATGTTGGTCCTGGCGTCCCGTGGCTTTTGCACTTGCCCTGTGCCATCACCGCTCCCGACCGTCTGTTACTGGCCGGAAGGTTGCCACAGCCTCTCAGATGCCCACCTCCGCCTGTGGCGGCTGGCTTCTGGGAGGCTGGCTGTTTTCTTTTAAGCTCATTGGTGGTTCAGTGGGTGGGCAAGACTACAGGAAGGAACCTGTCCGCGCCACTGCATCGTCGGTGGGCGGGACTCCTGTACAGCGTCGCTGGAGATTGTGCAGGAGGGGGAAATCACCTTGTAGCGATAACCCTTATCGCCTGAGGGCTCCACCGCCCGAGACGTCCTTTTCCCAATCGTAAGAGGTGCTGCAGGAATTCCAGAGTCGTCCGTGAGGAAACAGGAACAGCCCTTACAAGGGCTAGTGAATTGTAATATAGCGTTTCCCCCAATAAGAGACAGAACTCAGTATTGAGGGTGAAGATGAAGTAGACTTTATTAGTGCCACTCTAGGCCTTATATACACAAGTCTCCATTGCATGACACACACACCGACCAATAGCAGCAGGGCACACAATCCCTCAACTCTGCCGGTGACGCAATCAGCAATACAATAGAGACGTCTGTAATACACTCAATCAGAACAATGCCATTGTCTGTGACGTAATCAATCAATACACTGGCAGTCTGTGTAAAGTCTGTGTGTCTGTGTCTGTGTAAAGTCCAAAGGGCATAGAGTCTGTCACACACCTGCATTGTGGTGAGTCTGTGTGTGTGTCTGTGTCAGAGATACCCCTCACTGGCTGGAATGGAAGATACCCCTCACTGGCTGGAATGGAGGATGCCCCTCACTGGCTGTAATGGAGGGATGCCCCTCACTGGCTGGAATGGAGGGATGCCCCTCACTGGCTGGAGTGGAGGATACCCCTCACTGGCTGGAATGGAGGGATGCCCCTCACTGGCTGGAATGGAGGAATGCCCCTCACTGGCTGGAATGGAGGAATGCCCCTCACTGGCTGGAATGGAGGGATGCCCCTCACTGGCTGGAATGGAAGATACCCCTCACTGGCTGGAATGGAGGATACCCTCACTGACTGTAATGGAGGGATGCCCCTCACTGGCTGGAATGGAGGGATGCCCCTCACTGGCTGGAATGGAGGATACCCCTCACTGGCTGGAATGGAGGGATGCCCCTCACTGGCTAGAATGGAGGGATGCCCCTCACTGGCTGGAATGGAGGAATGCCCCTCACTGGCTGGAATGGAGGAATGCCCCTCACTGGCTTGAATGGAGGGATGCCCCTCACTGGCTGGAATGGAGGGATGCCCCTCACTGGCTGGAATGGAGGAATGCCCCTCACTGGCTGGAATGGAGGATACCCCTCACTGGCTGGAATGGAGGGATGCCCCTCACTGGCTAGAATGGAGGGATGCCCCTCACTGGCTAGAATGGAGGGATGCCCCTCACTGGAGGGATGCCCCTCACTGGCTGGAATGGAGGGATGCCCCTCACTGGCTGGAATGCCCCTCACTGGCTGGAATGGAGGGATGCCCCTCACTGGCTGGAATGCCCCTCACTGGCTGGAATGGAGGGATGCCCCTCACTGGCTGGAATGCCCCTCACTGGCTGGAATGGAGGAATGCCCCTCACTGGCTGGAATGGAGGAATGCCCCTCACTGGCTTGAATGGAGGGATGCCCCTCACTGGCTGGAATGGAGGGATGCCCCTCACTGGCTGGAATGGAGGAATGCCCCTCACTGGCTTGAATGGAGGGATGCCCCTCACTGGCTGGAATGGAGGGATGCCCCTCACTGGCTAGAATGGAGGGATGCCCCTCTCACTACAGACCCTGGCTGGAATGTGCTTGAGGAGGCCTTGTCTGTATTGTTATTATTATTTATTTAATTCTTAGGTGGTGATAAACTTTAAGGGCGTGGCTGGGGGCACGGTCGGGGGTGTGGCCGGGGCGTGGTTTAAATGTTGAAAAATGTCTTCTCGCGTCCCTCTTTACGGCTTTCAAAAGCTGGGAGGTAGGCCGATAGCTTAGTGATACTACTGTGTCTGCTGTGCTGAGCTCTGCAGTGCCACAATGCCCTGACCCATGGGGCGTACATACCATATATGAAGTGAACGCACATGCCCCCGGGGAACATGGTGCAAGCTACCTGCACCACCTCTAGCGAATGTGTGCCCGCGTACATACTTACCTGTCCATCCAAGCCGCCTCCTTGCTTCCCTGCTCGTGCCTCCGTGCACAAGTCATGTGCCTCCCTTGCCACAGCCACCACCTCTCTTCCCTTCCTGTGCCTGCCGCTGCTTCCCTCACCGTCCTTCACGTACTGGCATCTTCCTCGAGAGCGGTGGGCACGCTGTGCGAGTGCCTCTTGCTAGGACCTGGTGTGTGTTCACAGAGGGAGGGGGGTTGGCTGCCTACTGTGCTGCTGCTGATTGGGGCCCATGATGGGGGCCCAGCTATGGGGCCCCATCAAGGTTATGCACGCCACTGCTCAGCATTTAGCTTTAGTAGATCAGGGCCTAAATTGCCCCGGGGAGGGAGGCATAGGAGCAATGTAAGTTGTGTTGCATTGGTTTAAGTCTTGCTCTTGATCTATCCCTGAAATGTTATCTTCTCAGCCTTGGAGGACATTCAGGTTCTGTGGGGATATCATGGGCTGGTGGAGACAGTAAAATCCCCGGCTTAAGTTTGGCCCCAGCTTTCCACTATCTGCAGACCTAATATTATGCTTCATATCCTTTCCATTGTGTTTATGGGAGTGAGCCTGACTCTGCAGCAAAAAGGAGGCGAGCCCAGCACAGATGTGGTGTAGTAAATGTGGAATATTTTCAATGCGTGAGTGTACCGATACCATACCCCCAAACCGTCACAATTTTCCTGGGACATTCATGATTTCGGGCATGTTGGTCCTGGCGTCCCGTAGCTCTTGCTCTTGTCCTGTGCCATCACCGCTCTCGGCCGGAAGGTTGCCGCAGCCTCTCAGACGCCCACCACCGCCTGCTCCGAGTGTGAGCGCTCGGCTGCACACTCGGGGACGGTGGCGACTGGCTTCTGGGAGGCTGGCTTTTTTCTTTTAAGCTTCGTTACACTGGAAAGTGCAGCAATTATTTGAAATATCTTTCAAAGCACAGAAATGTCAGTTTGGAGCCAGTGTATGGGGTGGAGGGCATCATAGTGGAAATGCCTGGAATACCAACCTGATAAGAGGCGCGCACCCTCCAGAGATGTTGGGAGACGCCTCGTCCTTTTATGAAATAAATAAAACCGGATTAATAACATGTCTGGAATTCCAGAAACCTGGCAAGAGAGGAAACTTCCGGCACCGCCTCAAAATTCACCAGTATCAATACTGTGTGCTCCAGTCTGAATAGAGATATAAGATGCTTTTCACACCACCCTAAAGTGGCACAAAACCCTTGCTGCACGACCCTGGAATCTAAAAGATCCCAGAAGGGCCGCTGGCCTTCCTCTGGGAGCCGCAACACTCACCTTCTCCCTGGATCCCTCCCCATTGTAAACACCAGCGGCCACATCTACATCTTTGAGCTGTGTGCGCGAGCTGGGGACAGGAGCGCAAATGCTGCAGGGGATGCAGCATTCTGATTCCAACAAAGGAGCCGTTTGCTGAACATTTAATATGCATGACAAACAGTTCTGATTGGACGAGAGCCCATTCATGCCCCATTGGACCGGAAAGAGGTGAGTTGTCCTGGGAGTTCTGGGAGTTTTTACACAGCGAGACATGCAAATTAGGTATGTCCCCGGGGCAGGGTAAAAAAGTGAGGATAATCAAAATTCAGGGTTTTGTTGCACTTTAAATTGTGAATAGGGACCAGCAGGACACTGCTATATCAGAGCTGCTTATACTATAAGTATTCCTGTCTAGCAGTATGGGGGCTATTGCACTCCGCATATTCTGTATTCCTTAGTCAGATACCCTATTGTTTGCCATATAAGACGCACCTGTCCATATGACGCACATAGGATTTGGAGGAGGAAACTACGAAAAATAATATTCTGAACTAAATGTTATGCTAAAACACAGTGGCATTCCCCCCATTCCCATAGGCAGTGTGGCATTCCTTCCTCCCATTCCCATAGGCAGTGTGGCATTTCCCCCCTCCTATTCCTATAGGCAGTGTGGCATTCCCCCCATTCCCATAGGCAATGTGGCATTCCCCCCATTCCCATAGGCAGTGCGGCATTTCCCCCCTCCCATTCCCATAGGCAGTGTGGCATTCCCCCCATTTCTATAGGCAGGGTGGCATTCCCCCCATTCCCCTAGGCAGTGTGGTGTTCCGCCATCCCATTCCCCATAAGCAATGTGGCTTTCCGGGATCCCATTCCTATGGGCAGTGTGGCATTCCCCCTCCTATTCATGTAGCCACTGTGGCATTCCTCCCATACCATTCCCAATTATGCATATAGTGTCTGCTAGCATTCACACCCTGCTGCTGCTCGCCTATCTGCACTGCAGAGGAACTTTGGACTTCACCACCCACCGCCTCCTAGGTGATTTTCCAACTAGGTAGAATTCCAATTTACATATGCTTGAAAGGGTGTGTGAGTAGCAGCAGGCAATAGTGGGGTTCCAGTTACAGAATGCCTGGGTGGGTCGAAATTGCAGACCAACAGCACTTAGTGTCGTGCTGCAGTGCGTCCAGTATGGTCAGTATGGTCAGCATTTTTGTTTAAAGGAAAATTCCCTTTTTTGGCGTGCTGTCTTATTGTTCTTCGCTTTTTGAATGTAAAATAATAATTTGTGTTAGGATTGTGCCCCTATAACTTTGATTTACTTCTCTACAAGCTGTTTCTGAAATACAGTGGAAATGGTTTTCCTGGCCTTGAGAAAAGAACTACTAAAAGTCCCAGAATTTGTCAGGTGGGATTATCAGCAGATAAGTCAAGCAGCAGTAATGACCTCTGCAGGTGAAAATAATTAAAGAGTACTGACACACACATGCCCTGAACCAGTGCATACTCCACTAACAATTGGTATTAAAGCGTGACACTCAAGTGGTTTGAGAAAGTGGTATTAAACAGTACTGACACCCAAGTGGTTTGCCAAGTGGCATTCAAGAGCAGTTACCCCCAAATGGCTTGAACAATCAGTATTAAAGAGCCGTACTGTTACACAAGTGCCATGAACCAGTGGGTACCCCACTTTCAATCGGTATAAAAAAGCAGTGACCCCAAGTGGTTTGAACAATTGGTTATTAAAGAGTACTGACACACAAATGCCCCGAACCAGTGGATACTCCATTTAAAATTGGTATTAAAGAGTAGTGACACCCAAGTGGTTTGAACAAGTGGTATTAAACAGTACTGACAAAGATGTGCCCTGAACCACTGGCTACACCACTAACAATTGGTATAAAAGCGTAGTGACACCCAAGTGGTTTGATTATTTGGTTTGGTATTAAAGAGCGGTGACACTCAAGTGGTTTGAAAAATTGGTATTAAAGATCCCCAAGTGGGGGTTAGTACTGTTTAATACCAGTACTGTTTAATACCAATTGTTCAGGGCACTTGGTTGTCACTACTGTTTAATACCAATTGTTCAATCCAATATTTGAACATTGGTATAAAGAGTAGTGACACAAAAGTGCCCTGAACAATTGGATACTCCACTACCAATTGGTATTAGAATGCAGTGACCCCCAAGAGGCCTGAACAGTTGGTATTAAAGAGTACTGACACACAAGTGCCCTGAACCAGTGGATACTCCACTAACAATTGGTATTAAAAAGAGTACTAACTCCCAAGTGGTTTGAGCAAGTGGTATTAAACAGTACTGACATACAAGTGCCCTGTACCAGTGGATACTCCACTAACATTTGGTATTAAAGAGCAGTGACCCCCAAGTGGTTTGAACAACTGTTATTAAATAGTACTGACACACAAGTGGCCCGAACAAGTGGATACTCCACTAACAATTGGTATTAAAAAATACTAACTCCCAGGTGGTGTGAGCGAGTGATATTAAAGTGCCTTGTACCAGTGGATACTCCACTAACAATTGGTATTAAACATTACTGACACCCAAGTGGTTTGAGCAAGTGTTATTAAAGAGTAGTGGTACCCAAGTGGTTTGAGCGAGTGTTATTAAAGAGTAGTGATACCCAAGTGGTTTGAGCAAGTTGTATTTAAGAGTAGTGACACCCAAGTGTTTAGAGCAAGTAGTATTAAACTGTAGTGACACACAAATGGCTTAAGCAAGTGGTATTAATCAGTACTGACACCCAACCTATCTAGCCTTCACACCTGCCACTTTCCCTAAGTAATTGTTCTTTCAAGTACAGTTTTTGTTAAACAATAAAGACCTATCTGTCCCTCAGAAACGGCAGCCAGCGCCTTTTCCTATCTACTGCAGAGTGAGTGCCAACTTGATCGGCGTGACAAGTGTCCCACCTGGCCCATGGGTGCTAGTGCAGGAAGAAGGCTGATTGGCTGCTGTGCAGAACGTGCACACGGTTTTCAATTTGAAATCTATGCTTAGTTTCAAGCTCGCCCATCCATAGTTCTAGAATCTGCTTGTTCTCCGCATATTAATGGTTGGGAGTCTAGGGGCTACTTGTACTCTGCATACTGTATTAAAGATTGGAATTCTGGGGTCTGATTCCACTCTGCATTCTAATGTTTGGGTGCAAAGACATAAATATACTAGCTCAAAGCTGCTCCACATGCCTAGAACTCTTAGCAGTCAACTGCAGACCCTTCTACGCCCCAAGGGAATTTTCCTCGTTTATCTTGATCGGCGTCTACATTCCTCCACAAGGATCTGTAAAATCCGCCTTAGATGGCTTGGTTGACTGTATTATCGAATGCGAAAAGGAGCATCCCCAGGCCCTTATCATCATATTGGTTGACTTCAACCAGGCCAAGCTCAACTTAGAACTTCCGAAGTTCACCCAGCACATTACCTGTCCCACCAGAGGTGTGAATTCCTTAGACCATTGTTTTAAAGGATCTGCTCAAAGGCAAAAAGAATAACTAAGGACCCAACACACCCAGGACATTCATTTTTCAAACTCTTGCCCTCTGGCCAGAGGTACTTGGCTCTTTCGACAAGAACCTCCAGGTACAAAAATAGTTTTTATCCACTAGCCGTTATGGCACTAAATAACCACCACTAAATAATCTGCCACGAACTGACTGATTTACCACCGATACCATATGTAAATATGTTAAAATGTTAATGTAAAAGGAAAAATGTATAATAGTATATGTATAATATGTTAAAATGTTCTATTTTATATTTAATGTAATTATAGCTCTAACGGGGCACCTCCCTTCCAAGAAGCATTCCTTGTATGTATCCTGTACTTACTTGGCGGTCAATAAAGTATTCATAGAATTCGTATTGTATTTGTATTGGGAGCAATTGTCCTCTGCAAATAAATATCTTGGGGCAATTGTTCTCTTTGCTTTCTTTTCACAACCATTCCATCTTTCTCTTTTTAATCTACCATCTTTATTCTGTTTCCCTCTTTATTATACAATTTATTATTTATATTAAATATATATATTTATTATTCCTCAGACTCCTTCTTATCACGTTCCCTTCATCTATGTTTTTGTCCAATAGTTCCCTTCATCTATCTTTCACATCTTAGATTATACTTTACATTCTCTCCCTCCCTCTTCTGATACTTTCTCTCTCTGTATTGTTTTTGGAAACAAAGGAGGGGTGGCAGCCGCTCAAACCATTTTATAACTAACCTGGGAGGTGCACGTTAGCAGGGCAATTAGGATACAAAAGTCTTAAAGGAGCCATATCACTCAACCCTGTTAGCTTGCAAACCAACCTAAAATCTGTCTCTAAACTTGGTTAAAAACAGAGGACTCGGTCACACACATCTGCAGAAGTAGCACCACCAAGCGCCAAGGTGCCTCTGTGGGGTGCAGTCCTAACTCTAATCTCTGAGAGCCCCATTTGGGACATACAATGCAATAGATAAATTGGGAGCAGGCTTACCTGAGGTTGCCCTAAAACCTCAAGTGCAGCCCACGGGGTGGAAGGGTCGAAGACCTCGCAGTACAGCCTAGACCCCACACCCCATGTGCTTGCACAAATTCAAAGGAAACAAAGGCGGGATGGCAGCCACTCAGACCATTTTATATGTATTGTTTTTGGGGGTGGGGCACTATCCTGGAATCTACCACAGGGTGCCTGTTAAAGTGGACCAAAACCCAGCAGGATCGGCCCAGGAATCTATAAGATTCCCAGGCTGATCCATTCCCTCACCACGGGGCATCCAAAATTGGGATGCCCTGCTGTGTGAAACCCCCCAGGACGCACGCAAACCTTACCTGAATCCCGGTCCAACGGCACATGTGCGGGCCGCGGCCGCATCTTGCGCTTCTCCCTAGCAGGGTGCGCTCCCCGTTAGAGGGAAGCGCGAGATGCAGCCGCCAGCGTGCTCGGAGCCGCTGAGATAAGACTTCGCTTTGACACGCATACCTCAGCGGCTCCGAGCGCGCTGATTGGACGAGCGGCAGCACATGCGCCGTAGGAGTGGGGTGAGTTGAATCAGGCGATCTGGGGGGTTTCACATAGCGGGGCACCCCCAATCTGGGGTATCCCCGATCCCGTGGGGCATCCCTGTTTGGGATGCCTTCACAGTAAAGGCCCTTAGGAAGCCAAAAACAGGCATCAGGCTCTTTATGATGGGGGTACTTTAGTGAAACATATCTCCTATTGAATTAGCTGTGGAATCCGCACATGTGTGTAGATATTAACTGTCCCCCAACTGTACCCCACCAGACACAGCTCTGCTAGGTAAAATCAGAATTTCTCTAGTACAGGGCTCACCAATGTTGTGGGTGGGGTAGGTTAGTGTCCCTGTGAGCCAGGACCCACTGTGGCACGTAGCTGCAAGGGAGAGTGTAGGTCTACTTTAATATCTGGGCGGCCCTGGTCATATTCACCTACAGATACCCTTTAATTGTCACCTATATACAGTCACTGTGACACAGGACAGTAGATTTTCCACAGTCAGCGATCTCTCGCAATCATTCCGTGTGTTGGGAATGTGGGAGGGAGGCGGGGGCTGGGGGAAGGGTGATGATGAGTTCTCCTGCAGTGGGTGTCAGAGGG
Organism: Gastrophryne carolinensis; assembly: GCA_027917425.1. Classification (NCBI taxonomy): domain Eukaryota; kingdom Metazoa; phylum Chordata; class Amphibia; order Anura; family Microhylidae; genus Gastrophryne; species Gastrophryne carolinensis. Next base: position 31,367,433 of record CM051234.1, read on the forward strand.
TCACCCTCTACGTATAATTAGATTCTCATCATAGGAAGTGTCAGCAAAGATCCCCCAGACTCCTACAAGGCAAGGTGGTGCCCTGCTGACCCCTCAAATGACGTTATCTGCAAACACACAAAGCCGCCAATCATCCCAAGAACATCGCTTTATCTATGGCGGAGAGTTATTATTTATCTTATAATTCAAATCTGGATGTGTGCAGAGGTCAGGCTACATGGTCTAACTGATCACATGACTGTACTGTCCACAGTGCATAATATTAAAATAAACCTTCACTTCTCTACTCTTCACCACAGCAGCCGGCTCACTTTCTGGATCTTCAGTGCTTATGCATCTTGAAGATGTGGCCTAGTGATGTGTTTGCTCACCCATAACTGGTGCCAAAGAATTAATTTGGCAACATGTAGGCAGGACAGAATACTGGCCTCCAGATTGTATTTGCAATTGTAGAACACATGAAGGGTGCTGATGCAGGATGGAGGGTGCTGATGCAGGATGGAGAAGGCTGATGCAGGATGGAGGGTGCTGATACAGGATGGAGAAGACTGATGCAGGATGGAGGGTGCTGATGCAGGATGGAGGATGCTGATACAGGATGGAGGGTGCTGATACAGGATGGAGAAGACTGATACAAGATGGAGAAGACTGATGCAGGATGGAGGGTGCTGATGCAGGATGGAGGATGCTGATACAGGTTGGAGAAGGCTGATGCAGGATGGAGGGTGCTGATGCAGGATGGAGGATGCTGATACAGGTTGGAGAAGGCTGATGCAGGATGGAGGGTGCTGATGCAGGATGAAGGATGCTGATACAGGTTGGAGAAGGCTGATGCAGGATGGAGGGTGCTGATGCAGGATGGAGGATGCTGATACAGGTTGGAGAAGGCTGATGCAGGATGGAGGGTGCTGATGCAGGATGGAGGATGCTGATACAGGTTGGAGAAGGCTGATGCAGGATGGAGGGTGCTGATGCAGGATGGAGGATGCTGATACAGGTTGGAGAAGGCTGATGCAGGATGGAGGGTGCTGATGCAGGATGGAGGATGCTGATACAGGTTGGAGAAGGCTGATGCAGGATGGAGGGTGCTGATGCAGGATGAAGGATGCTGATACAGGTTGGAGAAGGCTGATGCAGGATGGAGGGTGCTGATGCAGGATGGAGGTGTCCATGGAGAGACATCGCTACATAACTGCTTCAAATTTCTATGAAAGTTTAAAATGAAAACAAAAAAATCATCCTGCCCACAACAGACTTCTTCATCTTTCTCATCCAATTGTCCTTTATTGGAGAGTTTTTTAAGGAAAAAAATAATAACATGTTGGGCTATAAAGGGGTAATCACACCTTGTAAAGTGCTACAGAAGATGATGGCGCTATACAAATAAACAATAATAATAATAATACTGATGCTGGATGAAGGGTTACTGATGCAGGAGGGAGGGTGCTTATGCAGGATGGAGAGTGCCATGATGATGTAGAATAGATGGCGCTGATGCAGGATGGAGGGTGATGATGCAGGATGGAGGGTGCTGATGTAGAATAGATGGCGCTGATGCAGGGTGGAGGGTGCTGATGTAGAATAGAGGGCGATGATGCAGGGTGGAGGGTGATGATGCAGGATGGAGGGTGATGATGCAGGATGGAGAAGACTGATACAAGATGGAGAAGACTGATGCAGGATGGAGGGTGCTGATGCAGGATGGAGGATGCTGATACAGGTTGGAGAAGGCTGATGCAGGATGGAGGGTGCTGATGCAGGATGGAGGATGCTGATACAGGTTGGAGAAGGCTGATGCAGGATGGAGGGTGCTGATGCAGGATGAAGGATGCTGATACAGGTTGGAGAAGGCTGATGCAGGATGGAGGGTGCTGATGCAGGATGGAGGATGCTGATACAGGTTGGAGAAGGCTGATGCAGGATGGAGGGTGCTGATGCAGGATGGAGGATGCTGATACAGGTTGGAGAAGGCTGATGCAGGATGGAGGGTGCTGATGCAGGATGGAGGATGCTGATACAGGTTGGAGAAGGCTGATGCAGGATGGAGGGTGCTGATGCAGGATGGAGGATGCTGATACAGGTTGGAGAAGGCTGATGCAGGATGGAGGGTGCTGATGCAGGATGAAGGATGCTGATACAGGTTGGAGAAGGCTGATGCAGGATGGAGGGTGCTGATGCAGGATGGAGGATGCTGATACAGGTTGGAGAAGGCTGATGCAGGATGGAGGGTGCTGATGCAGGATGGAGGATGCTGATACAGGTTGGAGAAGGCTGATGCCGGATGGAGGGTGCTGATGCAGGTTGGAGAAGGCTGATGCAGGATGGAGAAGACTGATGCAGGACTGAGGGTCCTGATGCAAGATGGAGGGTGCTGATGCAGGATGGAGAGTTCTGATGCAGGATGAGTATTGCTGATGAAGGATGGAGGGTGCTGATGAAGGATGGAGGGTGCTGATGAAGGATGGAAAGTGCTGATGAAGGATGGAGAGTGCTGATGAAGGATGGAGAGTAATGATGAAGGATGGAGGGTGCTGATGAAGGATGGAAAGTGCTGATGGAGGGTGCTGATGAAGGATGGAGAGTGCTGATGAAGGATGGAGAGTAATGATGAAGGATGGAGGGTGCTGATGAAGGATGGAGGGTGCTGATGCAGGATGGAGGGTGCTGATGAAGGATGGAGAAGACTGATGCAGGATGGAGGGTGCTGATGCAGGATGGAGAAGGCTGATGCAGGATGGATGATGCTGATGCATTATGAAGTGTGCTGATGCAGGATGGAGAGTGCCAACACAGGGTGGAGGCTGATGATGCAGGATGGAGGATACTGATGAAGGATGGAAAGTGCTGATGAAGGATGGAGAGTGATGATGAAGGATGGAAAGTGCTGATGAAGGATGGAAAGTGCTGATGAAGGATGGAGGGTGCTGATGAAGGATGGAGAGTGCTGATGAAGGATGGAGAGAAATGATGAAGGATGGAGGGTGCTGATGAAGGATGGAGAGTGATGGTGAAGGATGGAGGGTGCTGATGAAGGATGGAAAGTTCTGATGATGGATGGAGGGTGCTGATGAAGGATGGAAAGTGCTGATGAAGGATGGAGGGTGCTGATGCAGGATGGAGGGTGCTGATGAAGGATGGAGGGTGCTGATGAAGGATGGAGGGTGCTGATGCAGGATGGAGGGTGCTGATGCAGGATGGAGGTGTCCATGGAGAGACATCGCTACATAACTGCTTCAAATTTCTATGAAAGTTTAAAATGAAAACAAAAAAATCATCCTGCCCACAACAGACTTCTTCATCTTTCTCATCCAATTGTCCTTTATTGGAGAGTTTTTTAAGGAAAAAAATAATAACATGTTGGGCTATAAAGGGGTAATCACACCTTGTAAAGTGCTACAGAAGATGATGGCGCTATACAAATAAACAATAATAATAATAATACTGATGCTGGATGAAGGGTTACTGATGCAGGAGGGAGGGTGCTTATGCAGGATGGAGAGTGCCATGATGATGTAGAATAGATGGCGCTGATGCAGGATGGAGGGTGATGATGCAGGATGGAGGGTGCTGATGTAGAATAGATGGCGCTGATGCAGGGTGGAGGGTGCTGATGTAGAATAGAGGGCGATGATGCAGGGTGGAGGGTGATGATGCAGGATGGAGGGTGATGATGCAGGATGGAGAAGACTGATACAAGATGGAGAAGACTGATGCAGGATGGAGGGTGCTGATGCAGGATGGAGGATGCTGATACAGGTTGGAGAAGGCTGATGCAGGATGGAGGGTGCTGATGCAGGATGGAGGATGCTGATACAGGTTGGAGAAGGCTGATGCAGGATGGAGGGTGCTGATGCAGGATGAAGGATGCTGATACAGGTTGGAGAAGGCTGATGCAGGATGGAGGGTGCTGATGCAGGATGGAGGATGCTGATACAGGTTGGAGAAGGCTGATGCAGGATGGAGGGTGCTGATGCAGGATGGAGGATGCTGATACAGGTTGGAGAAGGCTGATGCAGGATGGAGGGTGCTGATGCAGGATGGAGGATGCTGATACAGGTTGGAGAAGGCTGATGCAGGATGGAGGGTGCTGATGCAGGATGGAGGATGCTGATACAGGTTGGAGAAGGCTGATGCAGGATGGAGGGTGCTGATGCAGGATGAAGGATGCTGATACAGGTTGGAGAAGGCTGATGCAGGATGGAGGGTGCTGATGCAGGATGGAGGATGCTGATACAGGTTGGAGAAGGCTGATGCAGGATGGAGGGTGCTGATGCAGGATGGAGGATGCTGATACAGGTTGGAGAAGGCTGATGCCGGATGGAGGGTGCTGATGCAGGTTGGAGAAGGCTGATGCAGGATGGAGAAGACTGATGCAGGACTGAGGGTCCTGATGCAAGATGGAGGGTGCTGATGCAGGATGGAGAGTTCTGATGCAGGATGAGTATTGCTGATGAAGGATGGAGGGTGCTGATGAAGGATGGAGGGTGCTGATGAAGGATGGAAAGTGCTGATGAAGGATGGAGAGTGCTGATGAAGGATGGAGAGTAATGATGAAGGATGGAGGGTGCTGATGAAGGATGGAAAGTGCTGATGGAGGGTGCTGATGAAGGATGGAGAGTGCTGATGAAGGATGGAGAGTAATGATGAAGGATGGAGGGTGCTGATGAAGGATGGAGGGTGCTGATGCAGGATGGAGGGTGCTGATGAAGGATGGAGAAGACTGATGCAGGATGGAGGGTGCTGATGCAGGATGGAGAAGGCTGATGCAGGATGGATGATGCTGATGCATTATGAAGTGTGCTGATGCAGGATGGAGAGTGCCAACACAGGGTGGAGGCTGATGATGCAGGATGGAGGATACTGATGAAGGATGGAAAGTGCTGATGAAGGATGGAGAGTGATGATGAAGGATGGAAAGTGCTGATGAAGGATGGAAAGTGCTGATGAAGGATGGAGGGTGCTGATGAAGGATGGAGAGTGCTGATGAAGGATGGAGAGAAATGATGAAGGATGGAGGGTGCTGATGAAGGATGGAGAGTGATGGTGAAGGATGGAGGGTGCTGATGAAGGATGGAAAGTTCTGATGATGGATGGAGGGTGCTGATGAAGGATGGAAAGTGCTGATGAAGGATGGAGGGTGCTGATGCAGGATGGAGGGTGCTGATGAAGGATGGAGGGTGCTGATGAAGGATGGAGGGTGCTGATGCAGGATGGAGGGTGCTGATGCAGGATGGAGGTGTCCATGGAGAGACATCGCTACATAACTGCTTCAAATTTCTATGAAAGTTTAAAATGAAAACAAAAAAATCATCCTGCCCACAACAGACTTCTTCATCTTTCTCATCCAATTGTCCTTTATTGGAGAGTTTTTTAAGGAAAAAAATAATAACATGTTGGGCTATAAAGGGGTAATCACACCTTGTAAAGTGCTACAGAAGATGATGGCGCTATACAAATAAACAATAATAATAATAATACTGATGCTGGATGAAGGGTTACTGATGCAGGAGGGAGGGTGCTTATGCAGGATGGAGAGTGCCATGATGATGTAGAATAGATGGCGCTGATGCAGGATGGAGGGTGATGATGCAGGATGGAGGGTGCTGATGTAGAATAGATGGCGCTGATGCAGGGTGGAGGGTGCTGATGTAGAATAGAGGGCGATGATGCAGGGTGGAGGGTGATGATGCAGGATGGAGGGTGATGATGCAGGATGGAGAAGACTGATACAAGATGGAGAAGACTGATGCAGGATGGAGGGTGCTGATGCAGGATGGAGGATGCTGATACAGGTTGGAGAAGGCTGATGCAGGATGGAGGGTGCTGATGCAGGATGGAGGATGCTGATACAGGTTGGAGAAGGCTGATGCAGGATGGAGGGTGCTGATGCAGGATGAAGGATGCTGATACAGGTTGGAGAAGGCTGATGCAGGATGGAGGGTGCTGATGCAGGATGGAGGATGCTGATACAGGTTGGAGAAGGCTGATGCAGGATGGAGGGTGCTGATGCAGGATGGAGGATGCTGATACAGGTTGGAGAAGGCTGATGCAGGATGGAGGGTGCTGATGCAGGATGGAGGATGCTGATACAGGTTGGAGAAGGCTGATGCAGGATGGAGGGTGCTGATGCAGGATGGAGGATGCTGATACAGGTTGGAGAAGGCTGATGCAGGATGGAGGGTGCTGATGCAGGATGAAGGATGCTGATACAGGTTGGAGAAGGCTGATGCAGGATGGAGGGTGCTGATGCAGGATGGAGGATGCTGATACAGGTTGGAGAAGGCTGATGCAGGATGGAGGGTGCTGATGCAGGATGGAGGATGCTGATACAGGTTGGAGAAGGCTGATGCCGGATGGAGGGTGCTGATGCAGGTTGGAGAAGGCTGATGCAGGATGGAGAAGACTGATGCAGGACTGAGGGTCCTGATGCAAGATGGAGGGTGCTGATGCAGGATGGAGAGTTCTGATGCAGGATGAGTATTGCTGATGAAGGATGGAGGGTGCTGATGAAGGATGGAGGGTGCTGATGAAGGATGGAAAGTGCTGATGAAGGATGGAGAGTGCTGATGAAGGATGGAGAGTAATGATGAAGGATGGAGGGTGCTGATGAAGGATGGAAAGTGCTGATGGAGGGTGCTGATGAAGGATGGAGAGTGCTGATGAAGGATGGAGAGTAATGATGAAGGATGGAGGGTGCTGATGAAGGATGGAGGGTGCTGATGCAGGATGGAGGGTGCTGATGAAGGATGGAGAAGACTGATGCAGGATGGAGGGTGCTGATGCAGGATGGAGAAGGCTGATGCAGGATGGATGATGCTGATGCATTATGAAGTGTGCTGATGCAGGATGGAGAGTGCCAACACAGGGTGGAGGCTGATGATGCAGGATGGAGGATACTGATGAAGGATGGAAAGTGCTGATGAAGGATGGAGAGTGATGATGAAGGATGGAAAGTGCTGATGAAGGATGGAAAGTGCTGATGAAGGATGGAGGGTGCTGATGAAGGATGGAGAGTGCTGATGAAGGATGGAGAGAAATGATGAAGGATGGAGGGTGCTGATGAAGGATGGAGAGTGATGGTGAAGGATGGAGGGTGCTGATGAAGGATGGAAAGTTCTGATGATGGATGGAGGGTGCTGATGAAGGATGGAAAGTGCTGATGAAGGATGGAGGGTGCTGATGCAGGATGGAGGGTGCTGATGAAGGATGGAGGGTGCTGATGAAGGATGGAGGGTGCTGATGCAGGATGGAGGGTGCTGATGCAGGATGGAGGTGTCCATGGAGAGACATCGCTACATAACTGCTTCAAATTTCTATGAAAGTTTAAAATGAAAACAAAAAAATCATCCTGCCCACAACAGACTTCTTCATCTTTCTCATCCAATTGTCCTTTATTGGAGAGTTTTTTAAGGAAAAAAATAATAACATGTTGGGCTATAAAGGGGTAATCACACCTTGTAAAGTGCTACAGAAGATGATGGCGCTATACAAATAAACAATAATAATAATAATACTGATGCTGGATGAAGGGTTACTGATGCAGGAGGGAGGGTGCTTATGCAGGATGGAGAGTGCCATGATGATGTAGAATAGATGGCGCTGATGCAGGATGGAGGGTGATGATGCAGGATGGAGGGTGCTGATGTAGAATAGATGGCGCTGATGCAGGGTGGAGGGTGCTGATGTAGAATAGAGGGCGATGATGCAGGGTGGAGGGTGATGATGCAGGATGGAGGGTGATGATGCAGGATGGAGAAGACTGATACAAGATGGAGAAGACTGATGCAGGATGGAGGGTGCTGATGCAGGATGGAGGATGCTGATACAGGTTGGAGAAGGCTGATGCAGGATGGAGGGTGCTGATGCAGGATGGAGGATGCTGATACAGGTTGGAGAAGGCTGATGCAGGATGGAGGGTGCTGATGCAGGATGAAGGATGCTGATACAGGTTGGAGAAGGCTGATGCAGGATGGAGGGTGCTGATGCAGGATGGAGGATGCTGATACAGGTTGGAGAAGGCTGATGCAGGATGGAGGGTGCTGATGCAGGATGGAGGATGCTGATACAGGTTGGAGAAGGCTGATGCAGGATGGAGGGTGCTGATGCAGGATGGAGGATGCTGATACAGGTTGGAGAAGGCTGATGCAGGATGGAGGGTGCTGATGCAGGATGGAGGATGCTGATACAGGTTGGAGAAGGCTGATGCAGGATGGAGGGTGCTGATGCAGGATGAAGGATGCTGATACAGGTTGGAGAAGGCTGATGCAGGATGGAGGGTGCTGATGCAGGATGGAGGATGCTGATACAGGTTGGAGAAGGCTGATGCAGGATGGAGGGTGCTGATGCAGGATGGAGGATGCTGATACAGGTTGGAGAAGGCTGATGCCGGATGGAGGGTGCTGATGCAGGTTGGAGAAGGCTGATGCAGGATGGAGAAGACTGATGCAGGACTGAGGGTCCTGATGCAAGATGGAGGGTGCTGATGCAGGATGGAGAGTTCTGATGCAGGATGAGTATTGCTGATGAAGGATGGAGGGTGCTGATGAAGGATGGAGGGTGCTGATGAAGGATGGAAAGTGCTGATGAAGGATGGAGAGTGCTGATGAAGGATGGAGAGTAATGATGAAGGATGGAGGGTGCTGATGAAGGATGGAAAGTGCTGATGGAGGGTGCTGATGAAGGATGGAGAGTGCTGATGAAGGATGGAGAGTAATGATGAAGGATGGAGGGTGCTGATGAAGGATGGAGGGTGCTGATGCAGGATGGAGGGTGCTGATGAAGGATGGAGAAGACTGATGCAGGATGGAGGGTGCTGATGCAGGATGGAGAAGGCTGATGCAGGATGGATGATGCTGATGCATTATGAAGTGTGCTGATGCAGGATGGAGAGTGCCAACACAGGGTGGAGGCTGATGATGCAGGATGGAGGATACTGATGAAGGATGGAAAGTGCTGATGAAGGATGGAGAGTGATGATGAAGGATGGAAAGTGCTGATGAAGGATGGAAAGTGCTGATGAAGGATGGAGGGTGCTGATGAAGGATGGAGAGTGCTGATGAAGGATGGAGAGAAATGATGAAGGATGGAGGGTGCTGATGAAGGATGGAGAGTGATGGTGAAGGATGGAGGGTGCTGATGAAGGATGGAAAGTTCTGATGATGGATGGAGGGTGCTGATGAAGGATGGAAAGTGCTGATGAAGGATGGAGGGTGCTGATGCAGGATGGAGGGTGCTGATGAAGGATGGAGGGTGCTGATGAAGGATGGAGGGTGCTGATGCAGGATGGAGGGTGCTGATGCAGGATGGAGGGTGCTGATGCAGGATGGAGGTGTCCATGGAGAGACATCGCTACATAACTGCTTCAAATTTCTATGAAAGTTTAAAATGAAAACAAAAAAATCATCCTGCCCACAACAGACTTCTTCATCTTTCTCATCCAATTGTCCTTTATTGGAGAGTTTTTTAAGGAAAAAAATAATAACATGTTGGGCTATAAAGGGGTAATCACACCTTGTAAAGTGCTACAGAAGATGATGGCGCTATACAAATAAACAATAATAATAATAATACTGATGCTGGATGAAGGGTTACTGATGCAGGAGGGAGGGTGCTTATGCAGGATGGAGAGTGCCATGATGATGTAGAATAGATGGCGCTGATGCAGGATGGAGGGTGATGATGCAGGATGGAGGGTGCTGATGTAGAATAGATGGCGCTGATGCAGGGTGGAGGGTGCTGATGTAGAATAGAGGGCGATGATGCAGGGTGGAGGGTGATGATGCAGGATGGAGGGTGATGATGCAGGATGGAGGGTGATGATGCTGAATGAAGGGTGATGATGCTGGATGAAGGATACTGATTCAGGAGGGAGGGTGCCAATGCGGGATGGAGGGTGATGAGGCAGGATAGAGGGTGATGATGCTGGATGAAGGGTACTGATGCAGGATGGAGAGTGCCAATGCAAGATGGAGGGTGATGATGCAGGATGGAGTGTGCTGATGCAGGATGGAGGGTGCTGATGTGGAATAGATGGCGCTGATGCAGGGTGGAGGATGATGATGCAGGGTGGAGGGTGATGATGCTGGATGAAGGGTGATGATGCAGGATGGAGGGTGATGATGCAGGGTGGAGGGTGATGATGCAGGGTGGAGGGTGATGATGCAGGATGGAGTGTGCTGATGCAGGATGGAGGGTGATGATGCTGGATGAAGGGTGATGATGTTGGATGAAGGGTACTGATGCAGGAGGGAGGGTGCTGATGTGGAATAGATGGCGCTGATGCAGGGTGGAGGGTGATAATGCAGGATGGAGAGTGATGATGCTGGATGAAGGGTGATGATGTTGGATGAAGGGTACTGATGCAGGAGGGAGGGTGCTTATGCAGGATGGAGTGTACTGATGCAGGAGGGTGATGACGCAGGAGTTCTGGTAAGAAAGGGATTAAGTTGATGCAGGAGCGCTGATAATCTGAGCCATCCACACTACAACATGACCGGCTGCTGAACAGAAGGTATTGTTTGCAATATCTGATCCCTCATGACTGTCATGAATGTGCTAAGTCATGTCTCCATGGGGAAAGGTGAGTACCCCCCTTTATAGCCCAACATGTTATTATTTTTTTCCTTAAAAAACTCTCCAATGAGAAAGATGAAGAAGTCTGTTGTGGGCAGGATGATTTTTTTGTTTTCATTTTGAACTTTCATAGAAATTTGAAGCGGTTATGTAGCGATGTCTCTCCATGGACACCTGGCATAGGGTGGGGTGGCCCCTGGTGGTTTTGGCCAGGGTGTTCCTGGATGCCGATTTTAGCAGCGTGTGGTGGAAAAACAAACCTTGAAAGCAAAGCTCTTGGTTGCTGGCGCTTGCCCTGCTCGCCCCATAATTATCCAGCTTCCGGAACTTCAGATGATTCCCAGAAGCTGCAGAGTAAAGCAGCCAGCGTCTCAGGCTGCGACTGGTTGGAGGACATCCCTTCCAATGAGATCTATGGAGCTAATTGTGGGCAATCGCTTATGCACCAGCTATCCGGATCATGGGCCAGCCCGCGTTCAGTGTAACACATATGACAGCTTACTCACATTTGGTTTACTGGCCTTGTCATGAAGAGGACAGAAGCTGTAGGAACAAATACGTTGGGGATTTGCTAGTGGGGAGCAATTATTTTATGGGGTGGGGCTATCCATGTGCGTTGTGCTTATTAATGAAACTGTACAGGCAGACCCTATAATCACAGTATAAGTGGCTACCTCCTTACAGTTGAATTTTGTCAGTTCTCTCAAAGAAGAATTGTTGGGATGATTTCTTATCTTCTGTGTACAAAGCAGGCTGGGATTGCTCTATTGTCTGTTAAGAAAAGGGGGGGGGGGTCTTCATGTCTGTGAAGCTGAAATTACTGAGCAGTAATTTACGTTCAGCATAAAAGGGGATTAAAGTCATTGTCCAGGAAAACAAATAAACTACAATTTCAATTAGCCCCAAAGTTCCTATGGCTACTAGCGTTTCACATATTTAAAAACAATTGCCCCAAAGCTGACAAAACCTACTATTTCTGTCATCTGATCTTTATAAGTCTCCTGGGCAGGGGGCGTGGCCTCTTTCTCATGAGTTGAGCATGATACGATCTTATGGCAGCATAGGAGCAGCCTTTATCCAATGTTTTTGTTGTGTGCTCTGATGCCGGAGTAATAGGGAGATCAGCAGGCTGTCATCACGCATCTGCCCAGTAACAGGGCCGACGCTAGCACCCGTCAAGGTCGGTCACGTGCCGGGGGCCTGGGGTAGTTGGGGGCCTACTGGCAGGCAGCACAGCCAATATACCTGTCCCGTTTGCAGCGTGCTGAGGGGGTTCAGCTGCTCCCCTGCCAGCATGAGCGGCAAGGAAATACACGGCAGGTGAGGGACTATTACTTTTGGGCGGCAGAACACAGGGGAGGGGGGGAGAGGAGAGTAGGGCAGAGGAGGGGCGGGGTTAGGCAGACCACCGAGCTCAGAGAAGATGGGGGGGCAGCGTCACTGCCCCAGCAAGTTCCGGGAAAGCAGCTGTCCACAGATCGATGGTGGACTACAGGTTAGGCTGGTCTGGGGTTGGCAGCAGCAGTCTTTATTTGAACTAAAGATGGGATTTTGATTTTCCCGGACTTTGTTCCGTGCCCCCAGGGCATCCTGAATTGGGATGCCCTTCTGTGTGAAGCCCCCCCAGTAAAACTCACCTCTCCTCGGTCCAGCGGTGCATGCGCAGGCGCTTGTCCAATCAAAGCCCTTTGCCTTATTGACATCCCTCGGCAAGGGGCTTTGATTGATTTTAATGGGAAGCAAGAGCAGCGTCATCCCCAGCGGTGCGCATGCTCTCGTCCCAGCCTATCTGAATGGCTGGGGTGGAACCACACGCACTGCCTAAAGAAGCTGGGATGTGTCCGTTCCCGCTCCACATTGTAAACAAAAAGGCAAACGGTTCTGATTGGATAAGAGTCTGTGTATATTCCTTTGGAGCAGAGAAAGGGACACCCTGGGGGAAGGCCAGCGGCTGGCCCTGGAATATTTTAGATCCCAAGGCTGGCTTTAGTGGATAATGTTCCGCTTTAAAAAGGTGGTAAAATTGTTCCTGGAGTCTATTAGACTCCAGGACCGCCGGATTCCCTCTCCTTGGGGCATCCTGATCAGGGATTTGTGAATGGCCGGCACGGCATGCCCAAGCTTGAGGCTGGCGGGCACGTAGCCGGCAATGCACTCGCCTTCATTCGGGCCTTAGCCAACCTCTAAACTGCTAAGAGAAGCCAAATGGAGCCAAGTGCTTTGCACATACTCCGTTGAATCGATGGTCATGTAAGTTTACAGGCAAACTGGGGGGTTTTACATAGTGGGTCATCGCCAATTCGGGGTGCCCCGGGGGCAAGAATAAAAAACCCAGGATAGATAAAATCCTGAGTTTTGTGCGGTGAGTATACTGGTGATCCCAGGGGGTTTCACAGAGCCGGGCATGTGATGTGATACAAGGAGCCCACTGAGACTCTGCCGCCCAGGGGCCCACAAAACCCTGGAGCCGGCCCTGTCATAGTAACATAGTAACATAGTATGTGCGGCTGAATAAAGACTTTAGTCCATCCAGTTCAGCCTGTTTATCTCCTTCCAGTGGTCTAGTAGCCATAGCTGGAAATGTTATTACATGCCAGGAAGGCATCCAGGCCACTTTTGAACGTTTTTACTGTAACCATCATTACTACCTCCTCTGGCAGCGAGTTCCATAGTCTCACTGCTCTTACAGAGAAGAATCCCCTCCTATGTCGGTGGAGAAAGCACCTTTCCTCTAACCTTAGTGGATGCCTTTGGGCTATGGTTACACTTCGGGGTATAAATAGATTGTTGGACAGATCCTTGTATTGACCCCGAATATATTTATACATAGTTATTAGATCACCCCTCAATCGTCTTTTTTCTAGACTAAATAAACCTAACTTGGACAATCTTTCAGGGTACTCTAGCCCCTGCACTCCTTTTATTAACTTTGTTGCCCTTCTTTGAACGCGCTCCAGTTCTGATATGTCCTTCTTAAGCACAATTGCCCAGAACTGTACACAGTATTCCATATGGGGTCTGACCAGTGACTTGTACAGGGGTAAAATGATGCTCTGGTCATGAGCACCTATGCCCCTCCTGATGCACCCCATGATCCTATTTGCCTTGGCAGCAGCTGCCTGGCATTGATTACTACAGTTGAGCTTATTGTCAACTAAAACCCCTAGGTCCTTTTCCATTGTTGTTTTACCAAGTGTTTCTTTATTTAGTGTGTAATCATGACACAGATTTCTCCTTCCCATGTGCATAACCTTACATTTATCTGTGTTGCCATTTAACTGCCCATGCTTCCAATTTATCTAAATCTGTTTGTAGCTGCCTGTTGTCCTCTTTTGTTTTAATTACTTTACTCAGCTTAGTATCATCTGCAAAGATTGAGACTTTACTGTTTAATCCATACCCAATGTCATTTATATATATATTGAAGAGAATTGGTCCCAGAACTGACCCTTGTGGTACTCCACTAGTAACAGTGACCCAATCTGAGTGTGTACCATTGATAACCACCCTCTGCTTCCGATCATTAAGCCAATTTCCCACCCATCTGCACACGTTTTCCCCCAGTCCAAGCATTCTCATCTTTTGTACCAGCCTTTTATGTGGCACAGTATCAAATACTTTAGAAAAGTCAAGATATATGATATCCAATGACTCCCCCTGATCCAATCTTGAACTTACCTCCTCATAAAAGCTGATCAGGTTTGTCTGGCAGGAGCGATTCCTCATAAATCCATGCTGATATGGAGTAATAAGGTCATTTTCCCCAAGGTGCTCCAGGATAGTATCCCTTAAGAAACCTTCAAACAGCTTGCCCACCACAGATGTTAAGCTTACCGGTCTGTAGTTCCTAGGTTCCCCCCTAGATCCCTTTTTGAATATTGGCACCACATTTGCCAAGCGCCAATCCATCGGAACAGACCCTGTAGTTATGGAATCCACAAATATTAGAAATAACGGCTTGTCTATTACTGTACATAACTCCCTTAAAACACGAGGATGTATGTCATCTGGTCCCGGTGATTTATCGATTTTTATCTGCTTGAGACGGTGCTGGACTTCTTCCTTGGTTAGACCAGTGACATTTAATGGAGGGTTTCGGTTATTCCCCTGCATTTCACTCGGCATGTCAAATTCTTTTGTGAATATAGAAGCAAAGAAGTTGTTAAGCAAATTAGCTTTCTCCTCATTTCCCTCTATAGGGGTCCCCTCCTTGCTTTTCAGGGGGCCCACACCCTCAGGTTTGTACCTTTTACGGTTTATGTAGCTAAAGAATAATTTGGGGTTAGTTTTACTCTCTTTCGCGACCAGTCTTTCTGTCTCCAGGTTAGCTGCCCTTATCTGTTGTTTACATTGTTTATTTTTGTCCAGTAATGAGATATAAGCAGGGCTGGATTATAAGGGGGGGGGGGGACCTGCAGCCAAAGCCACCACAGGGCAGGATGGAGAGTCTAGAGCAGCGAAGCCACCGCCAGCAACGCTACAGTGATGGGTGCAGAGCTGTCACTGCACATAAGCCACCAAGCACAGCCGCTGGCAGCTCAATGCAGGGAACCAGCCGGGCGACTACACTACCCCCCACCCAGAATGGCAAAGCAGGAGTTCCCGAGCAGCACGCACCCGCACAAGGGGGGCACAAGGGACTCGATCAAGTAAGTGGGCGGGTGCCAGACAACCATCAATCAGCTACTGTACTATTAAAAATACTGTATCTGGGGCCTCCACCAGATTTTGTGCCCAGGGGCCTCCACCACACTTAATCCGGCCCTGGATATGAGCAGTGCTCGTTCAGCCTTAGGTCACGCTGGGAGTAAGAGAGGGAGGAAGGGGCTGAGAGAGGAGAAGAGCCAAACAAATAAGCATGAATGGGCAGTACTTTGTCCTGGTAAAGGAACGCAATTGGAAGCCTATGAGCAGGGGGGTGGGGGGGAGGACTGCAAATCGATGCCCAGAGCAAAAAAAAAACACACGCAGGAGCTGTGGAGAAATATTTTACATTTCGCTGGACAATCCCTTTAATTTATTTGCTGTCGGATAAATTGCAGAATGCAAAGAAGCAGGTAAAAAACAGACAAGCAGAGGTAGGATCAGCTATTCCCTCGGCATGTAGAAGCGTTGGTGTGTCCCACACACTGGTGCTATAGGGCTGAAGTTCACCTCTCAGTGTGAAAAAAGGTAATCACAAAAAAATAATCCGGGTGCTAGGATACAGAAAGGGGGGGCCAGATCCCAGCAACAATAACTATATTCCTCAGCACACCAGGATGAATCCTGCTAAGAATAAAGAATAAAGCTGCATCATAGAAATGTCCAGTGAGTGTAAACGGGCAGCACAGTCCCTAGTTTCTTTATTCTGAATGTGACTCATAACCAGTTCTCAGTAATGGGTGCGGCTCTTAAAGGGTAACTCCACTTTCGACAGCATTTTTAAAAGTGTCCATTAGTGCGTGTCAAAATAATGCCCTCACAGTGCCAAGTTTTTCTATTTGTTAGTAACTGTGTTATAAAAGAAAACAGTTTTCTCTACTAACAATGTGTTTTACCTTAGTAATGTGTATTTGGCGTACCTAGCAGAAACTTCCTGACTCTGACTTGCTTATTATGTGATTGGCTGAGGCAGAAACAGTGCTCCACATTCCTGAGCACACAAGTTTAACCCCTCCTTATGTAATGCAGCGTCCTCCAGTAGCTATAGGGTTACTGGCTGTGTTCTCACCTGGGGAGTTCATTACTGCTGCTCGATTTAGCCAAAGCTGCTTGCAAACCTGTTACCGTGGAAGGATTCTGAAATTTGTAGTCAGAAATAGTGATGAGCAAACCCGTTGAAGTTTGGGTTCGCCTGCAGCCAGGCGCCACCTTTCAATGGCACGGCATTGGCAAATCATGGAGGCAAACTGGTGGGCCAACAGCACCACTTTTCACCAAAATTCAACAGTTTGATCCATGAGGACCTGGCTGCAGGGGTGGTGGAGCAACAGTGCATGAATGCAAATTTGGAGGGCCTTAATCACAACTTTGAGGCGCTTCTTGGGCAAATGTAGGAACAAAATCAAAATGAACAAAGAATGCTGGCCCTCCTGGAGGCCAGACAATAACCAACCAGGGGGGGGGGGACCAGGCAACCTCCCCCTAATCAGCCATGGTGGATTTTTGAGTTTTCCCTTTTTTTGGCCTGTGGGCCCCAGTTTTTGTTTTGTTCCCAAATTTGCCTGTGTTGCCCCTTCTAAGCCCAATTCTTGTGGCACAGTGTGGTTGCTCCACATCAAAGAAACAAAAAAATTAAGAAAAAGACGAGTCAGCCAAGTGTACAGTTGCACGGCTCTGTGTGCTGGAATAGAGGTGTCCTGGCACCTCCGGAGCTGCTGCGGGGGTTGCCTCCTCAACATATGCGGCACCCTCTCCATCACCGCAAATGCCAATGCCAATGCACGCCATGATGATCTTGATCATCCGTCTCAGGTTTATATTGTAGTGCACCACCAGTGTGATCCAGGTACCTGAACCGGCTCTTCAAGAGCCCCAAAGCCCACTCGACAACTGCAGAGGTCCGGCGGTGGTCCCCGCTTTATGCCTCTTGGCCTTGCGTCTGCAGGCACAAAAAGGGTGTCAGTAGCCAGGGAAAGAGTGGGTAGCCGACACAGACACAGGTTGTACAGGTTATACACTAGCAACATTACAGTAGCAGGCAAAAAAAGGATATACATGTGCTACTTGGACACAGGGATCTGGGGGCACTTGGAGCAACAAGGATTTGCAAGTTTAGTGGAGACAAACAAAGACTAGCATAAAGAAAGGAGACTTGGCAAGATGGAGGACCAATGAGCACCTAAACATACCGTAGCATATACACCTGTGCCACAGGAGGCACCAAAACCACATGCATGCAATCGATGTTTCCCATGACATTCAGCATATGTGCCAGGTTCAAAATACCCACCTTCACTTTGTCATTTTGCCACTTTGCTTTTGCTCAATTTGCCATTGAAAAAATTCAGTCGGGGTGCGGCCCAGCAAAGGCAGAGACATGCCAACAGACTGTGTCCCTAGTCCCTGGAAAGAGCCATTTGCCAGAAATTGAGGGCAGCCAACCAATTTGGTCATACCGTCAACTGTATGCCCTTTCTTGATGTGGGGGCCAACCATGGTTTCTCAAGAGAAAGGCAGTTCAGTTGGGTCAATTCGAACACCTGTTGATTGGACATCCGATCGACATACAGGCGACGGTGGTTATGTCTGCGCTCTGGAAGGTACAAGGTAAGCAGCCCACGGCACTGCATGCAAAAAGAGGCAAAACCAGTAAACGTACACATGTGAGAATGCTGACCCGCATTCATACGGCAAATATTCGGTTTCGCGTACGCATACAGAAAAAAGGCAAAACCAGGCGTTTTCGACCATTCCTGCTTGCGGGTGTCAGGAATGACTTGCCTTCAGTCCGTGCCCGTGGTGTCCCTAGGCAACTGGCCAGGGTTTTTCCTGCCCAGCAGCTGCCTCTGCCTCCGATGCCATCCCCAGCGGCGCGTGTGTCGCCGAGTAAGTCCTCCCCCCTTGCCCGTTGTCACTCAGCTTGTGCTTGCTGGCCTTTACAGTCAGCTCATGTCTTCCGGGGGTGCAATACTCAGAATGGCCACCGGAGGCTGTTTAAGAGAGCAAAGTCTAGAAGGTGCAGCTCTGAGCAGTTTGCCTGGGAAGCTCAGCTGGAGCAATCAGCCCAGAGCTCACCAATCAGACTACAGGGCCAGTGCTCCAATCTGCCGTCAGATCCTAAGTGCACCAATCCCAGCCACTGTCTCCCTGTCCAATCCTGCCGGTTTTCCCACTATAAAGGGATTTCCACTGCAGTGTGTCATTGCCTGTTATAGCGCCTAGTACTTAGTTGTCTAGCTTGTCTCTAGTGATTGAACTGACCTTTTGCCTGCCTGACCACGATTCCGCCTGACCCCTCTGATACCTCGCACCGTGACCTTCTGGATTTGACCTCGGCTTGTTTGACTATTCTTCGTTACCTCCATTGGATACCTCGCCCCGTGACCTCCCGGCTCTGACCTCAGCTTGTAATCGGACTTCCGCCATCCGGCATCCTCGCTTGGGACTCCCTGCCGTTCATCAGACTCCACCTTAAGCTGATAATCTTTGCGCCCTATAAGTCCTGGGGGTAACCGAGTAGGAGAGGCATTACCCGCGTCTCCTACAAGCGGGGACTTGTCTATAGGCAGAAGAGGCGGTGGAGATTGGGGATTATCAGCTCAAGACAGACTGGTGTCCGGTACAGTCCTTACAGCGGGACTGTGTATGGGAGAGGCTATGAATCAAACTGTATAACTATTAAGGGACTGCAATCTGACCACAACCTGATTAATCTGTTCCAAAGCCAAACCTCCATCATGATAAATATCAGTCCAATAGAGGACGCCAACAACCCTCTGTTGGCGTCCAATCTAGTCACCCTTTTCTGATGTCAAGCTCCGGTCAGGAAGTGAGGAAGTAATGCATTTCACTATATAAATATTAAAAACTGACCATACAGTTTAGGTGGAGGCAGTGGGCGATGAGTGAGGGTTAGTAGTGGAGGTCACATTCTGCATGGTGGACCCCACCTAAGAAGGAAATGAGTGTAATGCGCCTCCTGGTTGGGAACAGTCAGGAGTCGGGTGAGAAATACAAGTGGTGGTGACTATTTCAGGAGGAAGTGTAACAAGGATCTGACGGCGCCGAACAATTCTTTGCCTAGGTGAGGCCGAGCATTTCCTCCATCCCCTCCCCTGACCCTTATGTCTTGCTCATGGCTTCCTGTGTGACATCATCGCGTCCTTTCACCTAAAGAACTGCAGTTTGGCTAAGGGAAAGCTGTAGCCAACAATTAAAACCCTGCATTTCGAAAGCCCACCTCCAATTCTCTTTTGTAGCTCCATAATAAAATGTATTTTTTGATTCCTTACCTATTTAGTTTACTGTTATTTTCTTGTGTATTTTAATGAAAACTCTCATTATAGTCGGTTCAGCACCATGTACCCATGTCCGGTGGTCATAGGGGCATCCCTCAGCGCTGCCACATAGGGGCATCCCTCAGCGCTGCCACATAGGGGCATCCCTCAGTGCCGCTACATAGGGGCATCCCTCAGCGCTGCCACATAGGGGCATTCCTCAGTGCCGCCACATAGGGGCATCCCTCAGTGCAGCCAGTGGGCGGCATCCCTCAGTGCCGCTACATAGGGGCATCCCAAAGTGCTCCCACATAGGGGCATTCCTCAGTGCCGCCACATAGGGGCATCCCTCAGTGCCGCCACATAGGGTCATCCCTCAGTGCCGCCACATAGGGGCATCCCTCAGTGCCGCCACCCCTCAGTACAGCCAGTGAGACACCCCTCAGTACAGCCAGTGGGGCACCCCTCAGTACAGCCAGTGGGGCACCCCTCAGTACAGCCAGTGGGGCATCCCTCAGTACAGCCAGTGGGGCATCCCTCAGTACAGCCAGTGGGGAATCCCTCAGTAGAAACACATGCGGGCATCCCTCAGTACAGCCAGTAGAGCATCCCTCAGTAGAACCACATGGGGCATCCCTCAGTACAGCCAGTTGGGCATCCCTCAGTACAGTCAATGAGCGGCATCCCCCCTCCCCCCACTGCGCCGTGCCACGCCACTCACACACCCACACATGCTTACCTGGTTGTATATGGTTCCTGATAGTCGGAGGGCCGGCCTGCCTGGCCCTGCTGCCGCCTCCGCTCTCACACACACACAAACAAACATGCTTACAAGCACTTCCTGGCTGTTGCGCGCTGGTCGGTAGGCGTGCCCCATATGGCCGGCGTACATTGTTTTCATTGGATGCCGGCCATATGGGGCACGCCCACCAACCAGCGCGCAACAGCCAGGAATTGCCGGTAAGCATGTATGTGTGTGTTTCTGTGTGTGAGATTGGCGGTGGTAGTGGCAGCAGCAGGAAGGGAAGGCCGCAACCCCGTGGAAAAGATGCTGCCCCTCACCCTCCAACATCTTTTCCAAAGGGTTGCGGCCTTTCTCTGACGCCGGCATACCGGGATTTTGCCCGGTATGCCCTATGGCCAGCCCGCCCCTGGACACAGCGTTGGCGCTCTGGATCTGGGCGCTGTAGCATAGAGCACCAGATGCTGTGTGATTAAAGTTTTGAACACATATCCACCAGTAACAAAGCGAAAACACATGGAATGACATTGTTATAACACTGTTACATTAACACTTTAGTGCCAGACCTGTAATGACAATTCTGCATAAAAATTTAAAAAGAAGTCCAAAAAGTTTCTAAAAGTGTTTGTTTGCAGCCAGGAGACGTCACACAATGATTGGAGCAAAAAAAAAATGTCAAACCCGCTGTTTAAACACAACTAATGAACGGCCATTGAAATGTATGGGAGAGCGACACTGAATGAACGGTAATACCTGGTGCTCTGGAAGCTAGAGCGCCGGCGCTGTACGCTGAGCCGCCTCTAATAATACATGTGACGCTGCATGGCGCTGTTAGAGGCGCTCACCAGATTTGCTTTCATAAATGTGGTTTTGCATACAGCGCCCGGCGTTCACCAGACGCTGCCTGCCGCTACGAGGCGCTACCTGGCGATATCCCTTCTTAAATAACCCCCAAAGCTGTGCTACACTCCAAAGCTCCCCGCTGACAGACATTCAAGTCTATGGCAGGTGAAGGTGGATGCTGTCAGGACACTGCATTTGAGTTGTGGTATCAAGATTATTATACTGTACAGAAACACAGCAAAGGGCTCTGATTGGACGAGAGCCTGCACATGCACAGTTCCACAGAGCGAGGAAAGGTGAGTTTTAGGGGGCGAACTGGAGGAGGGGTCACATGAAGGCATGGAACAAAGATTTTTACACTACAAAATTGGGATGCCCCTATGACAGGGAATTACCTGACGCTAGAGTCTAGAGCCAGACAACACAGGTACTGGTCCTCCTAAAATAACATTTTATGACACTATTTGCTTTAAAATAGAAGCAAGATTCAATACAAGAGCAATAAGATACAACCGATAAAATGAATCAACATATAGTATTTTATATACCCACGCATTTCACCTCAACATCACAACCCTCATCAAGGGATCATCTGTTAAAGGAGCACTGTTGTGGAAAAATGCTCCACATAAATATATCAAGAGGGATGTGATATTTATATACCTTGGATCATAATAAATGGCAGCCAGACTCATTACTAGAAGGAAGAAGAATCAAGGGTGACAGGTACCCTTCTGCTTTTTAGAAAAAAGAAAATTCGGTGCACACTGGTGAACTAAGCTGCAGTGGGTGCAAAGACCGGGGCATCCCACGCCCCATAAACATGAGAAAAAAGGCTTAGCGGTCAGCACTCCTTGAAATATAACTTTCAATGGTATCCTCATTAAAAAGTACAAAAAACAGCGGTAAAATGGTAAAAAATCAAGTCCCAACAGCAATCTCTAACGCGTTTCGGACAGCATGTGGTCCTTAATCATAGATTCTGCTTTTACCAAGGGAACCAAAAACCGTGTACTGCACCGTGCTGCACAATGTAAACAGCAGCAAACCGCTGTCTTTTAAAGTGGACCGAAACCCAGGATTTTGACTATCATGGGTTTTGGTCCCCTGATCGAGGATGCCCCGCTGTGTGAAACCCCCCAGATCGCCCAAACAAACTCACTTTTTCCGGGTCCTACGGCGCATGCGCGGCCGCTCGTCCAATGAGCGCCATCTAAGGTCAGCGGCTCCGAGCGTACTGGCGGGCGTATACCCTGCTTCCCTCTAACAGCCGGCCATTGACAAGTGGCTGGTGCGGTCACGCGCCCTGCTAGAGAGATAGCGGGGTTGAGACTGCAGCTCACGCATGCGGCATTGGAGCGGGAAGCAAGGTAAGTAAATAGGGCGACCTGGGAGCAGGGCATCCTGATTTTGGATGCCCGGGAGGGGCCCAGATCGCGCTGGATTTTGGTCCACTTTAAAGCAGACCAAGACTGGTGATGAGTGGAATCCACCCCTATTCTGTTCTGGTGCAGTTCTTCCTAATGGTTTGCAGTATTCTCCTTCTGCATCACCCGAATCCCAGTCCTATTAGAGTCTATGGGGAGGAAATTCAGGGCATGCTTTTTAGTTTCTGAAAAGGAACTAAAGCAGCCGAGTGCCCTAAATTACATGATGGGAAAAGCACAAAATTTGAGGGGCCTTGTTCTTATTAAAGCAAAAACATCAGAGGTCCCCTTAGCTAAATAATGTATATTATTACCACTAAAATGTTAGCACAGGCCCTGATCATATCCCGACTGGATTACTGCAACATCCTTCTTTGTGGCAGACTGGCCCCCCTCCAATCTATCCTGAACTCTGCTGCTCGCCTCATCCATCTCTCCTCTCGCTCCTCCAGTTCTGCGCCTCTCTGCCAATCCCTACACTGGCTGCCAGTCCCACAGCAAATCCTGTGCAAAACTCTTGCCTACAAAACTCTCTCCAGCCAGACCCCTCCCTACATCTCATCTCTTATCTTATCTAGTAATATCAACCTAGACGCAGCCTCCGCTCTGCCACTTCTCCTCCACCTGATGAATACATTGTGAGGAGTCGCTATTTGACCAGTACAGCGCTGTATGGGAGCGCATGTTAGCGACTGCTCCTATCGACCGACTCACACCATATTCAGCAAAAAAACAGCCTCACAAATCTCTGGCGCTGAAAAATACTTCTCTGAAGCGCAGAGCGCAGGAGGCGGTGTGATTAAAGTCTGTTTTTCAGCATCTATCCACTAGTAACAAAGCGAAAACATATGGAATTACATTGTAACAACATTGTAACATGAACACTTTAATGGCAGACCTGTAATGTCATTTCTGAAGAAATTTTAAAAAAATCATAAAAATGTGAAAAAACAGCTTATTCAATGTCAGGAGAGGTCACAGAATTATTTGTGATTTTTTGGCTAAAAAAAAAAACAAAAACCCCGTTTAAAGAGAAGAAAAGGATCGTCCATTGAAATGTATTGGAGAGCGACAGGTAGCGAGAGGTCATACCTGGCGCTGTGCAAGGCTGAATGTTGGCGCTGTTCGCTGAGGCTGTGAAAATGATGAATCAGAAGCTACATGGCGCTATCCCAGTCGTTAAACAGATTCTGCTTGATAAATGTGTAATTGCGTGCCGTGTCCGGCGTTCACCAGTCGCTACCTCTCATTAACCAGGCGCTACCTGACGCTATCCCTTCTTAAATAAGGGCCTAAATAAATAATAATAATAGAGGAGTGCTAGAGGCCTGCGCATTCACCAATGGATCGTTTCCAATGGGAAGTATACCAGTGATCTAAGGGGAGAGGGGTTTACACATCATCTGTAACCTGCCCTGGAGTCCTTTACATTCTGGAGCTGGGTTACTAGGGTTTGGCTCCACTTTAATGGTGTTTGGCTTCAAATGTGAGAAGCCAGAATAGTTTGATCCCTTCATGCAGACAGCTTCAGAGGCCTGTTTGTGTCATCTCATAACTGCTTCTTGTCATACATGAGATGCCAGGAGTGCCGCCGCCGCCGTCCTGGATCTGCGCTGTCAGCATCCCTCCTCCATTGCTCGTTGTTTATCCCTCCCAGGAGGCAGTATGGAGGCTCAGCCGTCTGTATGGGCAGGAATGTCACCCAGCTCCAGGTCAGAGGTCACCTCATTAAGGGAGGACATAGAGGAATGCTGCTGAAGGGAGAGATGCTCGGCAGGAAAGGTCAGCCAATCAGAGAGGGGCAAAAAAGTGATGAATGAATGCAGATCTGCACCCAGCTATTAGCCAATAGGATGCTTGCTTTATCCCCTCAGCACCTCCTCTACCTCCCCGTTCCCAGGTTTTATATTCCGGAGTCTCGGCATTCTGGACTCTGCCCTCTCTTTTTAAACTACATATTCACTCCCTGGCCACCTCCTGTCCCCTCCAACTTAAAAACATCTCCCGCATCCGTCCTTTCCTCTCACCTGACACCACTAAAATGCTAGTGCATGCCCTGGTCATATCCCGTCTGGATTACTGCAACATCCTTCTTTGTGGCAGACTGGCTCCCCTCCAATCTATCCTGAACTCTGCTGCTTGCCTCATCCATCTCTCCTCTCGCTCCACCAGTTCTTCGCCTCTCTGCCAATCCCTACACTGGCTGCCAGTCCCACAGCGAATATTGTTCAAAACTCTAACTCTCACCTACAAAGCTCTCTCCAGCCAGGCCCCTCCCTACATCTCATCTCTAATCCAACAATATCAACCTAGACGCAGCCTCCGCTCTGCTGCCGACCTTCTCCTGTCCTCCTCCCTGGTCACCTCCTCTCACGCCCGCCTCCAGGACTTCTCACGTGCAACTCCAATCATCTGGAATGCCCTCCCGCACCCAATCCGCCACTCCACAACCCTCAAAACCTTCAAAGGTGCCCTTAAAACTCACTTATTCAGACAAGCATATAATCTGGCCTAACCAATCTTCTAAAGGGCACAAAGCTCAATACTGACTGTGTGTGATCCTCCCCCTCGTCTTCACCCCTCTTCCTTTAGACTGTAAGCTCCTCAGGGGCGGGGCTCTCTCCCCTATTGTATCTTGTACTCAGAATATCCATTGTCAACTCTGTAAAACTGCATTTGAAATAGTATATGTACCGTATGTTTCTACCCTGTCTGTAATTACTACTTTGTAAAGCGCTACGGAAGATGACGGCGCTATATAAATAAACGATAATAATAATTCATTTGGCTTAGGGGTCTTTTACAGATTTATGAAGGATTTATTTGATTAGGGTTTTTTTTTAATTAATTGAAAAGGAATATATTAGGCTGAGGGGTCCCTAAAGAACTGATAGGCGCTTGGCTGAGAAGGTCTCTTATGGATTGAGGTGAAATCCATATAGTCGGAGTCCCTTTTTGATTAAAGAGGATTTTATTTAGCTGATGGATCTCTGCTAGCTTAGGGGGTCTAATATGGACTAAGGGCCTCTAACAGATCAAAGTGGACCTACTATCGCTGGTTTTGGCCCTTATTTAAGAAGGGATAGCGTCAGGTAGCGGCTGGTTAATGACAGGTAGCGACTGGTGAACGCCGGACACGGCACGCAATTACACATTTATCAAGCAGAATCTGTTTAGCGGCTGGGATAGCGCCATGTAGCGTCTGATTCATCATTTTCACAGCCTCAGCGCACAGCGCCAGCGTTCAGCCTTGCACAGCGCCAGGTATGATCTCTCGCTACCTGTCGCTCTCCCATACATTTCAATGGACGATCCTTTTCTTCTCTTTAAATAGTTTTTTTTTTTTTTTTTTAAATCACAAATAATTCTGTGACCTCTTCTGGCATTGAATAAGCAGTTTTTTCATAATTTTTAAATTTTTTTAAATATTTCCTCAGAAATGACATTACAGGTCTGCCATTAAAGTGTTCATGTTACAATGTTGTTACAATGTAATTCCATATGTTTTCGCTTTGTTACTGGTGGATAGATGCTGAAAAACAGACTTTAAACACACCGCCTCCTGCGCTCTGGGCTTCAAACAAGTATTTTTCAACGCCAGAGATTTGTGAGGCTGTTTTTTTGCTGAATATGGTGTGAGTCGGTCGCTATGAGCAGTCGCTAACATGCGCTCCCATACAGCGCTGTACTGGTCAAATAGCGACTCCTCACAATGTATTCAACATTACTGAACAGCGACTGAGTCGCTATAAAGTAGCGACTCACGTCCGAGCACTGCGACTACTAGCGGGCGCTCTGAAAATGCCGCTACAGACGCTCATCTGTCGCTACCTGCTGCTAATGATGAATCAGCCTCCCCGTCCACTCCCCTGGGGCATCCATTTAGTTGAGGGGTTCCTTTTTGATTTTGGAGGATTTTATTTAGCTGATGGGTCCGGTATGCATTGAGCGGTATTCTGACCAATAAGTGAGGGGTGAGGGCTGAGGGGTCCTGTTTTGATTGAGGTTGATTTTATATACAGGCTGATTCATCACTAACGCCAGGTAGCGACAGATGAGCGTCTGTAGCAGGCATATTTCAGAGGACCGCTAGTAGTCGCAGTGCTCAGCCGTGGGTCGCTAGTTCTTAGCGACTCAGTTGCTGTGCAGTAATGATGACTACATTGTGAGGAGTCGCTATTTGACCAGTACAGCGCTGTATGGGAGCGCATGTTAGCGACTAGTCAATGCGACCGACTCACAGCATATTCATTATAAAAACAGCCTCACGAAACTCTGGCGCTGAAAAATGCTTCTCTGAAGCCCAGAGCGCAGGAGGCGGTGTGATTAAAGTCTGTTTTCCAGCATCTATCCACTAGTAACAAAGCGAAAACATATGGAATTACATTGTAACATGAACACATTAATGCCAGACCTGTAATGTCATTTTTGCAGAAATATATAAAAAATGAAAAATTGGTGGAAAAAAACTGCTTTTGTCAGAAGAGGTCACAGAATTATTTGAGATTTTTTGCAAAAAAAAAAAAAAAACCCGTTTAAAAAGAAGAAAATGATCGTCCATTGAAATGTATGGGAGAGCAACAGGTAGCGAGAGGTCATACCTGGCGCTGTGCAAGGCTGAACGCCGGCGCTGTTCGCTAAGGCTGTGAAAATGATGAATCGGACGCTACATGGCGCTATCCCAGTCACTAAACAGATTCTGCTTGATAAATGTGTAATTGCGTGCCGTTAATGATGAATCAGCCTCTTATTTACGAAGGGATAGTGCCAGGTAGTGCCTTATAAGCTGCAGGTAGCGTCAGGTGAACGCCGCAATTACACATTTATGAAGGCGATTCTGGTGAGCGACTGGAACAACACCATGTAGCGTCCGATTCATCATTATCGCAGCCTCAGCGTACAGCGCCGGCGTTCAGCCTCGCAGAGCGCACGTCTTACTTCTCACTACCTGACGCTCTCCCATACATTTCAATGGACGTTCTTTGACTTCTCTTTACACAGGGTGTTTTTATTTTATTTTTTATTTCTTTTTATTCTCAAATAATGTTGTGACCTCTCCTGGCCTTGAAAAAGGCATTTTTGCAATTTTTTTTTTTTAATATATTTATGCAGAATTGTCTTTACAGGTCTGGCACCAATGTGTTCATGTCTCAATGTTATAACAATGTAATTCCATATGTCTTCGCTTTGTTACTGGTGGATAGATGTTCAAAAACAGCCTTTAATCACACAGCCTCCGGCGCTCTGGGCTACAGCGAAGCATTTTTGAGCGCCGGAGGTGTGTGAGGCTGTTTTTTTGATGAATATGGTGTCGGTCGCACTGACCAGTCACTACCATTCGCTCCCATACAGCGCTGTACTGCTCCTATAGCGACTCCCCACAAGGTATTCATCAATGCTGCACAGCGACTAAACTAGCGAACCGCGGCCAAACACAGCGACTACTAGCGGCCGCTCTGAAATCCGCTCTACAGACGCTCTTCTGTCGCTACCTGCCGCTAGTAATGAATCAGCCTGTTTATCTAATTGAGGGGTTTCTTATGCTTTAAAGTGGACCAACACCCAGGATTTTGACTATCCTGGGTATTGGTCCACTTCCGCGGGGCACCCCGATCGCCCCGCTATGTGAAACCCCCCAGAAAGCCCCGAAAACTCACCTCACCCCGCTCCCACGTGCCTCACTCGTCCAATCGCCGCCGACGGACAAGGAGAGGCAGCGACGGACAAGGTGAGCGCGGGCCGTTGCCGCCTCCCGCGCGTCCCTCTTACAGGGAGCGCACCCGCGACGGCCGTTTTGTGAATGAAGTGTGCGCCCTGCTAGAGGGACGCGCGGGAGGCGGCGCCGGCCCGCGCATTCACCGCTGGAACGAGGATCAGGTAGGATTTTCGGGGATCTGGGGGGGGTGTCCCACAGCGGGGCACCCCGATCAGGGAGCTGATCAGTCCGGGAATCTATAAGATCAGACCCCTGACTACGGGGCACCCTGATCGGGGGTGCCCCGCTGTGTGAAACCCCCCAGAAACCCCTAAATCCCTCTAGCAGGACGCACAAACGCACCGGCCGTTTGTGAATGGCCGGCACAGGCGCACGCACTGTAAGAGTGAAGGGTGGGAGGCGGCGACGGGCGCGGTTTATTGTCTGTCGCTGCCTCACGAGTTTTTGGGGCTTTCTGGGGGTTTTCACACCTGATCGAGGTCGCCCCGCCGAAGTGGACCAAAACCCAGGATAGTCAAAATCCTGGGTGTTGGTCCACTTTAAGGAGGATTACTTTTAGCTAAACGATCTATTATAGATTAATAGGATTTTATTCAGCTGAGGGGCACCTATAGATTGTGGAGGATATTATTTGGTAAAGGGGGTCTTGAGCATGATTACCACCATAGAAGACGGACATATGGCTACTCTGGGGCCCAGCACAAAGGGTTCCAATCAGTCCAGTAAGTTAGTGATGGGCGGACAAATATTCATGGCAGGGGTCTGCATGGATTCCCCTGAGGCCTGTCGTTAGATCCCTGCACTGGGTTAAAGCAATTCCAACCTCTATAGCCATTGTCTGTCCTCTGCGGGGCATAATGTGAGCTATGGGGGGGCAGGAAAAACCCCTTGTGATGAGGGGGCACCTCCTCCAAGAATAGTGAGGCATAAACAAACAGGGATCAGTCAGTAAATCCATCTGTCAGTAATGTGCCGCCGCCACCACAGAAATATGCCGCCAGCTTTTGATGTCCATGATCCCTCATCATCTATTCACCTTCACACTGAGACAGGGGGGCGCTAATTACTCACAGACCCCCGACTGACCGGCCAGAGCAACACAGCAAAGTGGCCCCATTTACCTAAAATAACACTGGCCAGCTGCCGGCGAAACTGGATCCATTCTGGCGCGGCGGCCTCCATACATTCCACAAATCATATTTCAGCGCTCAGAACAGCAACCATTCACTGAGAGGAAGATAAAAAGGGAGATTACAAGAAAGAAAATAAAGAAAGGATGTAGAGGGAAAGTGTGAGGGGGGGAGAAAGAAAGACAATGGGGGTTATGTATGAAAGCATAGCGGCAGGCAGCGGCTGGTGAATGCCGGGCGCTGTACGCAAAACCACATTTATGAAAGCGAATCTGGTGAGCGACTCTAACAGCGCCATGTAGAGTCACATGTATTATTACAGGCAGCTCAGTGTATAGCGCCTCTAACAGCGTCATGTAGTGTCACGTATTATTACAGGCGGCTCAGAGTATAGCGCCTCTAACAGCGCCATGTAGCGTCACATGTATTATTACAGGCAGGTCAGTGTATAGCGCCTCTAACAGCGCCATGTAGCGTCACATGTATTATTACAGGCAGGTCAGTGTATAGCGCCTCTAACAGCATCATGTAGTGTCACATGTATTATTACAGGCGGCTCAGTGTATAGCGCCTCTAACAGCGCCATGTAGCGTCACATGTATTATTACAGGCAGGTCAGTGTATAGCGCCTCTAACAGCGTCATGTAGCGTCACATGTATTATTACAGGCAGGTCAGTGTATAGCACCTCTAACAGCGCCATGTAGTGTCACATGTATTATTACAGGCGGCTCAGTGTATAGCACCTCTAACAGCGCCTTGTAGCGTCACATGTATTATTACAGGCAGGTCAGTGTATAGCGCCTCTAACAGCGCCATGTAGCGTCACATGTATTATTACAGGCAGGTCAGTGTATAGCACCTCTAACAGCGCCATGTAGTGTCACATGTAATATTACAGGCAGGTCAGTGTATAGCGCCTCTAACAGCGCCATGTAGCGTCACATGTATTATTACAGGCAGGTCAGTGTATAGCGCCTCTAACAGCGTCATGTAGTGTCACATGTATTATTACAGGCGGCTCAGTGTATAGCGCCTCTAACAGCGCCATGTAGCGTCACATGTATTATTACAGGCAGGTCAGTGTATAGCGCCTCTAACAGCGTCATGTAGCGTCACATGTATTATTACAGGCAGGTCAGTGTATAGCGCCTCTAACAGCGCCATGTAGTGTCACATGTATTATTACAGGCAGGTCAGTGTATAGCACCTCTAACAGCGCCATGTAGTGTCACATGTATTATTACAGGCAGGTCAGTGTATAGCGCCTCTAACAGCGCCATGTAGCGTCACATGTATTATTACAGGCAGGTCAGTGTATAGCGCCTCTAACAGCGCCATGTAGTGTCACATGTATTATTACAGGCGGCTCAGTGTATAGCGCCTCTAACAGCGCCATGTAGCGTCACATGTATTATTACAGACAGGTCAGTGTATAGCACCTCTAACAGCGCCATGTAGTGTCACATGTATTATTACAGGCGGCTCAGTGTATAGCACCTCTAACAGCGCCTTGTAGCGTCACATGTATTATTACAGGCAGGTCAGTGTATAGCGCCTCTAACAGCGCCATGTAGCGTCACATGTATTATTACAGGCAGGTCAGTGTATAGCACCTCTAACAGCGCCATGTAGTGTCACATGTAATATTACAGGCAGGTCAGTGTATAGCGCCTCTAACAGCGCCATGTAGCGTCACATGTATTATTACAGGCAGGTCAGTGTATAGCGCCTCTAACAGCGCAATGTAGTGTCACATGTATTATTACAGGCAGGTCAGTGTATAGCGCCTCTAACAGCGCCATGTAGCGTCACATGTATTATTACAGGCAGGTCAGTGTATAGCGCCTCTAACAGCGCCATGTAGCGTCACATGTATTATTACAGGCAGGTCAGTGTATAGCGCCTCTAACAGCGCCATGTAGCGTCACATGTATTATTACAGGCAGGTCAGTGTATAGCACCTCTAACAGCGCCATGTAGTGTCACATGTATTATTACAGGCAGGTCAGTGTATAGCGCCTCTAACAGCGTCATGTAGTGTCACATGTATTATTACAGGCAGGTCAGTGTATAGCGCCTCTAACAGCGCCATGTAGCGTCACATGTATTATTACAGGCAGGTCAGTGTATAGCGCCTCTAACAGCGCCATGTAGCGTCACATGTATTATTACAGGCAGGTCAGTGTATAGCACCTCTAACAGCGCCATGTAGTGTCACATGTATTATTACAGGCAGGTCAGTGTATAGCACCTCTAACAGCGTCATGTAGCGTCACATGTATTATTACAGGCAGGTCAGTGTATAGCACCTCTAACAGCGCCATGTAGTGTCACATGTATTATTACAGGCAGGTCAGTGTATAGCACCTCTAACAGCGTCATGTAGCGTCACATGTATTATTACAGGCAGGTCAGTGTATAGCGCCTCTAACAGCGCCATGTAGCATCACATGTATTATTACAGGCGGCTCAGCGTATAGCGCCCGGCGCTCTAGCTTCCAGAGAGCCAGGGATTACCTTTCGCTCAGTGTCGCTCTCCCATACATTTCAATGGACGTTCATTTGCTTGTGTTTAACCAGCGTGTTTGACCATTTTATTTTAGTTTTTTTTTTTGCTCCAATCATTGTGTGATGTCTCCTGGCTGCAAACAAACACTTTTAGAAACTTTTTTGACTTTTTATATTTTTATGCAGAATTGTCATTACAGGTCTGGCACTAAAGTGTTATTGTCACAGTGTT
This sequence comes from Gastrophryne carolinensis, assembly GCA_027917425.1. NCBI lineage: Eukaryota > Metazoa > Chordata > Amphibia > Anura > Microhylidae > Gastrophryne > Gastrophryne carolinensis. The sequence continues at coordinate 31,399,526 of CM051234.1, forward strand.
ATAACAATGTCATTCCATGTGTTTTCGCTTTGTTACTGGTGGATATGTGTTCAAAAACAGACTTTAATCCCACAGCGTCTGGCGCTCTATGCTACAGCGCCCAGCTTTGGAGCGCCAACACTGTGTGTGTGTGTCCTTTTTTGTATGGTCCGCCGAGTGCCGGACACACTGAGCTGGTGCTACCTTTTGCGCCCAACACACATCACATTCATCAATGCCGGGCAGGTTACTAATGCGACCGCAATGCTAGGTTACAGCTCCTGATACCCCCTTACAGCGTCTACTAGCGGTCGCTCTAAGCGCCGCTATACAGACGCTCATCTGCCGATACCTGGCGTTAGTAATGAAAACGTGCCATTATACTAAAATAAGGGGAAGGAATGCAGAAGAAGGAAATGTATGAAGCAAGTTTTAGCAGCGGTGTGTCCCTGGAGATGTCTTAAAGTGGACCAACACCCTCCCATGATTGACCCGGGAATCTATAAGATTCCCAGACCGATCAGACATCTGACTGCGGGGCACCCCGATCGGGGGCTGTGTGAAACCCCCCAGAAACCCCTAAATCCCTCTAGCAGGACGCGCACCCGCGCCAGCCGTTTGTGAATGGGCGCGCGCCCTGTAAGAGTGACGCGTGGGAGGCGGCGGCGGGCGCGCTCTCTTGTCCGTCGCTGCCTCCCGCTTGTCCGCCGGTGGGGATTGGCAGCGGCGGTCACGTGGGAGTGAGGAGAGGTGAGTTTTTCGGGGTTTCTGGGGGGTTTCACACAGCGGGGCACCCCCGATCGGGATGCCCCGCCGAAGTGGACCAAAACCCAGGATAGTCAAAATCCTGGGTGTTGGTCCACTTTAAGTTTAGTGCATACCTACCAACTTTTCAAGGTGGGAAAGATGGACAGGAGATAGGATGTAACAGTTACAACAATATAGACAATTTAAATAGGCAAATGAATAATTTATTGCTGCAGATCTGCATGTTACACCTCAAAGAGGGACAAATGAGAACCACGATGGACAGGGGGACATGGACTCAAAAAGGGACAGTCCTTCCAAATCAGGGCACTTGAGATGTATGTTAGTGTACAATGTATGGAGTAGCATAGGATGGCTGGGCCCAGGCTCTGGGGAGAGACGTTGCGTTAGCCCTGGAAGCTCTCCAGGAGAGGTCAGGTCTCAGGGAGGGAAAGTAAATATTGTGGAAGGCGCACCAGGGAACAATAGTCCCGGCCCCGGGCTCCGGCCTGCTGAATGGCTTGTGTGTACACTAACTGCTGATCAGGAAGCCGGGGCCAGCAACACCCTCCCGCCACTGTGTGCCTGAGAACTGGTCATGTCTTCTAAACATTTCCAGGGACATGGTAATGCTGAGACAGGCAGAGACCCAGGACCTCTAACCAGGGCCAGTGTGGTGGAGGCCCCAGATACAGTATAAAATAATAGTCCAGCCAAGTAACTGATTGGTGGTTGTCTGGCACCCGCCTACTTACTGGAACATTAGATCGAGTCCCTTGTGCCCCCCTTGTGCGGGTGCTGCTGCTTTGCCATTCTGGGTGGGGGGTAGTGTAGTTGCCCGGCTGGTTCCCTGCATTGAGCTGCCAGCGGCTGTGCTTGGTGGCTTATGTGCAGTGACAGCTCTGCACCCATCACTGTAGCGTTGCTGGCGACGGCTTCGCTGCTCTAGACTCTCCATCCTGCCCGGTTTGCAAAAACTAAAAAATATGGATTGAGAAGTATTCAGTAGGCTAAGGGATCTCTTATGGATTAAGGGGTATTGATAAAGCTAAAGATTGATTTTGTTCTTTTATTCTTTATTCTGTAACACGAGTCTGTGTAAGCCCACACGCCAACCGCGCATGCACCCAGCAACGGGGGAGCGCACCTGATGGGGAAACATGGTTTTATAAATTACACATAGAATAGGCCCAGCCCTACTATGCTCCTGTATCCCTGCTTATATACCCTAATATATTGTAAGCTCTTCCTCCTTCTGTATCCTCCCTTATACCCTAATAGAGTGTAAGCTCTTCTCCTTCTGTATCCTCCCTTATACCCTAATAGAGTGTAAGCTCTTCTCCTTCTGTATCCTCCATTATACCCTAATAGAGTGTAAGCTCTTCTCCTTCTGTATCCTCCCTTATACCCTAATAGATTGTAAGCTCTTCTCCTTCTGTATCCTCCCTTATACCCTAATAGAGTGTAAGCTCTTCTCCTTCTGTATCCTCCCTTATACCCTAATAGATTGTAAGCTCTTCTCCTTCTGTATCCTCCCTTATACCCTAATAGAGTGTAAGCTCTTCTCCTTCTGTATCCTCCCTTATACCCTAATAGAGTGTAAGCTCTTCTCCTTCTGTATCCTCCCTTATACCCTAATACTGGTGGATACATGCTAAAAAAACAGACTTTAATCACACAGCCTCCGGCGCTCTGGGCTTCAGAGAAGCATTTTTCATCGCTGGAGTTTTGGGAGCATGTTTTTTTAATGAATATGTTGTGAGTCGGTCGCACTGACCAGTCGCTAACATGCGCTCCCATACAGCACTCTAATGGTCAAATAGCGACTCCTCACAGGCCCTTATTTAACAAGGGATAGCGCCAGGTAGCGACTGGTGAGCGGCCGGTAATGACGGGCACCGCCACGAGAACGCCGGCTCCCCACCACAATCACACATTTATCAAGCCGATCCTGCTTAGCGACTGAGATAGCGCCATATAGCGACTCATTCATCATTATTCCAGCCTCACCCCACAGCACCAGCGTCCGACCTTGAACAGGGACAGGTATGACCTCTCGCTACCTTGCGCTCTCCAATGCATTTCAATGGAACAATCTTTAAATATTCATAATTAATTGTTATTAATGGTTTTTTTTTTGTTTTTTTTTTTTAATGTGAAAAATTCTGTGACCACTTCTGCCATTTTAACTAATTTTTTTAAGGTAAAAAAAATAAAAAAATAAAAATGTACAAAATTGATATTACAGGTCTGATATTAATGTATTCATATTACAAAATTATTTTAAAAACTTGTTTTTTTTGGTTTCCAAAAATATGGTTGTTTGGGGGTTAAAAAACTACTTATAACCCATCGCCGCCAGCGCTCTGGGGTTTAAACAAGCATTTCACAGCGCAAGAATTATTTGAGCGTGATTTGTTAATGAATATGGTGGGATCTGGTCGCTAGGGCCAGTCGCTATCATGCACTCCCATACAGCGCGGAACCTGTCAAATAGCGACTCCTCACCCAATATTCAACATTACGGCAAACCGACTGAGTCGCTATCAACTACCGAACAACGGCCAAGCACAGCGACTACTAGCGGGCGCTCTGAAAATGCCGCTAACTGTCGCTACCTGCCGCTGTTAATGAATCGGCCTCCCCATGTATTCATCATTACTGCACAGCGACTGAGTCGCTATGAACTAGCGACCCACGGCTGAGCACAGTGACTACTAGCGGGCGCTCTGAAATGCCTGTTACAGACGCTCATCTGTCGCTACCTGGCGTTAGTGATGAATCAGCCTGGGCCCGTACTGTCAGTCAAGGGCAGATTGGCCTCTTTCTTTGTCAGTTTGTCTATACTTTGTTTCTTTTGTTCTATTCTATTCTTTCCTTCCCTTCCAGTCTTTTTCTTCCTTTCTATCTATCTATCTATTCTTTGCTTCTTTCTTTCATCTGTTATGCCTTTCCTTTTCTTTGCTTTTTTTGTCATTCCTTCTATCCATTCTGTCTTTTCTTCTATTTCTCTATCAGTCCTCCTGTTCTTTTTTTCCCTCCAGCTCTTTTACTCCCATTCCTTCTCTCTGTCTTACCTGCTTTTCATCCTGTCTTTCCGTTTGTTCTTTCTTTGTTTCTGTCATTCATTTTGTGCTTTCGTTCTTTGTTTCTTTGCATTTACTTTTTTATTTCGTTCCATCTATTTTTTTCATTTTATGTGTTTCCCTCTTTCTTTTCCGCTTACATTTTTTCCGTCTTTCCCTCTATATGGCACCCAGGAGAAGTGGTTGATAACCACGCAGCGCGTAGGTGAGGTAAGTGGGGAGGACGGGAAGGGCGTGTTATTATTTTTATTACTTTTGATATAGACTGATGATTATAAAGATGATGGCAGATATACATATGTGGCGCTGAACAATGGTATATAGAGTCAGCACAGATTTAGGCCCTTATTTATCAAGCGATAGCGCCAGGTAGTGTCTGACGAGCGCCAGGTAACGGCAGCTACCGACTCAAGTACGCCCGGCGGCGGTCACAATGACGCATTTATCACGCTAAATGAGGCTAGCGCCGGCGAGAGCGTCAGCTAGCGCGGGATTCATCATGTAGCCGACTGCAACGAACAGCGCCGCTGCTAATCCCATCACAGCGCCAGGTATGACCTGTCGCTCCCTGGCGATGTCCAATGCATTTCAATGGAGCAATCTTTAATTAATCATAATTAATTCCTATGAATTTTTTTTTATTTTTTTTAATGTCAAAAATTCTGTGACCACTTCGGCAATGTTAGGATTTTTTTTTTAAGGTAAAACAAAATAAAAAAAAAATATGTGCAGAATTGATATTACAGGTCTGATATTAATGTATTCATATTACAAAATGTTTATAAAAACTTGTATAATTTTACAATCAAAAAATATGGTTGTTTGGGGGTTAAAAACTATTTTACACCCATCGCCGCCAGCGCTCTGGGGTTTAAACAAGGAATTCACAGCGCGAATAAATTCGGAGCGTGATTTGTTAATGAATCTGCAGCAAGCCGTTCGCTCTGGCCATTCGCTGTCAGGCTGTCAGGTGAAACATCGACCCCTAACCCCGTATTCAACATTACCGCACACCGACTGAGTCGCTGTCAACAAGCAAACCCCGGCCAAGCACAGCGAATACTAGCTGGCGCTGTGAAAATCACGCTACTGGCGCTCATCTGTCGCTACCTGGCGCTATTAATGAATCGGCCTCCCCGGCACATGTATGTTTGCACTCTAGCACTTGTCACTTTGCATGGTTTTTAGTGAGATCACTTGTGAGAGTAGCTGTAGTTGAGGTTAGATTGCACTGATTCATTTTGAGGCACTTGTTTTTGTTTTTTCAATTTATTAATTATTTATTTATATATATATATATATATATATATATATATATATATATATATATTAATTTTTTTAATCTAGTCAATAGATATTAGAATCAAGTATGCACTAAGCACTTTACCCTGTTGAACGCCCACATATGCATATCCTCATATAGGCTTTGTGCCATAATATATGTGTACTATAGATCTTGGTGCTAAGATCATTAAAGTGTACCTAAATTGAGTGTAGCCCTGGAGGTCCTCCCCACTTTTTGGTTTTTAGATTTATGTTTTTTATGATGTGATGTTGTGTGATGTTGAGTATGTGTTATATGTGTATTTCTATGAACACTACATGTAATTCTTTGTGATCAATAAATGGATTAATTAAGAATCAGTGTGCAGCCTTGTGTAATAGGACGGGTGGTGGGCTAGCCCTGGAGTCCCACCCATAAGTGTATAGAGATTGTAGCAGGGGTCCTAGGGGCTAGCACCTGTAATTGATTGGTCTGGCAGTGCAGTCCTTATTGTTGATAGAGATTAGTCTTTCCCTCTATACTTACGGCCTTATTTATCAAGGGCTAGCGGCAGGTAGTGTCTGACGAGCGCCAGGTACCGCCAGCTATCGGCGGCTACCGACTCAAGTACGCCCGGTGGCGGTCACAATGACGCATTTATCACGCTAAATGAGGCTAGCGCCGGCGAAAGCGCCAGCTAGCGCGGGATTCATCATGTAGCCGACTGCAATGAACAGCGCCGCTGCTAATCCCATCACAGCGACAGGTATGACCTGGCGCTCCCTGGCGTTGTCCAATGCATTTCAATGGAGCAATCTTTAAATAATCCTAATTAATTGCTATTAATGTTTTTTTTTTTTTTTTTTTAATGTCAAAAATTCTGTGACCACTTCTGCAATGTTAAGATTTTTTTTTTTAAGTAAAAAAAAATAAATAAATAAATAAAAAAAAATTGTGCAGAATTGATATTACAGGTCTGATATTCATGTATTCATATTACAAAATGTTTAGAAAAACTTGTATAATTTTTACATATAAAAAAAATGGTTGTTTGGGGGTTAAAAACTACTTTACACACATCGCCGCCAGCGCTCTGGGGTTTAAACAAGGAATTCACAGCGCGAGAAATTTTTGAGCGTGATTTGTTAATGAATCTGCAGCAAGCCGTTCGCTCTGGCCATTCGTTGTCAGGCGCACCCATACAACGCAGAACCTGTGAAACAGCGACCCCTAACCCCGTATTCAACATTACCGCACACCGACTGAGACGCTGTCAACAAGCAAACCCCCGGCCAAGCACAGCGAATACTAGCTGGCGCTGTGAAAATCACGCTACTGGCGCTCATCTGTCGCTACCTGGCGCTATTAATGAATCGGCCTCCCCTGCTCCTTATTTCTCTTTCTTTCTGTTGTTCCTTCTATTATTTTTTTCTTTTTATTCTTCAGCAGTATTCACCATACAGGCATGCATTTGATCACCATGTATGGAGTTATAACTCACTGCAAGGGGCCCACTGATACTTTATCGCCCAAGGGCCCCCATACACCTGGACCTGGCCCTGCTCAACAGGGGAGCCAGCGCCAAAAGGGGGCGCCAGCACTTGAAGTGAGCACCAAATATGACCCTACCTTACCCCCTTTAGATGTCCATCAGCCAGCTGATCACCGACGCAAGCACATGTATGGTAACATTGGCTACACTATTTACTAGGGATTCAGTTGCTCATCTCTGAGAGTTCGGGCAGGCTGATTCATCACTAACGCCAGGTAGCGACAGATGAGCGTCTGTAGCAGGCATTTTCAGAGCGCCCGCTAGTAGCCGCTCGGCCGTGAGTCGCTACTTCATAGCAACTCAGTCGCTGTTCAGTAATGTTGAATACATTGTGAGGAGTCGCTATTTGACCAGTACAGCGCTGTATGGGAGCGCATGTTAGCGACTGCTCATAGCGACCGACTCACACCATATTCAGCAAAAAAACAGCCTCACAAATCTCTGGCGCTGAAAAATTCTTGTTTGAAGCCCAGAGCGCAGGAGGCGGTGTGATTAAAGTCTGTTTTCCAGCATCTATCCACTAGTAACAAAGCGAAAACATATGGAATTACATTGTAACAACATTGTAACATGAACACTTTAATGGCAGACCTGTAATGTAATTTCTGAAGAAATATATAAAAAATTAATAAATTGTGAAAAAGCTGCTTATTCAATGGCAGAAGAGGTCACAGGATTATTTGTAATTTTTGGAAAAAAAATAAAAAACAAAAACCCCGTTTAAAGAGAAGAAAATGATCGTACATTGAAATGTATGGGAGAGCGACAGGTAGCGAGAGGTCATACCTGGCGCTGTGCAAGGCTGAACACCAGCACTGTTCGCTGAGGCTGTGAAAATGATAAATCGGACGCTACATGGCGCTATCCCAGTCGCTAAACAGATTCTGCTTGATAAATGTGTAATTGCGTGCCGTGTCCGGCGTTCTCCAGACCCTACCTGTCGCTACCTCTCATTAACCAGCCGCTACCTGACGCTGTCCCTTCTTAAATAAGGGTCCAAGTTTTATATTTCTCAATAACTGACAGCATGCCGGGGAACCTTATCATTACCCCATGAAGCTGTGATCAGGACCGTGTCTAAGGGGGTTATTTAAGAACGGATAGTGTTAATGCGGTAATGCTTAGGCCCTTATTTAACAAGGGATAGCGGCAGGTAGCGAATGGTGAGCGAACAGTAATGACGCTCACCGCCACGAGAACGCCGGCTCCCCTCCGCAATCACACATTTATCAAGCCGATCCTGCTTAGCGACTGACAGAGCGCCAGATAGCGAATCATTCATCATTATTCCAGCCTCACCCCACAGCGCCAGCGAGCGACCTTGAACAGCGACAGGTATGACCTATCGCTACCTGGCGCTCTCCAATGCATTTCAATGGAACAATCTTTAAATATTAATAATTAATTGCTATTAATGTTTTTTTTTTTTTTTTTTTTTTTTTAAATGTCAAAATTCTGTGACCACTTCTGCAATGTTAGATATTTTTTTTAAGGTAAAAAAAAAAAATAAAAATTTGTGCAGAATTGATATTACAGGTCTGATATTAATGTATTCATATTACAAAATGTTTGGAAAAACTTTTTTTTTTTTTCACAAAAATATGGTTGTTTGGGGGTTAAAAAACTACTTTTAACCCATCGCCACCAGCGCTCTGGGGTTTAAACAAGCATTTTACAGCACGAGAATTTTTTGAGCGTGATTTGTTAATGAATATGGTGGGAGCCGTTCGCTATGGCCATTCGCTGTCATGCGCTCCCATACAGCGCGGAACCTGTCAAATAGCGACTCCTCACCTAATATTCAACATTACTGCACACCGACTGAGTCGCTGTCAACTACCGAACAACGGCCAAGCACAGCGACTACTAGCGGGCGCTCTGAAAATGCCGCTACTGTCGCTCAACTGTCGCTACCTGCCGCTATTAATGAATCGGCCTCCCCGTAGCAGCAGGCAGCATCTAGTGAACGCCGGGCGCTGTACAGGAAACCACATTTATGAAAGCAAATCTGGTGAGCGCCTCTAACAGCGCCATGTAGCGTCACATGTATTATTACAGGCGGCTCAGCATATAGCGCTGGTGCTCTAGGCTCAGGAGTGCCATGTAGTACCTGTCGCTCTGTAGCGCTCTCCCATACATTTCTTTTTTTTTTTTTGCTCCAATCATTGTGTGACGTCTCCTGGCTGCAAACAAACACTTTTAAGAATTTTTTTTTTTAATTTATATTTTTATGCAGAATTGTCATTACAGGTCTGGCACTAAAGTATTAATGTCACAGTGTTATAACAATGTCATTCCATGTGTTTTCGCTTTGTTACTGGTGGATATGTGTTTAAAAATAGACTTTAATCACACAGCGTCTGGCGCTCTATGCTACAGCGCCCAGCTTTAGAGCACCGATGCTGTGTGTGTGTAGTTTTTCTTAAATATGGTGTGGAGCGCAACGTGCCAGACACACTGAGCTGGCGCTACCTCTCGCTCGCTGCAGGGCTGTGCTGTTGTTAGAGTACCCAACACACATCACATTCATCAATGCCGGCCAGGTTACTACAGGAACGCTAGCTTACAGCGCCCGATACCCGCTTACAGCGTTTACTAGCGGTCGCTTACAGCGTCTACTAGCGGTCGCTTACAGCGTCTACTAGCGGTCACATCACATTCATCAATGCCGGCCAGGTTACTACAGGAACGCTAGCTTACAGCGCCCGATACCCACTTACAGCGTCTATTAGCAGTCGCTCTAAGCGCCGCTCATCTGGCAATACCTGGCGCTAGTAGTGAATGAGCCTCCACGTTGTCAAGGTGAAGCGTGTCCCATCCCATCTGCCCATTCTCTCCAGCAGAAGCCTGATTGCAATTCACCTGAGCCAGTGACAGGTTCCCTTTAAAAAGCCAGTTGCTTTGCGCCCGGGCTGTGTGCGTGTTGCGGTTACTCTGTCTGGTTACGCTACACGCAGCCGTGTTTACTCCACCGCACTCCACTATGTTTAGAGTCTCATCTGCAAGTAATTTCAGGGGAGATGTTTGGCGGATTATGTAATTATTTGCTCCACATCTCTCCAGCCAGAGAACATGTAACACGAGTCTGTGTAAGCCCACACGCCAACCGCGCATGCACCCAGCAACGGGGGAGCGCACCTGATGGGGAAACATGGCTTTATAAATTACACATAGAATAGGACCAGCCCTACTATGCTCCTGTATCCCTGCTTATGTACCCTAATAGAGTGTAAGCTCTTCTCCCTTATACCCTAATAGAGTGTAAGCTCTTCTCCTTCTGTATCCTCCCTTATACCCTAATAGAGTGTAAGCTCTTCTCCTCCTGTATCCTCCCTTATACCCTAATAGACTGTAAGCTCTTCTCCTCCTGTATCCTCCCTTATATCCTAATAGAGTGTAAGCTCTTCTCCTCCTGTATCCTCCCTTATATCCTAATAGAGTGTAAGCTCTTCTCCTTCTGTATCCCCCCTTATACCCTAATAGAGTGTAAGCTCTTCTCCTCCTGTATCCTCCCTTATACCCTAATAGACTGTAAGCTCTTCTCCTCCTGTATCCTCCCTTATATCCTAATAGAGTGTAAGCTCTTCTCCCTTCTGTATCCTCCCTTATGCCTTAATAGAGTGTAAGCTCTTCTCCTTCTGTATCCTCCCTTATATCCTAATAGAGTGTAAGCTCTTCTCCTTCTGTATCCTCCCTTATATCCTAATAGAGTGTAAGCTCTTCTCCTCCTGTATCCTCCCTTATACCCTAATAGAGTGTAAGCTCTTCTCCTTCTGTATCCTCCCTTATACCCTAATAGAGTGTAAGCTCTTCTCCTCCTGTATCCTCCCTTATACCCTAATAGAGTGTAAGCTCTTCTCCTTCTGTATCCTCCCTTTTATCCTAATAGAGTGTAAGCTCTTCTCCTTCTGTATCCTCCCTTATATCCTAATAGAGTGTAAGCTCTTCTCCTCCTGTATCCTCCCTTATACCCTAATAGAGTGTAAGCTCTTCTCCTTCTGTATCCTCCCTTATGCCTTAATAGAGTGTAAGCTCTTCTCCTTCTGTATCCTCCCTTTTATCCTAATAGAGTGTAAGCTCTTCTCCTTCTGTATCCTCCCTTATATCCTAATAGATTGTAAGCTCTTCTCCTTCTGTATCCCCCCTTATACCCTAATAGATTGTAAGCTCTTCTCCTGTATCCTCCCTTATACCCTAATAGAGTGTAAGCTCTTCTCCTTCTGTATCCTCCCTTATACCCTAATAGATTGTAAGCTCTTCTCCTTCTGTATCCTCCCTTATACCCTAATAGAGTGTAAGCTCTTCTCCTTCTGTATCCTCCCTTATACCCTAATAGAGTGTAAGCTCTTCTCCTTCTGTATTCTCCCTTATACCCTAATAGAGTGTAAGCTCTTCTCCTTCTGTATCCTCCCTTATACCTTAATTGAGTGTAAGCTCTCCTTCTGTATCCTCCCTTATATCCTAATAGAGTGTAAGCTCTTTTCCTCCTGTATCCTCCCTTATACCTTAATTGAGTATACACTCCCCTATAATAAAAGATAAGCTCTCTACCATTAATATAACACTTTAGGAAACACCTGATAGGGAATAGTTATTGTCTCTCCCTATAGAGGCTGCACAGTGTAGCTGTAAGGAATACACAGACACGGTGATTGTTAGCTCCTGGGACAGACACCTGGAGATAGCCGGGGGGGATAAGGAGGATGGGGATGAGCAGGAGAGGTTGGGACAGATGAAGGTGGAGGAAGCTGGGGTCCCGGGTAAGAGGTTCTATTTAGAGGAGAGACTTTCCTGGCGGGAGGAAACAGTGTCAGGAAGTAATAACTGTAACACAATCCACCAGGATAAGCAGCCAGGGAAATGCTCCACAAATCCAGCAAAGTCCAGTTCACTGATAATGTCCCTATCCAGGGTCGGATTATGAGGAGGGCGCAAAGGGCGCACGCCCTGGGGCCTCCACCACTTGCCCTGCACCAACCTTTGGGTTATGGTCTGGTCCAGGAGGCATTTCAGTCATTGGTTCTGATGGGCCGCGGGGCCAGCAGCAAAGCTATCGGCGGCATTGGGGGCGCGCCTGGGCAAGCCAAAGCCACCACAGCGCAGGACGGAGAGTCTAGAGCAGCAAAGCCGCCGCCAGCAACGCTACAGTGATGGGTGCAGAGCTGTCACTGCACATAAGCCACCAAGCACAGCCGCTGGCAGCTCCATGCAGGGAACCAGCCGGGGGACTACACTACCCCCCCCCCCCCGCAGGGCTGTATTTACCATTAGGCAAACCTAGGCCTGTGCCTAGGGTGGCCATCTGCAAGGGGGGTGCTGACATTACAGCTATAGTAAAAAAATATTATTGGCACATTAATGCCTTCTCATGTGTATAGAGGGGAGAGAGGGTGTAACAGGTCATAGCAGTCTGCAGCCTGATCCTCTCCCATTGGCGGAACCCAACGCCAGCGCAGGCATCAAGCAGACCCAGGCAGGTGCCATGGCCACTGCACATATGGAGCACCCACCTCATTCCCACCTCACAGCCCCTATGCATGGCTGTGCAGTGACCAGGACTAAGGACTGTCTTTAAGGAACAAAATGGCCATTGGGAGAGTCTTTGGGACTTATTTATGAAGGGATAGCGTCAGATAGCGCCTTGTTAAAGTGGACCAACACCCAGGATTTTGACTATCCTGGGTTTTGGTCCACTTCGGCGGGGCACCCCGATCGGGGATGTCCCGCTGTGTGAAACCCCCCAGAAAGCCCCAAAATCTTACCTGTCCCCGCTCCCACGTGACTGGACGGTCCAATCCCCGCCAACGTCCAGGCGGGGATCAGGAACGTCCAAGCGGCTGCCGCCACCGCCGCCTCCCTCACGTCACTTTCGGTGCGCGCGCCCCCGCCGGCCATTCGCAGACGGCCGGCGCGGGCGCGAGCACGCCTACAGGGGCGCGAGGGAGGCGGCGGCGGCCGGCCGCCGCCGAAGATCAGGTAAGGTGTTTGGGGGTTTTTTGGGGGGTTTCACCCCGCGGGACATCCCGATCTCGGATGTCCCGCGGGGTGGGAGGTGATCGGCCCGGGAATCTTATAGATTTCCGGGCCGATCACCTCTCGGTGTTGGTCCACTTTAATGAGAGGTAGCGACAGGTGAACGCCGGACACGGCACGCAATTACACATTTATCAAGCAGAATCTGTTGAGCGACTGGGATAGCGCCATGTAGCGTCCGATTCATCATTTTCACAGCCTCAGCGAACAGCGCCAGCGTTCAGCCTTGCACAGCGCCAGGTATTACCTCTCGCTACCTGTCGCTCCCCCATACATTTCAATTGACGATCCTTTTCTTCTCTTTTAACTGGGTTTTTGTTTTTTTTTTGTCTTTTTTTAAAAAATCTCAAATAATGTTGTGACCTCTTATGGCATTGAAAATGCAGTTTTTTCAAAAACTTTTCATGTTTTATATATTTCTTCAGAAATGACATTACAGGTCTGGCATTAATGTGTTCATGTCACAATGGTATTACAATGTAATTTCATATGTTTTCGCTTTGTTAATAATGGATACATACTGAAAAACAGACTTTACTCACACAGCCTCCGGCGCTCTGGGCATCAGAGAAGCATTTTTCAGCGCTGGAGTTTTGTGAGGCTGTTTTTTTACTGAATATGTTGTGAGTCGGTCGCACTGACCAGTTGCTAACATGCGCTCCCATACAGCGCTGTACTGGTCAAATAGCGCTGCCGGGATCCGCAGAGCCGCCTGTGATGATGAATCGGTCGCTACGTGTCGCTGTAAGAGGCGCTCACCAGAATCGCCTCCATAAATGTGGTATTGCGTGCCGCGCCCAGCGTTCACCTGCTGCTACCTGTCACTACTTGTCGCTTACAAGGCACTACCTGCCGCTATCCCTAGATGAATAAAGCCCTATATCTCCATCCCATATCTATCTATCTATCTATCTATCTCTCCATCCCATATCTATCTATCTATCTCATATCTATCTATCTATCTATCTATCTATCTATCTATCTATCTATCTCATATCTATCTATCTATCTATCTATCTATCTATCTATCTCATATCTATCTATCTCATATCTATCTATCTCATATCTATCTATCTATCTATCTATCTATCTATCTATCTATCTATCTATCTCTCCATCCCATATCTATCTATCTATCTATCTATCTATCTCATATCTATCTATCTATCTATCTATCTATCTATCTATCTATCTATCCCATATCTATCTATCTATCTCTCCATCCCATATCTATCTATCTATCTATCTATCTCTCCATCCCATATCTATCTATCTATCTCATATCTATCTATCTATCTATCTATCTATCTATCTATCTCATATCTATCTATCTATCTATCTATCTATCTATCTATCTATCTATCTATCTATCTCATATCTATCTATCTCATATCTATCTATCTCATATCTATCTATCTATCTATCTATCTATCTATCTATCTATCTATCTCTCCATCCCATATCTATCTATCTATCTATCTATCTATCTCATATCTATCTATCTATCTATCTATCTATCTATCTATCTATCTATCTCATATCTATCTATCTATCTATCTATCTATCTATCTATCTATCTACCTATCTATCTATCTATCTATCTATCTACCTATCTCTCCATCCCATATCTATCTATCTATCTATCTATCTATCTATCTATCTATCTATCTATCTCATATCTATCTATCTATCTATCTATCTATCTATCTATCTCATATCTATCTATCTATCTATCTATCTATCTATCTATCTATCTATCTATCTCTCCATCCCATATCTATCTATCTATCTATCTATCTACCTATCTCTCCATCCCATATCTATCTATCTATCTATCTATCTATCTATCTATCTATCTATCTATCTATCTCATATCTATCTATCTATCTATCTCATATCTATCTATCTCATATCTATCTATCTATCTATCTATCTATCTATCTATCTATCTATCTACCTATCTCTCCATCCCATATCTATCTATCTATCTATCTATCTCATATCTATCTATCTATCTATCTATCTATCTATCTATCTATCTATCTCATATCTATCTATCTATCTACCTATCTCTCCATCCCATATCTATCTATCTATCTATCTATCTCATATCTATCTATCTCATATCTATCTATCTATCTATCTATCTATCTATCTATCCCATATCTATCTATCTATCTATCTATCTATCTATCTATCTATCTATCTCATATTTATCTATCTCATATCTATCTATCTCATATCTATCTATCTATCTATCTATCTATCTATCTATCTATCTATCTATCTCATATCTATCTATCTATCTATCTATCTATCTATCTATCTATCTCTCCATCCCATATCTATCTATCTATCTATCTATCTATCTATCTATCTATCTCATATCTATCTATCTATCTATCTATCTATCTATCTATCTATCTATCTCATATCTATCTATCTATCTATCTATCTATCTATCTACCTATCTCTCCATCCCATATCTATCTATCTATCTATCTATCTATCTATCTATCTATCTATCTCATATCTATGTATCTATCTATCTATCTATCTATCTATCTATCTCATATCTATCTATCTATCTATCTATCTATCTATCTATCTATCCATCTATCCTTTCTTACATTCTATAATAATAATAATCTGTTGCTATATAAGCCAACTTCTCCCCGGGCGTTGTAGTTTTGGCGTGTGCGCTCTCTGCTTGTGTTTGTCTCACTGCACAGATGGGTTAAATACAGAGGAAAAATTCCTGTGTGTGCACAAACATACAATGGCCATAGATGCCCATAATGCCCCCTCCAAAAAAATAAAAAAGAAGGACTATGAATAGTTTGGGAGAAGAAGACTAGAAAGTGAGAAGCGTGTGCAGGGGGGGGGGGGGGGGGGGCAGATGTGGCTGTGGCGCCCCCTCCCCTCCCCTCCTCATTGGGGGTCTCCTCCTCTCTCTCCAGCATCTGGCAATGGAGGCAGCGCAGGGCTGGGAGGTGACGGCTCTGCCCAGAGGAAGCTGAGGAGAGAGAGGCGAGAGGCGAGGGGGACTCAGCCAGAGCACAGGCAGCTGTGTGCGAGCCCAGCCAGAGGGGTCTGCGCCAACCCAACGCCTCTCCTGCGCCAACCCAACGCCTCTCCTGCGCCAACCGCCCGCCGATCAGGTACCGTAATAGTGTCTGTGGTGGGGACACACCTGGGGAGGGGTGGGTTGGGGGTCCGCCATATTCTGGCTGCCCTCCATAGAGGCGGTCCGGCCGCCCCCTGTGCAGAGACAAAGCCGCGCACCCATTGCTCTCCGTCCTGCGCTGACAGCTGATGAAAGCACCCGTACACGCCGCAATCCGAGTATCTGGTAAAAGGTAAGTCCACTGTGGTGTTTATTTTCGTCTGGCAAAATGATGTCTTAAAGGTGCCGAGCTGTTCCGGCAAATGTGTGTTTTATGGAAGCAGTTTTCGCTACAGGCGATCTGTTGCTATTGGCAACCGTACACCAAGTCTGCACACCGAGAAGAGAGGTGCGAGCTCTTTACACAGCCCTGCATGGAAGCTGTCTGTTGCTATTGGCAACCATACACAAAGCCTGTACACCAAGAGGAGAGGAGCGACCTGCAATCTGTTGCTATTAGTGTATGTTGCCGATAGCAACACATTGCAGATAGGTGCACAGAACCCTGCGGCTGGGCGTGAGTAAGCTCCTTCACCTCAGCAGCAGTGTTATGTGCACCTATCTGCAATCTGTTGCTATCGGCAACATACGATAATAGCAACAGATTGCAGATTACTTCCATGCAGGGCTGTGTAAAGGGCTCGCTCCTCTCATCTTGGTGTACAGACTTGGTGTACATCGCCAATAGCAACAGATTGCAAAATTGCTTCCATACAGAGCTGTGTTAAAGGCTCGCTCCTCTCATCTTGGTGTACAGACGTGGGGTATGTTGCCAATAGCAACAGATGGCAGATTACTTCCATAGAGGGCTGTGTAAAGGGCTCGCTCCTCTCATCTTGTTGTACAGACTTGGTGTACGGTTGCCAATAGCAACAGATCGCATGTAGTGAAAACTGCTTCCATAAATCAAACATAGGAAAAATAAATACTAGATCAGTTCACCACAAAAACAATACACCATCCATGGAAAGGGGACTTACCCTGCAAATGTTTTAGGTGTTACTAACCACACTGGGCCCCGTACACCAAGGGGGGCAACTAAGGGGATGGCGGCAGGTGCCCTGGGTGCAGCAGATCAGGGGGGGCCTGAGCAAAGATAGGGGACGCCATTTTGAATCTTTGCCCCGGGTGCCACAAAGCCAATATGACAAATTCTATGTGGAACTGTACAGCGCCACGGACTAGGACGGTGCTACAGATGTAGCAATGGGTAACCTGACACTTATTATACTATTCTATATATATATATTATATTATACTTCTTCTATGGAGCGTCGGACTGGGGTGTCTGGGGGGCCAGCAGTAGAACCGACGCTGGGGGCCCGCCCCACATTTAGATGTAATCAGTGGCTTATATTTAGGGCCCATGTGCAGAAACATGACGCCAGTATTTATTCATGAGGGGATAGCGGCAGGCAGCGCCTCGTAGCGGCAGGCAGCGCCTGGTGAACGCCGGGCGCTGTACGCAAAACCACATTTATGAAAGCGAATCTGGTGAGCGACTCTAACAGCTCCATGTAGCGTCACATGTATTATTACAGGCGGCTCAGTGTATAGCGCCGGCGCTCTAGCTTCCAGAGCGCCAGGTATTACCTTTCGCTCAGTGTCGCTCTTCCATACATTTCAATGGACGTTTCTTTTCTTCTGTTTAAACAGGGTTTTTTGTTTTTACTATTTTTTTCTCTCAAATCATTGTGTGACGTCTCCTGGCCCAGAAAGAGTCATTTTTGAAAAATGTTTGACTTTTTATATGTTTATGCAGAATTGTCATTACAGGTCTGGCACTAAAGTGTTAATGTCCCAGTGTTATAACAATGTCATTCCATGTGTTTTCACTTTGTTACTGGTGGATATGTGATCAAAAACAGACTTTAATCACACAGCGGCTGGCGCTCTATGCTACAGCGCCCAGATCCAGAGCGCCGATGCTGTGTTTGTGTCCTTTTTTGATAAGTATGGTGTGGAGCGCCGAGTGCCGGTCGCACTGAGCTGGCGCTACCTCTCGCACCCTGCAGCGCTGTACTAGTGTTAGAGTGCCCAACATACATCTCATTCATCAATGTGGGCCAGGGTACTACAGTGACTGAGAGGTCGATTCATTAATAGCGGCAGGTAGCGACAGTTGAGCGACTGTAGCGGCATTTTCAGAGCGCCCGCTAGTAGTCGCTGTGCTTGGCCGTTGTTCGGTTGTTGATAGCGACTCAGTCGGTTTGCCGTAATGTTGAATATTGGGTGACGAGTCGCTGTTTGACAGGTTCCGCGCTGTATGGGAGCGCATGATAGCGACTGGCCATAGCGACCGGCTCCCACCATATTCATTAACAAATCACGCTGAAAAAATTCTCGCGCTGTGAAATGCTTGTTTAAACCCCAGAGCGCTGGCAGCGATGTGTTAAAAGTAGTTTTTTAACCCCCAAACAACCATATTTTTGGAAACCAAAAAAAACAAGTTTTTAAAATAATTTAGTAATATGAATACATTAATATCAGACCTGTAATATCAATTCTGCACAATTTTTTTTTTTACCTTAAACAAATTATCTAAAATGGCAGAAGTGGTCACAGAATTTTTCACATTTAAAAAAAACAAAACATTAATAACAATTAATTATTAATATTTAAAGATTGTTCCATTGAAATGCATTGGAGAGCGCCAGGTAGCGAGAGGTCATACCTGTCGCTGTTCAAGGTCGGACGCTGGCGCTGTGGGCTGAGGCTGGAATAATGATGAATGTGTCGCTATCTGGCGCTATCTCAGTCGCTAAGCAGGATCGGCTTGATAAATGTGTGATTGTGGTGGGGAGCCGGCGTTCTCGTGGCGGTGCCCGTCATTACCGGCCGCTCACCAGTCGCTACCTGTCGCTATTCCTTCATAAATAAGGGCCTGAGTTGCTCTGTTACAGCGCCTGACACCCGCTTACAGCATCTACTAGCGGTCGCTCTTAGCGCTGCTATACAAATGCTCATCTGATAGCTGGCGCTAGTAATAAATCAGCCTGCCCGCGCGCGCGTGTGTGTGTGTGTGTGTGTGTGTGTGTGTGTGTGCACTTGGGATGTCAAATGACATGACAAATAAGCTGTACATAGTTCAGGTTTTGGCCCCTGAGTCCTGGGACCCACTGAGGGATTCCCTGGTACCCCTGCGGGCCAGTCCCAGTATGTGTGTTGGCACTATAAAAAGAATCAAACCGAATCTGATCGGATCCCTCTGGTCTGATCGTTTCTTAATAGGATTCACTTTTAAAGGAATGAAAGTAACTACATTCGATCAGACAAAAACAATCTGTGTGTGTGGAGGCATCATAACAAGAATCTGATCCCAGACCATCTTTTGTTTGTTTCTTTTAATTAGCTTTTAAAACATTACATTTGATCAGATCTTTTATTTTATTCGATCAGATGAAAACAATATGTGTGTGTGTGTGTGTGCACCAGATAAGATATCCGATCGTTTCCTCACTGAAACGGCTTCCGGAGAAATCAAACAATTTCAGTTGATCAGACTTTTATTTCAATTTGATCAAATAAAAACAATGTGTGTGTGGAGGCGTCCTAACAAGGATCTGATCCAAACGGATGTTTTGTTTGTTTTTTTTTAATTAGCTTTTAAAAGAATACATTTGATCAGATCTTTTATTTTATTTGATCAGATGAAAACAATATGTGCGTGGGGGCACCAGATAAGATATTCAATCGTTTCCTCATTGAATCGGCTTCTGGAGGAATCAAACCATTTCAGTTGATCAGACTTTTATTTCAATTCGATAAGATAAAAACAATATGTGTGGCCTATATAAAACGGATCTGATTGAGGATACCAACCCTTCCTATCTGATTGTTCGATCAGATCATTTTTCTGTTCAATCAGATGAAAGCAATGTGTGTGTGTGTGTGTGTGCACCACAAAACAGATCCTATTAAAGACCCCGCCATCTGGTCCGATTGTTTCTTAATTGAATTTGCCTTTTAAATTAATCAAAATAATACATTGGTTAGATGATTCATTTGATCAGATCCGGTGAAAACAATGTGTCTTTGGGCACCCGAAAACGTATCTGATCTTATCTGATTGTTTCCTAATTGAATTGGCTTTTAAATTAATCAAAATAATACATTGGTTACATCTTTCATTTGATCAGATCCGGTGAAAACAATGGCCCTTATTTATGAAGGAATAGCGCCAGGTAGCGACTGGTGAGCGGCCGGTAATGACGGGCCCCGCCACGAGAACGCCGGCTCCCCACCACAATCACACATTTATCAAGCCAATCCTGCTTAGCGACTGAGATAGCGCCATATAGCGACTCATTCATCATTATTCCAGCCTCAGCCCACAGCGCCAGCGTCTGACCTTGAACAGCGACAGGTGTGACCTCTCGCTACCTGGCGCTCTCCAATGCATTTCAATGGAACAATCTTTAAATATTAATAATTAATTGTTATTAATGTTTTTTTTTTTTTTAATTGTGAAAAATTCTGTGACCACTTCTGCAATGTTAGATAATTTTTTTAAGGTAAAAAAAAAAAAAATTTATGCAGAATTGATATTACAGGTCTGATATTAATGTATTCATATTACTAAATTCTTAAAAAAAAAATTTATTTTTGGTTTCCAAAAATATGGTTGTTTGGGGGTTAAAAAACTACTTTTAACCCATCGCCGCCAGCGCTCTGGGGTTTAAACATGAATTTCACAGCGCGAGAATATTTTGAGCGTGATTTTTTGATGAATATGGTGGGAGCAAAATCAAAATAGTACATTGCTTAGATCTTTCATTTGATCAGATCCATGGGTCTGTGGGCACCATAAAATGTATCTGATCTTATCTGATCATTTCTTAATTGAATTGGCTTTTAAAGAATCAAAACAATTACATTTATTCCGATCGTTATTTCCTCCAGATTTGTTTGGATTCCATAAAAAATATGGAATTTTTTACCTACAGATTTGATCATTTTAAATCCAAACGGCTTTTTTTTTTTTTTAGAATCCGCTGCAAGCCAATCAAAGCGGCTCACGTTACATAATATTCAATCATTAAAGTGAATTGATCAAATGAAAGATAATAAAGATCTCTGCAAATTTAATTGTTTCAGTCTTAAAAATCGGTTAAATTAAAGAAATGATTAAATATTCTTCAATCAGATCCCTTTTATGTTGCCCACACAAAACGTTTGATCAAACTCTGATCAAAATGATGAAATGATCAGATAGGATGGGGGTGTATTCAATCCTCACACCTATATTAATAATCACATTAATGATCAAATTTCTTGTAAACGTGAGCTGCTTTGATTGGCTCAGTTACAATGGGGGGGGGAGGGCATTTAATCAGATCCGTTTTATAGCATACACATATTGTATCATCTGCTAAAATAAAAATAAACGTGTTTTGATCGCTTTAAAATTCATTAAGAAATCATCAGATATGATGGGGGGGTCTTTAATTAGATTCTTTTTATGGTGCCCACACACATATTGTCTTCATTCGATCAAATCGAATCTGAATAAATCTGTTTTGATCTGCTTTTCCGTCCATACGTTTGAAATCCGACTTTAGAAGCAGATATTTGGTTCGATTTCTCAGTTAATAAATCAAATGAATGATCTAATCAAGTGTAAAACCAAATTAGCAGTTTTATTTCCCTCGATTCTTTTAAAATCTAATTCGATTTAGAAATTATCAGATTCCACAGGCAGGCTGATTCATCACTAACGCCAGGTAGCGACAGATGAGCGTCTGTAGCTGGCATTTTCAGAGCGCCCGCTAGTAGTCGCAGTGCTCGGCCGTGAGTCGCTACTTTATAGCGACTCAGTCGCTGTTCAGTAATGTTGAATACATTGTGAGGAGTCGCTATTTGACCAGTACAGCGCTGTATGGGAGCGCATGTTAGCGACTGCTCATAGCGACCGACTCACACCATATTCAGCAAAAAAACAGCCTCACAAATCTCTGGCGCTGAAAAATGCTTCTCTGAAGCCAAGAGTGTGATTAAAGTCTGTTTTTCAGCATCTATCCACTAGTAACAAAGCGAAAACATATGGAATTACATTGTAACATGAACACTTTAATGGCAGAGCTGTAATGTCATTTCTGAAGAAATATTTAAAAAATGTAAAAAATGTGGAAAAACTGCTTATTCAATGCCAGAAGAGGTCACAGAATTATTTGTGATTTTTGGGAAAAATAAAAACAAAAAAAAAACCCTGTTTAAAGAGAAGAAAAGTATCGTCCATTGAAATGTATGGGAGAGCGTCAGGTAGCGAGAGGTCATACCTGGCGCTGTGCAAGGCTGAACGCTGGCGCTGTTCGCTGAGGCTTTGAAAATGATGAATCAGATGCTACATGGCGCTATCCCAGTCACTAAACAGATTCTGCTTGATAAATGTGTAATTGCGTGCCGTGTCCGGCGTTCACCCGCCGCTATGTGTCGCTACCTCTCATTAACCAGGCGCTACCTGACGCTATCCCTTCTTAAATAAGGACCTGAGTCTTCGGTCATATTTTTTATGGCACTCACTGAAGCATATTCATTGTTTTCATTCAATCAAATAAAAATATAAGGTCTGATCAAATGGCAATGTGTGATTGAATGGATTTACGTTGATTGTTTAGAAATGATCAGAAATCATCAGATACTGTAGGTCGGGGGAATCAGATGTTTTAATTGAATCTAATGCAAGTTTGCTGACTCCATTGATGTTTTAATTTGACCAAATCAAATTACTGATCGTTCACGAGATTCCCTTTAGATCAATTCTTTCATGATCCATTTAATCTAAAAAAAATAATTAGGACATGATCATACTCCAGTATTATATATTTTTTAAACGATTGCATCTGATCAAATTGAACTAATGATTTACTGAAAAATATGTGTGTTTAAATTGGCCCAAAACCCACCCTGGAGTCTATAAGACTCCATGACAGGCATACTCACACCCCCCCTCCCCGGGGCATCCCGATTCAGGGTGCCCCACTTAGTCAAACCCCCAGGTTGCCCGAAAACTCACCTCACAACTCAACCAGCGGGGGAATCTAGTTTACCCAGGCAAGTCCCCCACAAAATCCCTCCATTCCAGCCAATGAGGAGCATCCCTCCATTTCAACCAGTGAGGGGCATCCCTCCATTCCAGCCAGTGAGGGGCATCCCTCCATTCCAGCCAGTGAGGGGCATCCCTCCATTACAACCAGTGAGGGGCATCCCTCCATTACAACCAGTGAGGGGCATCCCTCCATTACAACCACTGAGGGGCATCCCTCCAATACAACCAGTGAGGGGCATCCCTCCATTCTAGCCAGTGAGGGGCATCCCTCCATTACAACCAGTGAGGGGCATCCCTCCATTACAACCAGTGAGGGACATCCCTCCAATACAACCAGTGAGGGGCATCCCTCCAATACAACCAGTGAGGGGCATCCCTCCAATACAACCAGTGAGGGGCATCCCTCCATTACAACCAGTGAGGGGCATCCCTCCATTACAACCAGTGAGGGGCATCCCTCCATTACAACCAGTGAGGGGCATCCCTCCATTACAACCAGTGAGGGGCATCCCTTCATTACAACCAGTGAGGGGCATCCCTCCATTCCAGCCAGTGAGGGGCATCCCTTCATTACAACTAGTGAGGGGCATCCCTCCATTCCAGCCAGTGAGGGGCATCCCTCCAATACAACCAGTGAGGGGCATCCCTCCATTACAACTAGTGAGGGGCATCCCTCCATTACAACTAGTGAGGGGCATCCCTCCAATACAACCAGTGAGGGGCATCCCTCCATTACAACCAGTGAGGGGCATCCCTCCATTCCAGCCAGTGAGGGGCATCCCTCCATTCCAGCCAGTGAGGGGCATCCCTCCATTACAACTAGGCAGCCTGAGACTCCATGAGCCGCCATCTTGGATGTTTAAAGGCTCAGAAAAGGCAGTAGGTGCAGGTAGGATGATTTTTAATGTGGGCAATCTGTATGTACAATGTGGGGGAAACATACAAGATAGGCTCTTGTTCAGGGTGAAGGTCTGGATTAATGTGGGCAATCTGTATGTACAGGGGGGGAAACATACAAGATAGGCTCTTGTTCAGGGTGAAGGTCTGGATTAATGTGGGCAATCTGTATGTACAGGGTGGGGGAAACATATAAGATAGGCTCTTATTCAGGTTGAAGGTCCGGATTAATGTGCGCAATCTGTATGTACAGGGTGAATAATTGGGGTGGTGAATTACAGGAAGCAAGGTAAGTGTATGGGGCGACCTGGGGGGTTTCACACAGCTGGACATCCCGATTTTGGATGCCCCTGGAGGAGGGAACCGATCCGCCTGGGAATCCTAAAGGGCAAGGGGTGGGGTCACCCAGTGAAGTTTTACACCCCAATGTAATTCTCCTCCACCCGCAAAAGTTATGCCCCTGCTTTACGCTATTTGTTCCCTTACAAATGGCATTGGTGCTCTACATGAAAAATAATTGCAGCACAGTTTCCCTTAAATCATCTTTTTGGAGGGTAGCAGAGGCACATTTTATAGTACCACTTTGGATTTAAAGTGGACCAAAACCCAGCGCAATTGGCCTGGGAATCTATAAGATTCCTGAGCCGAACGATTCCCTCCCCCCGGGGCATCCAAAATCGGGATGTCCAGCTGTGTGAAACCCCCCAGGTCGCCCCGTTCACTTACCTTTCTACCCGGTTCAACGGCGCACGCGCAAGCCGCGGCCGCATCCCCGCTATCCCTCTAGCAGGGTGCCAGCCCGCGCCAGGCATTTGTGAATGGCAGATAAACAGGAAACGCCAGCCTTAGTCCAGTTGAAAGGATAAAAAATCCATATTTATTATTCCATACAAAACTTCATTAAAATCATTCCATCCATAGACGTAGGTCAGAGTACAGCATAAGGGAGCAGTGTAGTAGCCAACGCGTTTCGGGCACAGACTCAGCCCTTAATCATGACATGACATGATTTGTGAATGGCAGGCATGGAGACGCTTCCTGTTAGAGGGAAGCGCGGAATGCGGGCACCAGCGTGCTTGGAGCCACTGGCCTTAGGCCGCGTGACATCAGCGGCTCCGAGTGCACTGATTGGACAAGCGGCCACGCATGCACTGTAGGTAATCTGGGGGGTTTCGCACAGCGCGGCATCTCCGATCCGGGTGCCCCAGGGGGAAGGACCAAAACCCAGGAGAGTCAAAATCCTGGGTTTTGGTCCACTTTAACATATTACCCATCTTACAAATTGTTAGAAATGACTGCAGAGCTCCCCTTTAGCACATTCATTAGTTGAGTGGGATCCGACCTCCTGGTGGAGAAGCTCCACATGACATCACTGCTTTGCAGACGGCAGAAGGCAGAACGGGGACGTGACACCCGGCAGCAGGGCATCTTCATATAAAGTATTCCTGTAAAGGGGAACTCTGCTGCCATCTGCAAATAGAAATATATATATATATATATATATATATATATATATATATTCGACTGGTTCCGGGTCTAGGCTACTCCCAATTGATTAATATGCTTTTGACCAAGACCAAGAGGGCGATTCATTAATAGCGCCAGGTAGCGACAGATGAGCGACAGTAGCGTTATTTTCACAGCGCCCGCTAGTATTCGCTGTGCTTGGCCGTTGTTCGGCTGTTGACAGCGACTCAGTCGGTGTGCGGTAATGTTGAATACGGGGTTAGGAGTCGCTGCTTGACAGGTTCCACGCTGTATGGGAGCGCATGACAGCGAATGGCCAGAGCGAACGGCGCCCAGCATATTCATTAACAAATCACGCTCAAAAAATTCTCGCGCTGTGAAATGCTTGTTTAAACCCCAGAGCGCTGGCGGCGATGGGTTAAAAGTAGTTTTTTAACCCCCAAACCACCATATTTTTGGGAAAAAAAAAACATGTTTTTCAAAACATTTTGTAATATGAATACATTAATATCAGACCTGTAATATCAATTCTGCACACATTTTTTTTTTTTTTTTTTAACCTTAAAAAAAATATCTAACATTGCAGAAGTGGTCACAGAATTTTAGACATTAAAAAAAAAAAAAAAAAAAAACATTAATAGCAATTAATTATGAATATTTAAAGATTGTTCCATTGAAATGCATTGGAGAGCGCCAGGTAGCGAGAGGTCATACCTGTCGCTGTTCAAGGTCGCTCGCTGGCGCTGTGGGGTGAGGCTGGAATAATGATGAATGAGTCGCTATCTGGCGCTCTGTCAGTCGCTAAGCAGGATCGGCTTGATAAATGTGTGATTGCGGAGGGGAGCCGGCGTTCTCGTGGCGGTGACCGTCATTACCGTTCGCTCACCATTCGCTACCTGGCGCTATCCCTTGTTAAATAAGGGCCCAAGACTCTATATATACCAAATTATTTTATTTGTATACATCTAGTTTAAAAAAAAAACACATACATGTTCAAATTCTCATTTGATTATATATAAGTTATATATAATCAAATGAGAATTTGAACATGTATGTGTTTTTTTTTAAACTAGATATATACAAATGTGAATCATCAATTCATATCATAATACATATAGCAGATAATATTTACATAAGTATCATTACTGCTTCCTTGTAGTCTTTATATTCTATTGTCTCTTCCATAGGAATTTCTCTATTGGGCAGACATGTTTCGCCTGTTTATTTGGGTTTATCAACGCCCTTGTATTAACAAAAGAAGGGAGCAATAAAGTATATATTAGTTAATTATTATCCGTTCTCTGTACTTATTTATTCTATAAATCCAATAAAATATGTATACCTCAAAGGAAATCCATAAAAATATAGAGGCCGATTCATTAATAGCGCCAGGTAGCGACAGATGAGCGACTGTAGCGTGATTTTTTCAGCGCCAGCCAGTATTCGCTGTGCTTGGCCGGCGTTTGCTTGATGACAGCGACTCAGTCGGTGTGCGGTAATGTTGAATACGGGCTGGGGGGTCGCTGTTTCACAGGTCCAGCGTTGTATGTGAGCGCCTGACAACGAATGGCCAGAGCGAACGGCTTGCTTCATATTCATCAACAAATCACGCTCCGAATGTGCTGTCGCTGTCCATTCCTTGTTTAAACCCCAGAGCGCTGGCGGCGATGTGTATTAACTAGTTTTTAACCCCTAAACAACCATATTTTTTGAATGTAACATTATACATGTTTTTAGAATAATTTTGTTATATGAATACATTAATATCAGACCTGTTAGATCAATTCTGCACATAATTTTTTTTTTTTTTTTTTGACTTAAAAATAAATCCTAACATTGCAGAAGTGTTCTCCGATTTTTTGACATTAAAAAAAAAAAAAAAAAATGAATACCAATTAATTATGAATAATTATAGATTGCTCCATTGAAATGCATTGGACATCGCCAGGGAGCGACAGCTCATACCTGGCGCTGTGAGGGAATTTGCAGCGGCGCTGTTCGGTCCAGGCGGCTTCATGATGAATGCTGCGCTAGCCGTCGCTCTCGCCGGCGCTAGCCTCATTTTGCTTGATAAATGCGTCATTGTGACCGCCGCCGGGCGTACTTGAGTCGGTAGTCGCCGTTAGCTGCCGCTACCTGGCGCTCGTCAGACACTACCTGGCGCTATCGCTTGATGAATAAGGGCCTAAGTATCATTACTGCTTCCTTGTAGTCTTTATATTCTATTGTCTCTTCCATAGGAATTTCTCTATTGGGCAGACATGTTTCGCCTGTTTATTTGGCTTTATCAACGCCCTTGTATTAACAAAAGAAGGGAGCAATAAAGTATATATTAGTTAATTATTATCCGTTGTCTGTACTTATTTATTCTATAAATCCAATAAAATATGTATACCTCAAAGGAAATCCATAAAAATATAGTGTGTTTGCTGTTCATATATCAGTCATCATTATTATTATTCCCCTGAGAAACGTGGTTCAATCACCATATGGAGATGGAGGCATCAATTTATTATATTTTTATATATTTATATATATATACACCCTACCACCCCCATTTAAAGTGGACCAAAATCCAGGATTTTGACTATCCTGGGTTTTGATCCTTTCACCCCTATCGAGGATGCCCCGCTGTATGAAACCCCCCAGATCGCATGGAGAAACTCACCTCTTCCCGGTCCTACGGCGGCCGCTCATCCAAAATGTCTCGCCATCTAAGACGGCGTCTAAGGCCAGCGACCCCGAGCGCGCTGGCGGCCGCATCCCCTGCTTCCCTCTAACAGGGAACGTGCCCGCACCGGCCATTCTGGCGTTGGCACGCTCCCTGCTAGAGGGATAACGGGGATGCGGCCATGGCCCTCACATGTGCCATGGACCTAGAAGCAAGGTAAGTGAACAGGGCTACCTGGGGGGGTTTCACACAGCGGGGCATCCTGATTTTGGATGCCCCAGGGGGTAGGGAATAGATCGGCCTGGGAATCTTAATCTGGCGACGATCAGATACCGATCAGACCTTGCACACCAGTATGATAGCATCTTACATTTTCCTCTGACCCCCGGGGACCCCCCAGCCTCAGCCGCCCGGATTTCTCGGGCCTCGCCCACCTCTGTACACCCCCTTTCCTTCCTTCCACCACATAGCGTGCTGCCGCTCTCATGGAAGCCTCGCCATCTATATATAGAAGAGACAGGAAATCCATAACTACCAACTTTTCATGGCGATAAAGAGGGACATTTGTTAAATTGGGCCACACCCCCTCATTTGGGGATGAATAGGAGGTGTTGGTTGCAAGGCAGAGGTGTATCTTTTGATCTACTTGTTTGTATTTTATCATGATTAATGATGTGATTATGATTTATACACTTTAGCCTTTAGTATTAATTGTGGTTATGGGTTGTTTGTCATTGATAGTTCTCAGATTGCAACATTGTTGGCACATAGTGATACAATAGTTATAGTGGAGGCTGATTCACTACTAGCGCCAGGTATTGCCAGATGAGCGTCTGTATAGCGGCACTTAGAGCGACCGCTAGTAGATGGTGTAAGCAGTTATCGGGCGCTGTAACCTAGCATTTTGGCTGCCGTAGTAACCGGGCCGGCATTGATGAATGTGATGTGAGTTGGGCGCTCTAACAACAGTACAGCGCTGCATCGAGCGAGAGGTACCGCCAGCTCAGTGCGACGCTCGACACCAAATTTAACGAAGCACTACACACACACAGCGTCGGCGCTCTAAATCTGGTCGCTGTAGCATAAAGTGCCAGACGCTGTGTGATTAAAGTCTGTTTTTGAACACATATCCACCAGACACAAAGCGAAAACACATGGAATGACATTGTTATAACACTGTGACATTAACACTTTAGTGCCAGACCTGTAATGCCTATTCTGCATAAAAATATAAAAAATATAAAAAATGTATAAAAGTGTAAACGTCAAACAATGATTGGAGCAAAAAAAAAAAAAAAAAATGTAAATTGCCAAACACTATTTATACACAACTATTGAAAGTCCATTGAAATATATGAGAGAGCGACACTGAGCGACAGGTACTACATGGTGCTCTGGAAGCTAGAGTGCTGGCGCTATACGCTGAGCCGCCTGTAATAATACATGTGACGCTATATGGAGCTGTTAGAGGCACTCACCAGATTTGCTATTTTAAATGTGGTTTTGCGTACAGCGCCTGGCGTTCACCAGATGCTGCCTGCCGCTACGAAGCACTGCTTGGCGCTATCCCTTTTTACATAACCCTCGGGGAGGCTGATTCAATACTATCGGCAGGTAGCGACAGATGAGCGTCTGTAGCAGGCATTTTCAGAGCGCCCGCTAGTAGTCGCAGTGCCCGGCTATGAGTCGCTAGTTTATAGCGACTCAGTCGCTGTGCAGTAATGTTGAATAAATTGTGACGAGTCGCTATTTGACCAGTACAGCGCTGTATGGGAGCGCATGGTAGCGACTGCTCATTGCGACCGACTCACAACATATTCAAGAAAAAAAATTCCTCACACAACACTGGCGCAGAAAAATGCTTCTCTGAAGCCCAGAGCGCAGGAGGCGGTGTGATTAAAGTCTGTTTTCCAGCATCTATCCACTAGTAACAAAGCGAAAACATATGGAATTACATTGTAACAACATTGTAACATGAACACTTTAATGGCAGAGCTGTAATGTCATTTCTGAGGAAATATTTAAAAAATGTTAAAAATGTGAAAAAACTGCTTATTCAATGTCAGAAGAGGTCACAGAATTATTTGTGATTTTTGGGAAAAATAAAAACAAAACAAAAACCCGGTTTAAAGAGAAGAAAAGGTTCATCCATTGAAATGTATGGGGGAGCGACAGGTAGAGAGAGGTCATACCTGGCGCTGTGCAAGGCTGGACGCTGGCGCTTTGAAAATGATGAATCAGACGCTACATGGCGCTATCCCAGTCGCTAAACAGATTCTGCTTGATAAATGTGGAATTGTGTGCCGTGTCCGGCGTTGCCCAGTCGCTATCTGTCGCTACCTCTCATTAACCAGCCACTACCTGACGCTATCCTTTCTTAAATAACCCCCATAGTTAGACTTTATTGATCTGGACCATCGGAAGGTTAGTTATTTAGTCGATTGTACAGTTTTTCACAGTGGTGTTTTATATATATTCACGATATTTAGATTTATTGTTATCTTCTTATTTATTGATATTTCGTATGACATATTAATCATGGTAACTCATTGCTTAAATTGTAATTGGTATTTAGAATAAGATATGTATTTATCCAAGTTCCATCTCTCTGCATCCAGCCATATTATTTGGTTGTGTTGTGTTCATGTTTTTAAGGTTTTTAATCTGTCTTTGTGTGTCATTATATGTTCATGAATACAATTTGATTTATTGGGAGCTGGAATGCATCCTGTGTAGGTTTGTTGGTCGGTAATGTTACAGGGCCTCCACCACACTGAGGCCCTTATTTATGAAGGAATAGCGACAGGTAGCGGCTGGTGAGCGTCCGGTAACGACGGGCACCGCCACGAGAACGCCGGCTCCCCACCACAACCACACATTTATCAAGCCAATTCTGCTTAGCGACTGAGATAGCGCCATATACCGACTCATTCATCATTATTCCAGCCTCAGAACACAGCGCCAGCGTCCAACCTTGAACAGCGACAGGTATGTCCTCTCGCTACCTGGCGCTCTCCAATGCATTTCAATGGAACAATCTTTAAATATTAATAATTAATTGTTATTAATGTTTTTGTTTTTGTTTTTTTTTAAATGTGAAAAATTCTGTGACCACTTCTGCCATTTTAGATAATTTTTTAAGGGAAAAAAAAAATTGTGCAGAATTGATATTACAGGTCTGATATTAATGTATTCATGTTACTATATTATTTTAAAAACTTTTTTTTTTTGTTTCCAAAAATATGGTGGTTTGGGGGTTAAAAAACTACTTTTAACACATCGCCTCCAGCGCTCTGGGGTTTAAACATGCATTCCACAGCGCTTGAATTTTTGGAGCCTGATTTTTTGATGAATATGGTGGGAGCCGGTCGCTCTGACCAGTCGCTATCATGCGCACCCATACATCGCGGAACCTGTCAAATAGCGACTCGTCACCTTGTATTCAACATTACGTCACACCGAATGAGTCGCTATCAACAACCGAACAACAGCCAAGCACAGCGACTACTAGTGGGCGCTGTGAAAATACCGCTACAGTCGCTCAACTGTCGCTACATGTCGCTATTAATAAATCAGCCTCTTAATCCGGCCCTGGTGATAACTGTCACTTATGGAGGACTGTGAGATAAGTCCATACCTTAGAAAGGGAAGCATATAGAAACCCCAGTTCAAAAATGATGGGATCTGGGTGGTGGGCCAACGTGACAGTGTCTGCATTCAGCTGCATTTGAAGTGTCTATAGGATTCCTTCAGGGTGGTAATAAGCCACTGAAAAAAGCCTGAGAAGTCGTCCCAGACCTTAGTGAGGTCCATGGGAAGTGGACCGACGAGATTCCATATGTCCGCGTTCAGTCACATGTCTGCATCTAAAACATTTTTAAAGAAGAAAAAAAGTTGGGGTCACAGTATTCCTTCAGAGTGGTAATGGCAACTAAAGGAAGCCTGTAAAGTCAACCCAGGCCCCATTTGGAAAAATGGGTGGAAAATGATTACATCAGGGGTGGCGGATCAAGTCAACGGGATCCCACGTTCGTCCATGTTCAGCAGCTTGTCTGCATCTAAAACATTTTTTTTTAAAAGTTGGGGTCACGGCGACATGATTCCTTCAGGGTGGTAACTGCAACTAAAGGAAGCCGTGAAGTCGGTCCAGGCCTTAGAAAGGCCCACATTTTGAAACATGAGTGCAAAAGGATCAAATTTGGGGTCGCGGATCGAGCCATCAGGACATGTCTGCCTCCGGTATTTAAAAAGGAGAGAATGTGGAAAAGAAAATAAAGACGTTTTGCTACATCCAAAACTCAATAGACAGCAGCAAGTCTAGCGTCCTAATAACACTCCTAGGATGATGGCTCCAGCTTTGGCTGAAAGCAACAAATACATTTACAAATACAGTGTAACAGTGGGTGTCATACCACAAACTGAACACTAGGGGGTGCACTCAGCAAACACAAACAGTAGAGTATAAGGCCCTCACAGAAGTTTAGTAAGAGGTTAGTAAGGGGAGAGGACAGAGGAGAGTAGCGCTGCAAACTTGCATGGGCTGTTATGGCGCTGTAATGTTGCCAGGTTTATGGGAGGCCCCTGGGATTCAGCCATTTATAACATCTCTCCTTCTTTGTGTGTTTTTAGGACATGACAACAATGCTGGAGTACAGAATGCAGACGCTGCAAATACGTGAGCCCAATTATTATTATTATTACTGTTATTATTATTACTATTATTACCTTAATAATAATGACGTGAATTTGAAAATGAGGGGGCTGTTCCTGAAGACCACCTAGAAAAAGAGGACTCACAAAATGCTAGAGGCTGCCCCTCTTTATATTATTGCCTATCCTTTTTCTTACTGCTGCTCCCCTATTAGTGCTTTCCCCCGCTTTATATACTGCTGCCTCCCTTGTGTTACTTCTTCCCACCTCTTCATACTGCTTCCTCCCTTGTGTTACTTCTTCCCACCTCTTCATACTGCTGCCTCCCTTGTGTTACTTCTTCCCACCTCTTCATACTGCTGCCTCCCTTGTGTTACTTCTTCCCACCTCTTCATACTGCTGCCTTGTGTTACTGATACCCCCCTGCTTCATTCCACTGCCTCTCTTGTGTTAATCCTTCCCCTGCTTCATACTGCTGCCTCCCTTGTGTCACCGCTTCCCCTGCTTCATACTGCTGTCTCCCTTGTTTTACTGCTTTCCCCCGCTTCATACTGCTGCCTTGTGTTACTGATACCCCCCTGCTTCATACCACTGCCTCCCTTGTGTTACTGCTTCCTCCCTCATGTTACTTCTTCCCACCTCTTCATACTGCTGCCTCCCTTATGTTACTGCTTCCTCCCGCTTCATACTGCTGCCTCCCTTATGTTACTGCTTCCTCCCGCTTCATACTGCTGCCTCCCTTGTGTTACTGCTTTCTCCCGCTTCAAACTGCTGCCTCCCTTATGTTACTGCTTCCCTGCCTCGCTTATGTTACTTCTTCTCACCTCTTCATACTGCTGCCTCCCTTGTGTTACTGCTTTCTCCCACTTCATACTGCTGCCTCCCTTGTGTTACTGCTTTCTCCCACTTCATACTGCTGCCTCCCTTGTGTTACTGCTTTCTCCCACTTCATACTGCTGCCTCCCTTGTGTTACTGCTTCTTCCCGCTTCATACTGCTGCCTCCCTTGTGTTACTGCTTTCTCCCGCTTCATACTGCTGCCTCCCTTGTGTTACTGCTTTCTCCCGCTTCATACTGCTGCCTCCCTTGTGTTACTACTTTCTCCCACTTCATACTGCTGCCTCCCCTGTGTTACTGCTTCCTCCCGCTTCAAACTGCTGCCTCCCTTATGTTACTGCTTCCTCCCGCTTCATACTGCTGCCTCCCTTGTGTTACTGCTTCCCACCTCTTCATACTGCTGCCTCCCTTATGTTACTGCTTCCCACCTCTTCATACTACTGCCTCCCTTGTGTTACTGCTTCCCACCTCTTCATACTGCTGCCTCCCTTATGTTACTGCTTCCCACCTCTTCATACTACTGCCTCCCTTGTGTTACTGCTTCCCACCTCTTCATACTGCTGCCTCCCTTGTGTTACTGCTTCCTCCTGCTTCATACTGCTGCCTCCCTTGTGTTACTTCTTCCCACCTCTTCATACTGCTGCCTCCCTTGTGTCACCGCTTCCCCTGCTTCATACTGCTGTCTCCCTTGTTTTACTGCTTTCCCCCGCTTCATACTGCTGCCTTGTGTTACTGATACCCCCCTGCTTCAAACCACTGCCTCCCTTGTGTTACTGCTTCCTCCCTTATGTTACTTCTTCCCACCTCTTCATACTGCTGCCTCCCCTGTGTTACTGCTTCCTCCCTTGTTTTACTGCTTTCCCCCGCTTCATACTGCTGCCTCCCTTGTGTTACTACTTTCTCCCACTTCATACTGCTGCCTCCCCTGTGTTACTGCTTCCTCCCGCTTCAAACTGCTGCCTCCCTTATGTTACTGCTTCCTCCCGCTTCATACTGCTGCCTCCCTTGTGTTACTGCTTCCCACCTCTTCATACTGCTGCCTCCCTTATGTTACTGCTTCCCACCTCTTCATACTACTGCCTCCCTTGTGTTACTGCTTCCCACCTCTTCATACTGCTGCCTCCCTTATGTTACTGCTTCCCACCTCTTCATACTACTGCCTCCCTTGTGTTACTGCTTCCCACCTCTTCATACTGCTGCCTCCCTTGTGTTACTGCTTCCTCCTGCTTCATACTGCTGCCTCCCTTGTGTTACTTCTTCCCACCTCTTCATACTGCTGCCTCCCTTGTGTCACCGCTTCCCCTGCTTCATACTGCTGTCTCCCTTGTTTTACTGCTTTCCCCCGCTTCATACTGCTGCCTTGTGTTACTGATACCCCCCTGCTTCAAACCACTGCCTCCCTTGTGTTACTGCTTCCTCCCTTATGTTACTTCTTCCCACCTCTTCATACTGCTGCCTCCCCTGTGTTACTGCTTCCTCCCTTGTTTTACTGCTTTCCCCCGCTTCATACTGCTGCCTTGTGTTACTGATACCCCCCTGCTTCAAACCACTGCCTCCCTTGTGTTACTGCTTCCTCCCTCATGTTACTTCTTCCCACCTCTTCATACTGCTGCCTCCCTTATGTTACTGCTTCCTCCCGCTTCATACTGCTGCCTCCCTTGTGTTACTGCTTTCTCCCGCTTCATACTGCTGCCTCGCTTATGTTACTTCTTCTCACCTCTTCATACTGCTGCCTCCCTTGTGTTACTGCTTCTTCCCGCTTCATACTGCTGCCTCCCTTGTGTTACTGCTTTCTCCCGCTTCATACTGCTGCCTCCCTTATGTTACTGCTTCCTCCCGCTTCATACTGCTGCCTCGCTTATGTTACTTCTTCTCACCTCTTCATACTGCTGCCTCCCTTGTGTTACTGCTTCTTCCCGCTTCATACTGCTGCCTCCCCTGTGTTACTGCTTTCTCCCGCTTCATACTGCTGCCTCGCTTATGTTACTTCTTCTCACCTCTTCATACTGCTGCCTCCCTTGTGTTACTGCTTCTTCCCGCTTCATACTGCTGCCTCCCTTGTGTTACTGCTTTCTCCCGCTTCATACTGCTGCCTCCCTTATGTTACTGCTTCCTCCCGCTTCATACTGCTGCCTCGCTTATGTTACTTCTTCTCACCTCTTCATACTGCTGCCTCCCTTGTGTTACTGCTTCTTCCCGCTTCATACTGCTGCCTCCCTTGTGTTACTGCTTCCTCCCACTTCATACTGCTGCCTCCCTTATGTTACTTCTTCCCACCTCTTCATACTGCTGCCTCCCTTATGTTACTTCTTCCCACCTCTTCATACTGCTGCCTCCCTTATGTTACTTCTTCCCACCTCTTCATACGGCTGCCTCCCTTGTGTTACTGAACCCCCCCCCCCCCCCACACCTTATACTGCTGGCTCACTTGTGTCACTGCTTCCCTTTGCTTCATACTTCTGCCTCCCTTGTGTTACTGAATCCCCCCCACTTCATAGGGTAGCGGGGGATGTGGGTGTCAGCACGCTCGCCTTAGACAATGTGACATCAGCGGATCCAAGCGCGCTGATTAGACGAGTGGCCACGCATGCGCTGTAGGAACGGGAAGAGATGAGTTGGTTTCGGTGATCTGGGGGGTTTCACACACAAGGGCAAGGACCAAAATCCTGGGTTTTGGTCCACTTTAACCATGGAGGATGCAGAATGTGCCCTTCTCCGCACACACTCCCCCCCCCAGGAGATGGCCCAGGGGGTATTCCAGTACAATGGCAGGGGTGCCACGCTCAGATCCATAGGGAAAGACTCAGCAGTCAGCTCGAAGCCCCCTGCCTTTCTGGCTCCCAGGGTGACAGCACTGCTTGCCCCGGCCTAATCTTCTTACTGCTGCTTCCCTTATATTCTGTTATTTTTAAAGAATAGTTAGCTTATCTCCCATGTTAGTGTGACATATATGCATCTATAATTCATACCTACCAACTTTTTAGGGTGGGAAAGAGGGACATTTGTTAAATTAGGCCACGCCCCCTCAACGGGGGGTGAATAAGAGTTAGGTTAGGATAAAACAATATAAACATTTTTAAGTAGGCAAATGAATAATTTATTGAGGCAGATCTGCACATTACACCTCAAAGAGGGACAAATGGGAACAACAAGGGACAGGGGGACAGTGACACAAAAGAGGGACAGTCCCTCCAAATCAGGGACACTTGGGAGTTATGATAATCTGCCTTAAGATGATGAATAGTCACCTAAAAGTGATTTCTAAAGAGGGAAGAATGAGAATAGGGCGAGTGAGGGAATGTCTTCCTCTGCTGCAGGAAACACAGGAACAATCCTATTGTCCCCCCATCGCTCGGCTTTTATCCCTATCGCTTTCCCCCAACAATGGGAGATCCATCTTGTGTGAGCAGTGAGGGGCCAAATGGTGGCTGTCAGCCCACACCTCGTACCCCCCACTCCAGCCAGAGAGGGGCCCCCGGGCAGGGTGGGCTGAGGGGCGGGGGCCATGTTTATTTTGGAATCCAAATAAAAAGTTGGTGAGGGAGAGGAAAGTTGAGATAAGAGGAAATCCACACAAAGGTATTTCCTCCTCCATCTCTGACTTTCTCAGAGGAAATTTACACAGGAACCTGAATCCTGAGAACTCCCAGCCTGCATCAGCCCCACACAACTGCCAGGCCCGGAGAAGGACCTCCAAACTGCCCCATTATACCCCCTACCATGTATAGGGGGCAGCTCCGGGGCAAAATCTATATATCCAACCATGTATCTATCTAACTGATCTAATTTTATCTATCTTTATATAAATCGTATTCTTCTTTCTTTCCTTTTTTTCTTCCTATTTTTCTATCTGTGTATCTATTTTCACATTTATTTAATCTATCTATCTATCTATCTATCTATCTATCTATCTATCTATCTATCATCTATCTATTATCTATCTATCTATCTATCTATCTATCTATCTATCTATCTATCTGTATCTATCAATCTATATATCTAACCTACCTATCCACTCATCTGTTTGTATAATCTATATATCTATCTATGCATCTATTTAATATTTGTATAAAATATTTGTATATATATATATATATATATATATATATATATATCTAGCTATCTTTCTATATCAGTCTTATCGTCTAGCTATTTATGAATCATATTCTCTCTTTCTCTTTCTTTTCTTTTATCGTTCCTTCCCTAGATATCCTTCTGTATCCACCTGTTAATCTATCTATCTTTCAATCTATATATTCATTCATCCTTGTCTATTTGTCTAGTCTATCTTGCTAATCAATCTTTCTATCCATATCGTCTATCTATCTATCTATCTATCTATCTATCTATCTATCTATCTATCTATCCCATATCTATCTATCTATCTATCTATCTATCTATCTATCTATCTATCTATCCCATATCTATCTATCTATCTATCTATCTATCTATCTATCTATCTATCTATCTCTCTCTCTCTCTCTCTCTCTCTATCTCATATCTATCTATCTATCTATCTATCTATCTATCTTATTTATATTCTCTCTTTCTCTCTCCCTCTTGTTTTTTCTATCTATCTTGAATCAAATTCTTTTTTCTTTCCTTCCTTCCCTAGCTATCATTTTTATCCATCTGTTAATCTTGTTTTTTTTCTGACAATCTTGAATCGCATTCTTTTTTTCTTTCTTTTTTTTGCCTTTCATCCTTCTTTCCCTAGCTATCCCCTAGCCATCCCATGCTCACCTCCTAGCCGTCGCGTGCCCATTCAGAAGGGCCGGGTGTAGTTGCGTGCACAGCTAGAGGTGCCCTGCTGCGTGAAAACCCCCCAGGTCGATGAAGTTAACTCATCTCTTCCCGGTCCTAAGGCGCATATGCGGCTGCTCGTCCAATCAGCACGCTCGGAGCCGCTGACGTCACGTCGTCTAAGCCTTCGTCTAAGGCCTGTGGCTCATAGTGTGCTGGAGGCCGCATCCCCCGCTTCCCTCTAACATGGAGCGTGTCCGCGCCGGCCATTCACAAATGCCTGACGCGGGTGCGCGCCCTGTTAGAGGGATAGTGGGGATGCGGCCTTGGCTCGCACATGCGATGTTGGACTGGGAAGCAAGGTATGGGCCAACCTGAGGTGTTTCACACAGCGGGGCATCCCGATTTTTGGATGCCCCGTGGGGAGAGAATCGATCGTCCCGGGAATCTTATAATTTGCTGCTAACAGCAAATCTCACATTTACCAACAAAATAAAATAGCTCAGCACTTTGAGGACACTGCGATGGCACAGAATAATATAAAATGCCACCGAAAGTGGACTTTCCCCTTAAGTTGCCTCATGACACAGGGAAGGAGGACAGACCACATGTACGGGGCGGGGGGGGGGGGGGGGTTGGTCAGGCCCCATTTCACATTATGTGAAGATGATGATAAGCAGCGACACGTCGCTCCGCCGCGCTCTCACTGATCTGGATGTTTATAAGGAGACGCGTAAGCGCGTCCCAGCGAGCCGCTAATGGATTCCTGCTGTGCCGCTCTCCCGCACCAACATCCCACAGAACGGCGGCCTCACCGCTCTGTATACTGTGCGAGCCCGCCATCTCCTTTGGTGTTCTACACATTTTGGGGCATTGTATGCATGTGCACACTTAGGAATTTGTCATCCGCATTTAACTCATCTGTGCAGTGGGCGGTACCACCATGTATTTCTGAAAATCCTTTCCTGTGTGTTGTTCCTCTCTGCGGCGGCATCCTGAATTGGGATGCCCCACTGTGTGTACCCCTCCCCAGGTCTCCCCGTTTCTCTCACCTTCCCTTTGCTCCCATGGCGCAGACTTGGGCGGGAGCAAGTGCGCTGATTGGCTGAGTGGTGCGCTCAGCCAATCAGCATGCTCGCTGTCACTCTGCGCCACTGACGGCTAAGCTACCTGGACGGCTAAGCAACCGAGTGGCGTCGCCAGCCATGTCTGACACCCACCTTGCAGCTGCGGCGTGCCCGCGCCACCCATTCAGGAATGCCGGACGCGGCGCGCACACATCTAGAGGTGAGCGGGGATACTGCTGGAGTGCACACACACAGCGAGGGCTCTGGGAGAGGCTGAGTGTTCCGGGGGATTCCCCACAGTGGGGCATCCAAATTTGGGATTCCCCAAGGTCTGGAATGCTGGAGGCCTTGGAGTCTTTTAGACTCCAGGGCCTCCAATGTTCCCAAACTTCACTGGGTGACCCCACCCCTTGCCCTATAGGATTCCCAGGCTGATCGGTTCCCTCCTCCCGGGGCATCCAAAATGTGTGAAACCCCCCAGGTCGCCCCATACACTTACCTTGCTTCCCGGTCCAACAGCGCATGTGCGAGCCGCATCCCCGCTATCCCTCTAGCGGGGCACATTCCCGCGGCAGGCGTTTGTGAATGGCCGGTGCAGGCGCGATCCCTGTTAGAGAGAAGCGTGGGATGTGGCCGTCAGCACTCTCAGAGCCACTCGTCTGAGATGAAGCGTGCTGATTGGATGAGCAGTCACGCATGCACCATAGGACCGTAGGTTTTGGTGACCTGGGGGTTTCATGGGGGTGCCCCGAGGGAAAAGACCAAAACCCAGGATAGTCAAAATCCTGGGATTTGGTCCACTTTAAGGATACAGTAGGCCCCATTTACATTCAGCTTTAAAGCATATCTCTGAAGTGTCCCTGATTTGGAGGGACTGTCCCTCTTTTGAGTCTATGTCCCCTGTCCCTCGTTGTTCTCATTTGTCCCTCTTTGAGGTGTAACATGCAGATCTGCAGCAATAAATGATTCATTTGCCTATACGAAGTGTTTCTGTTGTAATGGTTACATCCCTATTTCCCATCCCTCAATGAGGAGGCGTGGCTTTACCCATCCCTCAATGAGGGGGCGTGGCCTAATTTACATATTGTCCCTCTTTGAGGTGTAACATGCAGATCTGCATCATTAAATGATTAATTTAAAGTGTTTATATTATTGTACCTGTTACATCCTATCGCCTATCCATCAATCAACGAGGGGGCGTGGCCTAATTCAACAAATGTACCACTTTCCCACCCTGAAAAGTTGGTAGGTATGCTTTAAAAATACAGTAGGTCCCATTTACATTGAGCTTCAAAGACAGCTCTATTTTAAATTCATCTTTAAGGACGGGCCCCTCCTGAATGTAATCAGCTTTATATATAGCATACGTCTCAACTTTTCAGGGTGGCAAAGAGAGACAATATGTAAATGAAGTCACGCCCCCTCATTGAAGGATGGCTAAGAGATGGGATGTAACAGTTACAACAATAGAAACACTTTGAATAGGCAAATGAATCATTTATTGCTGCAGATCTGCATGTTACACCTCAAAGAGGGACAAATAGGAATAACGAGGGACGGGGGACATGGACTCAAAAGAGGGACAGCCCCTCCAAATCAGGGACACTTGGGAGGTATGATATAGGCCCCCTTTACATTCAGTTTTGAACTTGAGCTTCCATGAAATGTAAATAAAACAAAGGGCCCTTTTTCGTATTCAGCTTCTCGCGGCCTCCATCTGGGATGTGTTTTCCGCGCGCCGCGGCGTTTAGAATTTCACGTGTAGGGGGGGAACCTGCTGTGTTAATGTGGGGGGCAGGGCCTGATGACAGATACGAGGGGCGCCTCCAGGGTGGGCATAGAGCTGCATGTAATGGCGAAAGCTCAGACAAAACGCACGCTCCCGCAGCTTCATCCACGAGAGCGCGCAATCAACCTTCATTTCAGACCATCACATGTGGAATTCATCAAGGTGAAGTTTCTGGATTTCCACCCCCCCTGTCAGGGGGGCTTCAGATGAAGTCATGGCGGCACGGCCGCGGCTTTTATATTGCGCGGCCCGGATTCCCGAATATAATCCGTCATCGGCTGACTCAGGAGGAACCTGGGGAAGCTGTTCAGGGATAGACGCCATTCATTACAATGGAACTTTATTTAAAGCGGACCAAAACCCACTGAGCTTGTAAATTTAGGGGTTTATTCATCAAGGGATAGCGGCAGGTAGTGCCTTGCAGCGGCAGGCAGCGTCTGGTGAACGCAAAACCACATTTATGAGGGCGATTCTGGTGAGCGACTCTAACAGCGTCATGTAGCATCACTTGTATTATTACAGGCGGCTCAGTGTATAGCGCCGGCATTCTAACCTGTCACTACCTGTCGCTCTCCCATACATTTCAATGGACGTTTCCTTTTCTTCTGTTTAAACAGGGATTTTTCTCTCTCAAATCATTATGTGACCTCTCCTGGCCTAGAAAGAGTGTGTGTCTGTTTTTTACGTTAAATATGGTGTGAGTCGGTCGCACTGAGCTGGCGCTATCTGGTGTTAGAATGCCCAACATACATCACATTCATCAATGCTGGCCAGGTTACTACAGCGAATGAGACGCTCTTTAACAGCGCCGATCACAGAGTATACTAGCAGTCGCTCTGAGCGCCACTATACAGACGCTCCTCTGCCCATACCTAGCGCTAGTAATGAATCAGCCTGACCGCCAAAGCAATACCTCAGTTTATTTCTTAATACTTTTTTTGTTATTCTATTCTTATACTCTTATTATATTATTCTTATATATGCACGTTCTTGGCTGGTAAATCCCCTTTAGGATTATGAGATTTTAATTATATGTTGTTAGTGTGCTTTTAAAGCAATAAATACATTAATTTAATGTGAGATGAATTTGTGATGTGTTGGGGCATTGGTGCCTGGGGTTTCCTT
Source organism: Gastrophryne carolinensis (assembly GCA_027917425.1). NCBI lineage: Eukaryota > Metazoa > Chordata > Amphibia > Anura > Microhylidae > Gastrophryne > Gastrophryne carolinensis. Next base: position 31,441,646 of record CM051234.1, read on the forward strand.
TATTGTGGTTGCAGGGGCCACATTGTATATAGAGGTTTGTATTTGTAACAGGGAAAAGATCAGGAGCAGGGCAGATATGTGAGTTCAGCAAGGAACAGGGCAAAGATGGGGAGCAGGGTAGAGATGAAGGGGGCATTTGGCAGCATGGCAGAGATGTGGGTGCAGCAGGAAACAGGGCAAAGATGGGGAGTAAGATCTCTGCGGGTGCAGCAGGAAACAGGGCAAAGATGGGGAGTAAGTTGGGGATGTGGGTGCATTTGGGTGCAGGGCAGAGATGTGGGTGCGGCAAGCAACAGGATGGTGAGCAGGGCAGAGATGTAGGTGCATTTGAGAGCAGGGCAGAGATGTGAGTGCAGCAGGGAACAGGCCAAATGTGGGGATTAGGGCAGAGATGTGGGTGCAGCAAGGAACATGCAAAGATGTGGAGCAGGGTGGAGATGTGGGTGCAATGAGGAACAGGGCAAAGGTGGGGAGTAAGTTGGAGATGTGGGTGCATTTGGGTGCAGGGCAGAGATGTGGGTGCAGCAAGGAACAGGATGGTGAGCAGGGCAGAGATGTGAGTGCAGCAGGGAACATGGCAAAGATGAAGAGCAGGGTGGAGATGTGGGTGCAATGAGGAACAGGGATAAAGATGGGGAGCAGGGTGGAGATGAAGGGGGCATTTGGCAGCATGGCAGAGATGTGGGTGCAGCAGGGAAAGAGGGAAAAGATGGGAAGTAAGGTGGAGATATGGGTGCATCTGGGAGTAGGGCAAAGATGTGGGTGAAGCAAGGAACATGGCAAAGGTGGGGAGTAAGTTGGGGATGTGGGTGCATTTGGGTGCAGGGCAGAGATGTAGGTGCAGCAAGGAACATGGCAAAGATGGGGAGCAGGGTGGAGATGTGAGTGCAATGAGGAGCAGGGCAAAGATGGGGAGCAGGGTGGAGATGTGAGTGCAATGAGGAACAGGGCAAAGATGGGGAGCAGGGTGGAGATGTGAGTGCAATGAGGAACATGGCAAAGATGGGGAGCAGGGGGGAGATGTGGGTGCAATGAGGAACAGGGCAAAGATTGGGAGCAGGATGGAGATGTGAGTGCAATGAGGAACATGGCAAAGATGGGGAGCAGGGTGGAGATATTGGTGCAATGAGGAACAGGGCAAAGATGGGGAGCAGGGTGGAGATGTGGGTGCAATGAGGAACAGGGCAAAGATTGGGAGCAGGATGGGGATGTAGGTGCAATGAGGAACATGGCAAAGATGGGGAGCAGGGTGGAGATGTGGGTGCAATGAGGAACAGGGCAAAGATTGGGAGCAGGATGGAGATGTAGGTGCAATGAGGAACATGGCAAAGATGGGGAGCAGGGCAGAGATGTAGGTGCAATGAGGAACATGACAAAGATGGGGAGCAGGGCAGAGATGTAGGTGCAATGAGGAACATGGCAAAGATGGGGAGTAGGGTGGAGATGTGATTGCAATGAGGAACAGGGCAAAGATTGGGAGCAGGGTGGAGATGTAGGTACATTTGGGAGCAGGGCAGACATGTGTGTGCAGCAAGGAACAAGGCAAAGTTGGGGAGAAGGGTGGAGATGTGGGTGCATTAGGGAACAGGGCAGACATGTTGAAAACCTTGGGTTTTGTTCCTCTTTAATATTGCATTCTGTTATATAAAAATGCCTTTGAATAGGGCCCCAGACACAACTTTGCATGGGGCCCAGAAATGATAAGTCCACCCCTGCCTATATTCCTAATCTTGAGATTGTCTTGTCTTCTAACTTCCAGCATAGATGATTTGTCCTAAATCTTGTCTTAATGTCTTCTAGGGTCCAACACAGATCATTTGTTTTGACTCTTGTCTTTTCGTTCCCAATATGGATCTTTTTCTTGACTCTTGTCTTCATGGCTTCTACTGCAGTTTTCGCCTTTGTCTTTGTTTCTTCTAGCATCCAACATAGATCATTTGTCTTCCTGTCTTCTAGCCTCCAACTTGGACCTTAGTCTTGACTTGTCTTCATGTTTTGTAGTGTCCAACATAGATCACTTGTCTTGACTCTTTTTGTCTAGGGTCCAACATGAACCTTTGTCTTGACTCTTGTCTTCCTGTCTTCTACAGTAACTTGGCCTTTGCCTTTGTTTCTTCTAGCATCCAACATAGATCATTTATTTTGACTCTTATCTTATTGTCTTCTAGCTTCAAACATAGATCATTTGACTCTTAGCTTCTTGTCTTCTACAGTAGCTTGCCCTTTGTCTCTGTTTCTTCTAGCATCTAGCATAGATAATTTGTTTTAATGCTTATCTTCTTGTCTTCTAGCTTCCAACATAGATCATTTGTTTTGATGCTTATCTTCTTGTCTTCTAGCCTCCAACATAGATCATTTGTTTTGATGCTTATCTTCTTGTCTTCTAGCCTCCAACATAGATCATTTGTTTTGATGCTTATCTTCTTGTCTTCTAGCTTCCAACATAGATCATTTGACTCTAATATTCTTGTCTTTTAGCTTCCAACACAGATTATTTGACTATTACCTTCTTGTCTTCTAGCTTCCAACATAGATCATTTTACTCTTATCGTCTTCTCTTCTAGCTTTCAACATAGATCATTTGACTCTTATCTTCTTGTCTTCTAGCTTCCAACACAGATCATTTGACTCTTATCTTCTTGTCCTCTAGCTTCCAACATAGATTATTTGACTCTTATCTTCTTGTCTTCTAGCTTCCAACATAGATCATTTGACTCTTATCTTCTTCTCTCCTAGCTTTCAACATAGATCATTTGACTCTTATCTTCTTGTCTTCTAGCTTCCAACACAGATCATTTGACTCTTATCTTCTTGTCCTCTAGCTTCCAACATAGATTATTTGACTCTTATCTTCTTCTCTTCTAGCTTCCAACATAGATCATTTGACTCTTATCTTCTTCTCTTCTAGCTTTCAACATAGATCATTTGACTCTTATCTTCTTGTCTTCTAGCTTCCAACACAGATCATTTGACTCTTATCTTCTTGTCCTCTAGCTTCCAACATAGATTATTTGACTCTTATCTTCTTCTCTTCTAGCTTCCAACATAGATCATTTGACTCTTATCTTCTTGTCTTCTAGCTTCAAACATAGATGATTTGACTCTTATCTTCTTGTCCTCTAGCTTCCAACATAGATTATTTGACTCTTATCTTCTTCTCTTCTAGCTTCCAACATAGATCATTTAACTCTTATCTTCTTGTCTTCTAGCTTCAAACATGGATCGTTCCTGCACGCCCTCACCACCAAATTCCCCAAGCCTCCACAATGACAGCTACAATATCGCCCCCCTCACCCCGTCGCAGTCCCCGGTAAGTGCCTGCAGTGAGCCACATATGCCTTTAGCACACTGCTCTATTCATCACGGACACAAATCGGTCACAACAGCAAATATATGATCTTCTGCATCTGGATTGTTCACTTGAAACTGATAATTCAAAATGTAAAGACACCAATACAGCTGCACAACCCGACAATGAAAATCTGGGGTGGAACCTAAGATGGGCCAAGAAAAGTCCCAAATCTAGGAGAAAGGTCCACCACAATGTTGAGTGCACCACTCAGAAAATTCTGCTACGTTTGAGGGGGATTCTGATATTTCAGTATCTAGATGTTAAAAAATAAATAAATCTATTTTATTGACGCCCGTTGGACTGGTTGTGTTTCAGAGGAGCGAGCGCCGGGCAGTCAGGATGGCAGATTTTTTCGTGGTGGTGGCAATCGACTTTGGGACGACATCCAGCGGCTACGCCTTCAGCTTCTGCAAAGACCCAGAAGCCATCCATATGATGAGGTGAGACGGGTGGCTTTGCCTCTATACACACCTATGGTGACTCCCTTAATCTTTTACTTTATACATTTGGAAAACTGTGTAAATTGCCAAAAGCCAGAGGACAGGTAAAAAACACCCGAAGAACCAAACTAACACTAAGCTGTAATATGAGATTGTTAGATCTTCTCTATTCTTTAACCTGGACCTTCACCCTGAATAAGAGCCTATCTTATATGTTTCCCCCCTGTACATACAGATTGCTCACATTAATCCGGACCTTCACCCTGAATAAGAGCCTATCTTATATGTTTCCCCCCTGTACATACAGATTGCTCACATTAATCCGGACCTTCACCCTGAATAAGAGCCTATCTTATATGTTTCCCCCACCCTGTACATACAGATTGCCCATATTAATCCGGACCTTCACCCTGAATAAGAGCCTATCTTATATGTTTCCCCCACCCTGTACATACAGATTGCTCACATTAATCCGGACCTTCACCCTGAATAAGAGCCTATCTTATATGTTTCCCCCACCCTGTACATACAGATTGCCCATATTAATCCGGACCTTCACCCTGAATAAGAGCCTATCTTATATGTTTCCCCCACCCTGTACATACAGATTGCTCACATTGATCCGTACCTTCACCCTGAATAAGAGTCTATCTTGTATGTTTCCCCCCCTGTACATACAGATTGCTCACATTAATCCGGACCTTCACCCTGAATAAGAGTCTATCTTGTATGTTTCCCCCCCCCTGTACATACAGATTGCTCACATCAATCCGGACATTCACCCTGAATAAGAGTCTATCTTATATGTTTCCCCCCCTGTACAGATTGCTCACATCAATCCGGACCCTCACCCTGAATAAGAGTCTATCTTATATGTTTCCCCCACTCTGTACATACAGATGGCTCACATTAAAAATCATCCTACCTGCACCTTACTGTATGTTATGAGCCTTTAAACATCCAAGATGGCGGCACATGGAGCAACAGGAAGTGTCTTCTGACTGTGTTGCCCTGCATTCTGGGATTGCTGTCTTTTTCCTGCTCTGTCTGTGCAAAGCACAGCTATAACCCCGCCCCCTGCGCTTTATCCCGCTCTCCCCTCCCCAGTATGTGTGATGCTTCTGAGTCAAGATGGCGATGCCCGTATCCTAGAGCCCTGAACAGAGTTGCAGCCCAGTGGAGGAAAGAACAATAAGTAAGTGACTAAAAACTTAAAATATATTAATTTTAGATGGGGAATAGTTTGTTAAGGGTTTGGGCTTTTCATTAAATCATGCTGAAGGTCCGGTTTAACCAATAAGAATATGCCAAATTCGCGCCTGACGTCATAAATGATGTCATTGGCGCTGTGTACAAACAGGTAAACCAGAACAAATATTCGAAGTAACAAACGGTCAATACATTAATATTGAGTGCAGATTTGGGGCAGTGGGGCACCGATGATACCATTGCGTCGTTGATTGCATAGCAACCAACCCTCGCAATCTCCAAAGCCGGAGAGGGGCGGATGTGAAGTCAACCAGCCGGGCAAATCTGCCCGGCAACGAGTGACTCACATGACAGGCGCCTTCTGATGGGCGCCTATCTGAATATAATCAGCTGATCATCTGAATTAATTTTGGAGTGCTGGTTCGCTGTTTCTTCTCCTCCAATAAGAGCCGCCCACTGGGACTATGCCATTCTGCAGACGGCTCTCATTGTTCATACCTTCCAACTTTTCATGGTGGGAAAGAGGGACCATTTTTAAATGAAGTCACGCCCCTTCATTGAGGGATGGATAGGAGATACATTGTAACAGTTACATTAATAGAAACACTTTGAATAGGCGAATGAATCGTTATTGCTGCAGATCTGCATGTTACACCTCAAAGAGGGACAGTATGTAAATTAAGCCACACCCACTCATTGAGAGATAGATAGATAGATAGATAGATAGATAGATAGATAGATAGGAGATAGATAGATAGATAGATAGATAGATATGAGATAGATAGATAGATAGATAGATAGATAGATAGATAGATAGATAGATATGAGATAGATAGATAGATAGATAGATAGATAGATAGATAGATAGATATAGGATAGATAGATAGATAGATATGAGATAGATAGATATGAGATAGATAGATAGATAGATAGATAGATAGATAGATAGATAGATAGATAGATATGGGATAGATAGATAGATAGATATGAGATAGATAGATAGATAGATAGATAGATAGATAGATATGAGATAGATAGATAGATAGATAGATAGATAGATAGATAGATATGAGATAGATAGATAGATAGATAGATAGATAGATAGATAGATAGATATGGGATAGATAGATAGATATGAGATAGATAGATAGATAGATAGATAGATAGATATGAGATAGAGAGATAGATAGATAGATATGAGATAGATAGATAGATAGATAGATAGATAGATAGATAGATAGATATGGGATAGATAGATAGATAGATAGATAGATAGATATGGGATAGATAGATAGATAGATAGATAGATAGATAGATAGATAGATAGATATGGGATAGATAGATAGATAGATAGATAGATAGATATGGGATAGATAGATAGATAGATAGATAGATAGATAGATAGATAGATATGGGATAGATAGATAGATAGATAGATAGATATGAGATAGATAGATAGATAGATAGATAGATAGATAGATATGAGATAGATAGATAGATAGATATGGGATAGATAGATAGATATGAGATAGATAGATAGATAGATAGATATGAGATAGAGAGATAGATAGATAGATAGATAGATAGATAGATAGATATGAGATAGATAGATAGATAGATAGATAGATAGATAGATATGGGATAGATAGATAGATAGATAGATAGATAGATAGATAGATAGATAGATATGGGATAGATAGATAGATAGATAGATAGATAGATAGATAGATAGATATGGGATAGATAGATAGATAGATATGGGATAGATAGATAGATAGATAGATAGATAGATAGATAGATATGGGATAGATAGATAGATAGATAGATAGATAGATAGATAGATCGATAGATAGATATGGGATAGATAGATAGATAAATATGGGATAGATGGATAGATAGATAGATCGATAGATAGATATGGGATAGATAGATAGATAGATAGATAGATAGATAGATAGATAGATATGGGATAGATAGATAGATAGATAGATAGATAGATAGATATGAGATAGATAGATAGATAGATAGATAGATAGATAGATAGATAGATATGAGATAGATAGATAGATAGATAGATAGATAGATAGATAGATATGAGAA